>JAUNZO010005077.1:0-101829 GCA_031894775.1 Chloris gayana
GTCAGTGCGTCGTCTCCGGGTGTGTTTGGTTGTGCTGTGGCCGTGAGAAAAGCTGCTGTGGGCTGTGGCTGTGAGGAAAAGCTGCTGTGAGCTATTGGCTGTGAAAAAGCCAAAAGCCGTTTGGTAAAATTGACTGTGACTGTGAGAAAAACAGTGAAATATCTGCAATACCCCTGAATGTATGAGGAACAACTTATATGGATATTGAGCACACAATAATGTCATGGTCAGATAGTAACATGCAAACGATCATTTTATACATAATCTCGTTCAAATATTTAAACATTTGGTCAACACACGAATAACATCATTATACAAAAGATATCTCATATCATGTGACAACATAATTATCTCCCGCTCCTACTAACCAAAGCATTAGCTATCCTATCACGAATGGTATTCATGGTCTCCTCATGCTCTGCGTCTGCATTCTCGTCTCCTTGTGTTGTTGTTGTGGAACGTATGGCACGTGGTATGTACTCCTCATCCGCATCACATCTATCGAACAACTTATCTTTTAACTTGCTGTCACCAATCTGCCTTGTCAGCCATGCTTTACATCAAGCAAAAACAACAATATCATTTTATTTAGTTGTCACAACAAATCAAGGTCAGGCAGCAAACACATGACACCACTGCAAGGTCCATACATCTAAGAGAAGTCAAAGATATTTGTCATCTCTGAAAACATTCTTTGTGTCTCTGAATTTGTGTGAGTAATAAAGAGCATTTGCTGTGCACACACTATCCCACTATCTCTGCCAAAGAGGACTCTATCCCACTACAAATCTGTGCACACACTCTATGTTCAAGTACACTGTGCTGACTTGCTCTGGTATTATATGGATTTCCTTCTAACACCATCTGTAATCTTTAATAAATTCAAAAGCCACCAGACCATGTACCTCAAGGCTAATAAGAGGTGACTACTATCTTATGGATTGTTTGACTTCGACTACTAGTAAAATCAACAATAAACATTTTCAGTAAAGCTTGGATGACGTTTTGACATATGTAGTGATAAAAAAAACTTTAATAGATAGTTTCAAGATCCCTAGAGCCTGGATGACACCACGGCCAGTTATGGATTGTTGGTGTATTGTACTTAAATGACGGTAACAAGCAAAAATAGAATGTACTGAATTCAATTACAAACACAAAACTTCAATTCGATGACAAATACTACAACAGCTTAGTTCCTCAACTATGTTCTTCTCTCTTGTTCTTTATTTGCATTCACTTTAACCATCTTTACTAGTCTATGCCATATTGGTTGCATGTTGAGTAATATGGAAAAATAGAGCACATTACCTGGAAGACTCGCTGCTTGCAGGAGGACGAGATGTAGGGCGGCGCGGCCAACGGGAGGCGGCGGGGCACGGGGAGGCGGCGTGGCCAACGGGAAGCGCCGGCCACGGGGAGGCGGCGCGTCCTCGGGGAGACGCGGCCACGGGAGGCGGCGGGCCACGGGGAGGCGGCGGGCCACGGGGAGGCGGCGGACGACGGGGAGGCGGCGCGTCCTCGGGGAGACGGCGGGGCACGGGGAGGCGGCGCGTCCTCGGGGAGACGGCGCGGCCACACGGGAGGCGGCGGACGACGGGGAGGCGACGGGGCACGGGGAGGCGGCGCGGCCAACGGGAAGCGCCGGCCACGGGGAGGCGGCGCGTCCTCGGGGAGACGCGGCCACGGGAGGCGGCGGGCCACGGGGAGGCGGCGGACGACGGGGAGGCAGGCGCAGCTGGCGGCGCGGCGCCACGGGAGCAGGGCGGCGCAGCTGGCAGCTCGAACCCTAGCTCGGGCCACGGGGAAGGGTGAGGCCCGAAGGAAGAGAGGAAAAACAAACGAAGCGTTACGTCCATAACGAGTGGCATTGCGGGTAATTTGATGGAACTTTCAATCCCACAGCCGGTGAAAGCACGTCTTGAGGTGCTGTGAAAAATGACTACCAAGAAAGCTGCTTTTTGAGAAGACACAACATGAAAGTTGGGCCCTTTGGTTGTACCACTAACTTTTTCCAAAAGCCACAGCCAACAAAAGCAAAACCAAACACAGATCGGATTAAAACAAGCTTTTTATATAAATAAAAGGATTATAAAACCAGCTGCATCATCCATTTTTCATTTATGTCCACCCGTTTCAGGAGGATTCATGGATAGAAGAAAAGGCTTTCAAGGACCCACATGTCACTCTGGCTAAAGTGATGGCTTATGAACCTTTAGATGTCTTGTTCGAAGAGTTGACCTCTCATAGATGGGAAACTTTGAGATTGACATGAAATAGTAGCTAAAGTTTCTAATATCAACTCGGGCAATGAAAGAATAATTTTAAGTGGAACATAAAAGTGGAACTTTTTCAGTCCACTCCATGTACCTCCACTTATTAGATAGAATACCACCCTTCCGCCACAATGTTATTTGAAAATGGAAGATTCCTCTAAAGATAAAGATTTTCTTATGGTTTCTTCAAAAGGAGTGATCCTTACTAAAGATAATCTAGCAAGGAAAAATCGGAAGGGGAGTCAAAAATGTTGTTTATGTAATTGCAATGAAGCAATTAATCACATCTTCTTTGACTGTCATCATGCTAAACAGGTCTAACAGGTGGTCTACTTAGCTACTAATCTCACCCCACCAACGTCCACATCCCATATATTAGGAAATTGGTCGGCGAACCTAGATAAAAAATAGCAAACTTTTGGTGTTGGTGGGGTGACTGCTCTATGTTGGGCTATTTGATGTTGTAGGAATGATATTATTTTTAACAAAAGCAAATATACCTTATTTATGCGAGACACTTTTCAGGAAACATACTTGGATACGATTTTAGTCGCAATTACAATATAATGACAACACAAAGAAGCTCTTATGGAGACGAGCAGGAGTTTAGAGACTGTCGCTTTGGAGTAGGCTCATTTTGGATAGAAACATAATAATAGATTGGCTTAGTTGTTGAGACTTTTCTTTGTGTAATCTCCCGTTGATGATCGACTGCAAGCTGAACTTTTGTAATAATTTGAATCATCAACTGCAAGCTGAACTTTCGTAATAATTTGAAGGCTATATACCCTGGTAGACGTCGGATGTTAATCCATTATCTAGAAAAATTATCCACCTTCCAGCAGCCTCATATGACCCTCTCTCCCTTCTCCATATGTAGCACAAACTACACTTCAAAATTGTCTATGCCGTGTTCCTACCGTATCTAGTAATATGGCCCATGGCCTCATCGTTGCGCTAAAGTTGTTATCTTAAAGACAACAATTTTAGAATGGAAAAAGTTTCTTTTAAGTAACACTTATCTATTGGCCACACATCTGTTTTAAATTTTTGAAATGGTTTTGTGGCACCTGGAATTGCTTTTTGTTGTTGGGTTCGAAGCCCATGCGTGCACTACTATAATAATGCTCTACGGTGGCGGACGCCTCTTTTAACGCAGTAACGGTCCTTTAAGACGTCCGTTGCTAAGGTGCGTTATACGGCGGTGTCCGCGACTAAACATGCAAAATAGTCGCGGACACCATGTGTCCGCTGCCAACGTCGCAACGAGGCCCGCGGCTAACGCGAGCGCGTTAGTACTGTACACTCGTCGAAGGCACGTAACCCACTTAGCTGCGGGTTTGACGAGTCGGGCCCTCTGCAGCCGACCACACCCTCCTATAAATAGGTGGGGGTGGGGGGGGGGTGCAGCGCCGCGCCGCAACTTATCGGTGCGCCACACCGCCACCTAGGGTTAGGGTTTAGGGTCGGTGACGGCGCCGCCACTCCTCTCCTCCTCTTCCTCCACTCCTCCTCCACCTCCGGTCATGGGTCACCGCCGTTGGGGTCGCTCCACGAGCAACCGACGCTCCCGACGCCGGCGGGCATTGGTTCTCGCCAACGTCCCGTCGAGCGGCCGCTCGACCGCTCCTCCTCCTCCGGCGGCGGCCACACCTCCGTCGCGGCCTGCCTCGGCGGCGGCTCAAAGGCGGCGGCGGCCGCCGTCGAGGCCTTCCTCATGCCGCCTTCTCCATAGGTGGCGACCGCACCTCCTCCCGCGGGGACATATATGGCAGCCGCGGCGGCTCATGGTCCTCCTCCTCCTCCCGCGACGGCACCGGCGGAGACTCCGGCTGCACCCCATCCTCGTGCCACAACACATCCCGCGTGAGGCGCGAGGGACGGGACGGCGGCGGTGGGATAGGACGACGCCGTGGCGACGGCATCTAGGATGGGTCCCGACTGGTCCCTAGACCGCCACTAGCACCCTATTAGGCTTAATGTCACACCCGGTTTTAACGACCAAAACCGAATGCATCCGTATGCGTGCCCGGGAACAAGTTTTCACGCATACGGGACAATTAATGTGATAAAAGAATAATGTCTTTATTAAATCAAATACTTACATCGATATTGTCTCAAGGGACTAGATACAAATATACGCTAGCGGAAGACTCCATAACACCACGGGCAATCGACCGGGGATTCGCACGCCTAGACCTTTCTCATCGGTGGTCTTCTCCATCTTCCGAGCAGCGGTAGTTGGTAGCAAAAAGGAAATAGCAAGAGTGAGTACATGTCGTACTCAGCAGGTGTGGGAATACATGACATGCAAGCTGAATGAAAGGAAGGCTAACATGGTTTGCAACAGAAAGCACCTACACTAGTCAAGTTAATTAAAGCAACCTATTTACTAAGTGAATATGAACCAACGAGGCTACCCCACTGTCAACCACTGCAAGCTACTCTACTTGCAGCAAAACCACACCTACAAGTTATCTCGCTTGTAGCAAATCACACTACGAGGTTACCCCGCTCGTAGCCAACCACACTACAGGTTACCCCGCTCGTAGCCAACCACACTACAGGTTACCCTGCCTGTAGCAATCTACGAGTTACTCCACCCGTCCATGCCCTCTAGTTCTCGTGAGGATCCGGGCCATTCGTGACCGTGAACACGGCTGTGATAACGAGTTTTACACTCTGCAGAGGTGGCACAACTTTACCCACAGGTCGGTGATTCCATCACCCGTCGGTGACTAAAACCTCCATTATACCGAGCACACTTCCTTAGGTGTGAGGCCAAGAGATCACCGCAAGATCTTTCGAAGGACTTCCCGGCTTGCAAAACGCCCATGCTAAGGTTTCGCCGCCATCAAAGTGACGCATCACCCGGGGGTCCCCTCTTGCACCGTGGCTTCAAGTACTCGCCTTCCCTCGCCCGAATCCGGAAGGCACCTTCTTTCTTCATCCTTCCTCGACGCTCACAAAACTAGGAAGTTACCTTGGTACTAAACCTTACCTACCCATTATCAGCCCTGTGCATTGTGCGGAAGTCCTGGGTTGCCGCTCCAAGAACCGGTCCTTATGATCCCAAACAGGTACTACCGCAACCCAATAGTACTACTACGAGTACTGTGCATTCCTGCACCATCATCCACATCCTCCTGTCGGGATCACCTAAGTTCCATGTTGCTAAAAAGCATCCCCCAATTCATGATCATTATGTTCAAGTGAATTATTAATCAAGCTTAGCATTTAGTTCAGTTTGAACCCCATTAATAGCAACTAGCGAGTGACGTACCCATCCTAGTATACTACACCATAACCAAGGCGATAAGGTAGAATAGGGAACGAGGGTATGACACAAATAGGATTCAAATTAAACCGTAATGCATGAAATGTAAATTCAAAAAGTAAAGAAGTAGGCTCAATGTGCATCAAGGACACTTGCCCGATTCCCTTTGCTGCTGCTCATGTCTTCAAGTCTTGCCCTTGAAATCTTCAAAAAGTACGTTCTTCTCTTTAACGTCACATCGATACAAGACATGCAAGAAACAAGCATACAAGCAAAACTAAGAAACAGTACACCAAACAATACCTAACGACTATGAAAACAATACTAATAAATAGTACTCGTCGCTACGATCTCGTGAGCGCAAGAATCGACTTAATCGGAGTTACGAGCGAAAAGTTATGAGTATTTAAAGACCTAGGGTTTAAAACGTAAAAACGATAAATGAAGGACCATTTGGTAAATATGGAAAAGTTCAATGCCTAGAGTGTAAAAAGGTTAAGGTCTAAAAATATAGGTTAATAAAACACCAATGTTCATTTTGCAAAAGAACATGATTTAGTGTGGTTTGAGAAAACAGAGGCGGAGCGTAATTTAATAAAAAGGTTAGAGGTGTTTACGTAAAAAGGCCATAATTACAACATTGAAATAAATATGGCTTAAGGACTTAAAAATAGTTTAACAATTAAATAAAAGTTGTAACAAAAAAGATTACGTCAAAAACAGAACTAAAACGAAGGCTAGGGTGGCTTTTATGAAATAAAGGTCATAAACGTAATTAACTATAGACTTAGGGGGTTAGCATGTAAATTTACCTAGTCACAAAATATACGTTCAGTAAAATTAACAAACTACAAGGGCTAATTTGCAAATGTTATAATTCTAGCATGCGGTAAGGATTAAAACAGAATTTAAATCAAACCTATGGTTAGATTTTATAAATAGAAGGACCTAATCGGTAATTTACAAAACTATAAGGGCCTATTTATAAAATAGCCAAGTCCAGGGACCTATCTGTAATTTGCAAAAAATATGGGGACTAAAATGTAAAAGTTCAGGACTAAAATATAATTTATGAAAAACCTAGGGTTGTTTTTGTAAATATGCAGGAGCTAAACATAATTAAAAATAAGTTCAGGGGTTTATTTGTAAAAATACCATTTAATCGAAAACCAGGGCTTAAACGTAATTAAAACTAAGCTTAGGGGCGTACGTAAAAACGAGAGGGCTTGGTCGTGATTAAATTAAACTACACGGACCTATGTGTAAATCTACCAATTACCGGGATTAAATGATTTATTTTAAATCTAGAAAATGCGTAGACCTAGTCCACGGATCCGTGGACCGCGGCGAGGAGGCTGGTCCACGGTCCATGGTAGACCGGAACTTACCCCTTCGGGACTTCTAATCTAGACCGTCGATCGGAGATCGGCGGTCGGTAGCGAGCGACGGTGATGGGGTGGCCGGCGTTGAGCCGAGCGGCGGAGCGCCATTGCCGGAACGGCGGCGCGCGTCCATCTCGCGCTGCGGTGGCCCGTTGCTCGACGCGATTGGCCCGGAGAGAGAGGAGAGGGCGGCGAAACTCACCACGAGATCACGCGAGAGTAGAGGCGGCCGGAAGCGGCTCGCGACGGCGAGGTGGCGGGCGCGAGGGTTCGGCCGCGGGCGGGAGGCGACTCGATGAATGAGAATGCTCCAAACTTCGCGTGCGGAGGCGGAGCGATGCGACGAGGGCCGGCACGGGGTCGTCGGTGTCCGGGCGTCTCCACGCGACGGCGCGTCGAGGTCGATCGGGCGGCGGTGATGGAGGCGGCGGCGTGGGTGCGAAGGCATGCCCGGTGGTGCGTGAGCGGAAAAAGAACGCACGGGGTGCGGAGCCCGCAGATTGATAGGCGGGTGAGACTTCCCACGGCGTGGCACGCACGCCGAGGTTGGCCGGGCGGCTAGGGTTTCGGTTGCGGCGCGGGCCTCGAGCTTGGGCGGGCCTACGGGGCTGGGGCCGGGAACGCGGTTTGGGCTGGTGGGCCGCGCAGAGGGAGAGAGAAAGGGAAGGGAGAGAGAAGGGGAGTGGGCCGAGAAGAATTCGCCCATGGCCAAGCTGCGGGTTTTATTTCTTTTTCTTTTCTTTTCCTACGGCAATTAAATAAAAGATGCAATCTATTCGAATTATGAAATCTTTTTTCATACAATAAAAACACTAATGCCACCCCTCATCATGAAAGGAAGCATCAAAATATAATTGATATAATTTTCTTTAATATAATTTTTAGAAAATAGAGGAATTTCAGCTAAGGATGTATAAATGATCTTTTAGAACAAGTATTTCATCCAAGTAAAAATAAACCATTTTGTTTATTGGAAATGCTTTGGGTATTTCAAAACAAATTAAAATACTTTTAAACTAAAATAAGTACTATTTCATAAATTCTTTTATAAACCCTCATGATAAAAGAAGCCATTTTTCATAGATCTAATACATTTATTAAGCAAACCTTTACATAAATCAAATACATTTATTTGATAAGCCTTTTTCACCCATTTAAAGTATTTAACTATAAATCAAATTAAAGTATTTCTCAAAGCAACTCTTTTATAATTCAAACTTTAATTAGTTTTTGAAATAACTACTTTTTCTCACATGAAATGATAAAGCTCTCATTTTGTATTCAAAGTGAAATACCTTGTATAAAATAATGCCTTTCGAAATAACTTATTTTCATAATTCATGTATAATTGTTTATTAATTTATTTTCTTAAATAATTTTCTTAAAATAGATTACCTTCATAAATCAAAAGTATTTCTTAAATAAATGTTTCTTTAGATCAAACTTTATTTATCTTTCAAAAACAACTCTTTGGTTCACATAAAATGACAACACACTTCTATTTTTCTTGCAAATGGAAAATACCTTGTGTAAAATATTGTTCTCTAAAATAATCAAATAAAATCTTTTTATTAAGTCATTTTTACAACCAAAACAAAATCATATGTTCTTTTGGGAAACTTCATTATTGAAACTTTATAAATACAATATCTACTTTTCAATAGTTGGGTTTAAAACTAACTCTTCCTCTTTAGGAAGAAAGAGAGAAATATAATTAAAATATTATCTTCTAGATAATAATTAAATATGCTTTAAAAAGTTTTAAAGTTTTGTGAATTTCATGCACATCCCGGAATTTGAAATTCCGGGGTGTTACAAGGCTACCCCCTTAACGGGAATCTCGTCCCGAGATTCGGCGTGGCTAGCAAGAAATTTTAGGTGGGTGATCTTTTTCCTAACGGAATCTAGGGCTTGACACTCGATTGTGTCGCACCACTATCCCGAAAGATAGTTAAGTGTGGTACGGATCGCCTTGGGAGATGATTGACGAAGCAACCATACATAGCATCACATTAACAAACATCCACGAATTGCAAGTTTACATAATTAAGTCTCGATTACAATATAGGATTCCAAATAAAGATACATTAGGTTCGAATTTAAGTCCTACATGACCATGATCTTTGTTCGAAATAAAGTGCGGAAGCGAATACATAACTCGACGATACATAGATAGCTTAAAATGAACCATGCCGGCCTAGGCCACGGCTCACTCATCATGGGTCGGAGAGCTAGAAACCCATTCAATGGTCCACTCTTTGGGCTCTTCTCCATCCCACACAACCTTACCACAACAATCGCAAAACCCGGCTTGCGGGAATCGTGAAAATACACATGTAGTTGCAAAGCCCGAGTATCTAGCATACTCCGCAAGTCTTACCCGTCAAATTGGCCATCTAAGACCGACACCTAGATGCATGGGGCTTGACTGGTTTAACTTGGCATTTTGCATAAAACGGCACCTATGCTAATTAGGTTGGCACTTTTATGTCTTAGCCAAATTAATAGGGTTGTTGCATAAAAGAAACTTTAGTGAGCATACTAGCAATACAAGAATTTGCAATACAAATTGATATCAATATAAAATAGCAAACTTCTCATTCTCTTCCTCTTACCACACATTGTAAACTGCTCGAATCAAGTAGTACTCATTAACCGAGAGGAAACGGCGATAATTATCGAATTATTAATCCTGCAGGAAAGACCCAAATGTACGACATTCGCATCATTTAAGAACACGTATGGCCACCGTTCGCGAGTTTATCATAAAGCAAAACACGGGGCCACCGACCCCGAGTACACGTCCCCCTTGCGACCGTTCAACAACGTGCCCAAGGCTTAACCCGTGTACTCTCCAACGGTCCTCAACCCGTGCAACCATCGTGCCATACACATCACCTCTAGGTCGGTGAGATATCCGGCTCACTTTACAATTTACAAGCTACATAGGTTTACCAATCCCTATAAGAAAGGTATGCAAGTGGTACACAACTCAAACTTGTTCGCGGAGCCACAGTGGGGTGTTCTCAATTTTATTCACTTCGTCATGTTCAAAATTTAATCATAATCCATAAGTGAGATTCCCATTCTATCGTTGACTCCATAAACATAGCATAGCATTCCTAACGAGGATATGACACATGCTCTACATAGGACATATAGGTATTTATGCACGTGGATTTCCAAAGCAATTCCTAGAACTTAAATGCACAATCATCATCCTTAATATAGTGATAAAAGGAAATATTTCAAAATGATAGGAATGCAAGGGGCTTGCCTTGAGATTGATCGAAGTTAGCACTAGCCTCACACGCGTTGAGTGTTGCAATCGTCTCTTTCGGCGGAATCAATTCGACGTCGTCACCTAGAAGATGAAATGCAATGCGTAAATAAAAGTAGACAAGGGCGATGCATATGAGGATGCATTTATGCTGTTTGCATGAGCATATATGAATATATTTAAGCAAAAGTGTGGTTTCATGAAACCCTAGTAAGCCTAAACACATATCGTGCTCCCATTTAAAGAAGTTAATTGCATGAACAAGTATAACCTTAATAATACATGAGCAGAGATTTAATACATGATATGAATGCTGTGGTGAACATATAGGTTCGGAATCTAAGAAAAGAATTGGTAGAGTTTAAATGCAATCCAAATGAGAACTTTTTGGGTTAGGTGCTTTATTGCCACATGCGATGACGATGCCACCTAAATCGAGAACTAGACAACAAAATTAACACATACATGATTTGAACGAAAACTTATTACTACTCCTGTCATGAAGTGCCATGTGACATTGTGGAAAGTGAAAATTACATAAACATGTAAAAACATAGTTTTTAGAAGCATAGCCTATTTATCCACACGCTGAAATTTAGCCTTTTATGGAATTAGATCTAGGGTTAGCAAAAATACTTTCATAGTACCAGGAGGAAATTAATTACCAAGTTTCATGCAAAAATAATTTATACAGATTTAACTAAAAATTAAATACAGAGAATGCAAGAAATGCAATAACTTGAAAAATATGCAATTAAATGCAGATCTTACAGTGCCAGAAATTCAAGTATGCCTAGGTTAAGGTTCTGGCCTAGTGGCATTATTTTGGGATCTATAGTTTTAAAGTTATGAGCTAGATGAGTTTTCAGGGATTGACTTTTAACATTTTTGTAAAATTAAGAAAACGTCCAGATCTGGTCAGCTCATGTTACTTTTATGAACGTACAGGTTTTGTAGTTTCCAAAACATTTTAGTTTGTAATTTTTGGATCTTTCAAACGGAAGATATGAATTTTTCAAACTCAAACGAAGTTCGGGTCTATTTACGAAATTGCCACTAGGGCAATTTAAATGGGGCGGCGCGCGGGCTCCGGCGGACGGCGGCCTGCGCCGGCGAGCTCGGGCGTGGCGGCGCTACGCTGCAGTTCAAGCTCCGAGCTTTGGGGGAAATGGTGCACGCGACGCGGGAGCAAGTTGGTGGGGTCCACGGGGGTCTACGACGACCGGAGACGGGCCGTGGCGAGCGGCGGCGTCCGCGGGAGCTCCGGCGGCGGCGCGCGTCTAGCGCAGAGGGGGAGAGAGTGAGGGGGTTGGCCGGGAAGCTTCACCTACGCACGGAGGAGGGCGGCGTGGGGTCGTGCGGTGGGGAGGCGGGCCGGAAGGTGGTGCTCAACGACGAGGTGGCGGGCGGCGACGACGGTGGCGTGCGATTCCTCGAATTCCCGACGAGCTGCTGCGTGCCAAGGCAAGGGGATTAGAGGGGAGTTGCAGGGTGGCCTTGCGCACGATTTGGCGAGGACAGGAGGAAGAATCGACCTCGCTAGGCGGCGTGCGGCGCGGAGGCGGCCATGGCGGTCCGTGGGAGGGGCGGCGGCGTTTCCTTCGAATTGAACGCCGGTGAGGGGGCGGAGGGCGGGGCAGTGGTGCGAGGGGATGCAGGGGAAGTTGGGGTGAGCAGTTGAGCACGAATGGAGATGGGGCCTTGGCCCGTGTGCCGTTTTCTAAGGGGCGGAGCAGGGCGGCGCACGGCCGGTTGACGGGGCGGGCGCGGCTTCAATGCCCGGCCGCTCTCGTTGGCCGGCGGGTACCGGGACAGTTGGGGAGGTGGCAGGGGGTGCGTGGCGACGGGACAGGGCGAGGCACGCGCGGGCGGCGCCCGGGCTTGCCGAACCGGCGGTCCGGCCGCCATTGCCCGGTGGGCAACGAGTGGCTTGAGGTAATTTTCAAATTTTGAATCCGTGGTTTCAAACTTTGAGTGAAATTGTACCTCTAGTGCTCCACAATTAGAAATAAAAATATATGGAGCTCTAGCATGAAGTGCTTTAATTTTCATCTTTTGGTTTGAAGTTCTAAATTGGTTTCCAAAAATTCATACAAAATTCATAAACAGAGGCATTTCAGATTTGAATTTGAATTTTTGGGCATTCAAAACTTTGTTCAACAATTTTGTAAAAATGCTGTAAATTCACCTTTTTACATGAGCAATGCAGTGGTGCAAAAATATGTGGGTGGTGCTTTTATAATCTTTGCACTTTTCTTAAGTGTTGGGTTAGGGTTAGCTAGGTTTTTCCTTTTCCTTTTATTTCTTATTTTCTTTTTTTGGGTGATTGGCATTAGTGCTCCATTAGTGATGTCATTAGGGTTTTAATTGCATGTTTAACACTAATCGTGACATGGGATGTCACAGCCCTCCCCCTTAAAGAAATTCTCGTCCCGAGAATCGCTACGAATTAAGGAGAGGGGGTGCGAAAAGTTACCGATTTGTGTGATGCGAGGAACTCGAGAAAATTCTTCTCTAGAAAATCCTCTTGTTCCCAAGTTGCTTCTTCTTCGGTGTGATTACTCCATTGCACTTTATAGAAGGTGATGGTGCGATTGCGAGTTACTCGGTTGCTTTGATCAATAATCCGGACGGGGTATTCGGGATAGGAGAGATCTTATTCTAGTTGATCGGTGTCGAAAATGACCACATCTATCGGAGGCTTCAAGCATTTCTTGAGTTGAGAGACATGGAACACGTTGTGCACACGAGCAAGACTTTCCGGTAGTTGCAATCGGTAAGCAACCGCGCTATGCTTTTCCACGATCGGATAGGGTCCGCTATAGCGGGTGCTAACTTTCCTTTAATTCCGAACCGAGATACGCCCTTATTCGGAGAGACACGAAAATAGACATGATCTCCTTTCTCAAATTCCAACGAGCGCCTCCTCTTGTTGGCGTAACTCACTTGACGAGATTGTGCGGCCCTCATGTTGGCTTGGATTTGTCGAACCTTTTTTTCGGCTTGAGTGACAAGATCGGGACCAAAATTGGTTCTTTCTCCCGCTTCCGACCAATTTAAGGGTGTGCGACAAGAGTGACCGTACAATGCTTCAAATGGTGACATTCTGGAACTCTCTTGATAGCTATTGTTGTACGAGAACTCGGCGAATGGAAGACAATCATCCCAATTTCCTCGATTTTCCATAGCAAATGCTCTCAAGATATCCTCCAAATATTGATTCAACCTTTCGGTTTGTCCATCCGTTTGAGGGTGATAAGCGGAACTTCTAATGGGAGTGGTACCAAGACAAGAATGCAATTGCTCCCAAAAGCGAGATACAAATTGCGGACCTCGATCGGAAACAATTGTTTTGGGTACTCCGTGCAAACATAACACTCTTCAGATGTACAACTCGGCATACTTCTTGGTATTGTAGGTGGTATGGACGGGAATGAAATGTGCGGACTTGGTTAGTCTATCCACAATGACCCAAATTGAATCATGCTTCTTTGATGTGAGAGGCAATCCAACGATAAAATCCATAGCAATGTCCTCCCACTTCCAAACGGGGATCTTCAATGGGTTCAATAATCCAGCTTTCCTCAAGTGATCGGCTTTTACTCGTTGACAAGTATCGCACTCGGCCACATACCGTGCAATTTCATGCTTCATGCGTGTCCACCAAAACTTTTCTCTTAGGCCGCAATACATTTTATTGCTACTGGGGTGTATGGAATATTTGGACAAGTGTGCCTCATCCATGATTTTCTTCCGTAATTCCATATTCTTCGGAACAACGAGACGTTGGTTGAACCATAATACACCATCGGCATCTTGTCGGAAACATGTAGCCTCATCTTTTTCTATCTTTTGCCGAATAAATTCCATCCCTTCATCCTTCCTTTGTGCCTCGATAATTTCCTCACGAAGGGTAGGAATAAGAGTTAGATTATACAACGAGCCATAGGGGATAACTCGAAAGCATGGTTCGAGTAGAACCTGAAATTTCTGAATTTTCCATAGAACAACCGGTAATATGATTGCATTGATCCTTGCGACTCAAAGCGTCAGCAACCACATTAGCTTTACCCGGGTGATATTGAATTTCCAATTCGTAATCCTTGATCAATTCCAACCATCGAAGTTGCCTCATATTCAACTCTCGTTGGGTGAAGATATATTTGAGACTCTTATGATCGGTGTAGAGATTGACAAGATTTCCAAGTAGATAATGTCTCCAAGTTTTCAAAGCAAGGACAACCGAGGCTAGTTCCAAATCATGGGTAGGGTAGTGTTTTTCATGCTTGCGAAGTTGACGGGAAGCATAAGCAATGACACGTCCTTCTTGCATTAGCACACATCCTAGACCGGTGCCGGACGCATCACAATACACGTCGAACGGCTTGGTGATGTCGGCTTGTGCTAACACCGGAGCGGAAGTCAAATGCTTTTTGAGAGTTTGGAAGGCTTCTTCACATTCACGGCTCCATTTAAACTTTGCATCTTTCTCTAACAATTTGGTCATAGGCTTGGCTATGCTTGAAAAATTAGGAATGAATTTCCGATAATAACCGGCGAGACCGAGAAAGCTTCGAATTTGTCTCACCGATCTTGGGGACTTCCAAGTAAGCACTTCTTCCACTTTACTCGGGTCAACGGCTACACCTTCCGCGGATATGATATGACACAAGGAAGGAACTTGCTTCAACCAAAATTTACATTTGTAAATTTGACATATAATTGATGATCACGAAGCCGTTGGAGAACAATGCGAAGGTGTTCGGCATGCTCTTCTTCGGACTTCGGATAAATAAGAATGTCGTCAATGAAGACCACGACAAACTTATCCAACTCGGGCATAAAAACCGAATTGATCAAGTACATGAAATGAGCCGGAGCATTTGTAAGCCCAAAAGACATGACGAGATAATCAAAGAGACCATATCGCGTAGAGAATGCGGTTTTTGGAATATCTTCGGCTCGGATTTTGATTTGATGGTAACCGGATCGGAGATCAATCTTAGAGAAGACCTTAGCACCAACTAATTGATCAAAGAGAATGTCAATCCGAGGGAGTGGGTATTTATTCTTGATAGTTACCGCATTGAGAGGGCGATAATCCACACATAGACGTAGCGTCTTGTCTTTCTTCTTCACAAAGAGAGCGGGACATCCTCACGAGAGACGAACTAGGGCGAATATATCCTTTATCCATAAGCTCACTTAATTGCTCTTTTAACATCGCTAGCTCATTGGGAGCTGTGACACCCCGTGTCACAAATTCATAATGTTACTCGTGCTAACAGGAGAAGTGCTTGTGCAAAGCAAAAATCATCCGGCTAGTCACATGAAATAATAGGCTAAAGTCCTATTAGGATTTTTAATATTCCAAAACCCTAGCTATTGAGATCTCAAACATTTTCCAAAGTGGTCACCCCAAATTTTTGCACAACCTGGTAGCACATATCAAGACATGATTTTAGGACATTTTTCTTGAATTTTTGGAGCAGCACAAATCCCTAGAAAAATCCAACTCTAAGCAGAAACAGCACCTGTTCAACAATTTTTGTAAATTTTTGCATTTCGAATTTGAACTTTGGCCTTTAAGGAAAGTTGTTACACATAATCTACCGGACCCACAGAAATTTTGGTTTGCAAAAATGTCAAAAGGGTCAAATTCTATGAGCCATTTACAGAGAAGGACCGCAGTGGCAAAGTCGTAATTAGAAGGAACCTTCGGGCAACAGGGCAAGCACGGGAGCTCGGGGCCACCGCCGGAGAGTGCTCCGGCGTTCGTGCCCATCCCGGCCGGTCGAGACGCCGCCCGCCTGCACAGCGCCGCCCCACGCGTCCACGATCGCCATGGTTGCGTTGTTCTCACGCGGGATTGTGCACCGTCCATGGCCGCCATAAAAATCGCTTCCCCGGCCGCCGCCGCCGAGCACCACCCCGCCGCCCCATCTCCTTAGGCCAGCTCCCCACTCTCTCAGCACGTCACGAGCATCGCCCTAACCCTAGCAAGCTCTCCGGAGCACGAGCCCCCCAACCCCGCCGAGGTTCGAGCGTAATCCCGGTTTCCCCACCAATCCCGCCGGCCGCCATTGTTGGCCGCATTCCCTCTCCGGTGAGCTAGCTTTCGATTCCTCTCGCTAGTAGCACCCTTTGGTTCCAATCTACCTCGTGTAAGCTTGGTTCGGTGTTTGACGCAGCAGCTCGCCGGGAACGCCGTCAAGCCGTCGCGCCGCACCGCAGCCCACCGCCACCTCACCGTCGACACACCACCACGGTGAGCCTCCTGGGCTTTGGGGTCTCGCGGCGCATGCGCGGGGCTCACCGGTGCTTACCGATCCACGCGCCCCTCCTCTCTCGCCTCCACTCACCGCCGGCGGCCTCGCCACGCGCCCGCGCACGGCGCACGCCGCTGCACGCCACGGCTGCCCTGGCCGCGCTCCAGCACTTAGAAATTTTTTCGAACGCGCTGGCCGAACCCAAAACCGTGAACGTTAAAGATTTTAGAAAAATCGTAACTCGAGTTATACGCCACGGATTTGAATGATTCAAAGCGCCTTAGAAAGGTTGTAACATGTACTACAACGTGGTGAACATGAACACCTATGGTTATATAGTAAAAATTAATTTTTGAGTGAGATGAAAATGCTATCGTGACCAAACGCATAAACAAGATTGCATTTTAAAAATGATATAACTTCTGGACCCCAGATCCAAACTACATGAGCAAGGGCTCTTTAGAAAGTAGATAACTTGTACTTTAACGTGGTAACATAATCCCAGTACTTCAAGTGTAGAAAAATGAAGATTTAAGCGCTCTAAGATGCTAAACCGTTATGCCTGCGTGACAACTTGCCGTTTTTGAAATTCAATAACTTTTTGAATACAGCTCCAAATGAAACGATTTTAGGCTCGTTGTAAACCTTGAGTTGTGTACTTTACATTAACCAACATGAATCAACTAAGTTCTATAGCAAAATATTAAGATTCGGACACCTTAAGAAGGCTTCACAGTCAGCCTGGCAGTCCAGACTTAGCTACACAATTAGCTGAGAATTTGGCTAAGCTCAAACTACCTTTTTACTTTCTGTTATGGTTAGATGATTTTTTCACACTTTCATGGCACAATTAAACATGTCATAATAATGTCCATCTTTTTGGGCAAGAACGGTCATATATGACGTAGGTTTAATCGTAGCAAACCACATGAAATGATGAGTACTTATGTGCCCGATGTTTAACAAAGTGATAAAACTTCATCCTAAGAAATAAGCATCAACCTCTAGCTCACTAAGTAACAAGGAAGTATACCATATCTTCTTGACCTTCGAAAACCAGCACATACATTTATACTAATTGGTGGACAATTTACCTAATTAGAAGGTTGTCCCCATGAAACAAACCGCACTTACCACCATCATGACCTATCATCACCACTCAAGAACGTGTTTAATTCATGCAAACGTGTCATTACATTATCTTATTGAGAAAGTTCCATGAACTATAACAATCCGAATTCATCCATTACTCATACACTTCATATGCACTCATATAGGAATCCCGACCGGAGCTGAAGATCAAGGAGGGCACCCAATTGAAGTGAGAGAGTTCGAGTGTGCTGACTACGAGCCGAACCAAGGCAAGCCCCGGAGCATAACCTATGTTTTAAAAGTTCTCTTTATTTTTCACATACATCAATTATGTATTGTGCATTTACGTTTAGGAGTTGCTCGGAAACCTAGTTGCACTAGATCCCCGTATCCCGTGGTCTTGGTTAAGTATAATCCTGATCGCTAGTGCTATGCTTAATGATGTCATCGGTAGCAACACCGAGTGATTTGGAGATCACCCGGTCTAGGGATTAAATTTTGTTACCTCTCACATGATATTGATGAAATTGAGACCGTACGGGGAAATGCATGTGTAGGATGCGGTGGCAAGGTTCGCCTATGTTCGCCATAGCCCCGTGCGTGTCGGTTGAGGACCGTGTGACTCCGCGAGCAAGTATTGAGTTGTGTACCAAATGCATACCTTCGTATGGGAGTTGGTAAACCGATGTAACTTGAGAGTCGTAGTGTTGGACGGTCTCTCCACCCTTTGTGCAAAGTGTGGGTCACGGTGGATGCACGGGTTTGTGAGTAGATGGAGGGTGTGTTATTACCCTTGGACCCGACGCTACTGTGGTTGCATGTGGAATGCACACTCGGAGGGTGGACCCGGCTCATATCTATGGTGATCTTGTGAAAGGTGGCCATACGTGTTCTTAAATGATGCGTATGTCGTGCATTTGGGTTTCCCCTGCAGGGTGTAAATCGATATATATCGCCGTCCCTCGCGGTAATGAGTACCACTTGTCTCGAGCAGATCGCATCGTAGTAACAAGTGAATATGAGGATTAAGCTTGCTGATTTTTGAAGAATTACTTCATGTATTGCAACCATGTTTTGTTAGAAATGCTCACTAAAATTATATTCATGTTCCAACCCTCTTAACTTGGCTAAAATATGAATCAGACAAATACTTTAAGTGCTGATTTTGCAAGTTCCCGCCAGCCAGGTCAAGCCCCCGGCATGCTAGAGTCGGTTCTTAGAACCATTTTTGACGGGTAAGCCTTGCGGAGTATATTAGATACTCAGGGTTTGTGTTGAAACTATTTTCAGGATTTCCGCAGCCCGATTTTTGTGATTGCTGCGGGAAGTATGTGTGTCAAAGCGAGGACCCTCGGGAGTGGACCGTGGAGTGGGTTCCCGCTTCACCGACTCAAGAGTGAGGCCATGCCATATGGGCTGGCGTGGTTCTCCTAAGTTAAGTTATATATATGTACCGTCGAGACATTTACGCTTCCGCAAAGACATTATCAAGTATTGTAAAATCACTTCACCGATGTATTGTAAATCTGAAACTTGAACAATGGCTTGTGATACTTAAGAAGTTAGGTATGAAACTTGTCACTCAAGTATGGTTCTCCATGTAATAAACTGCTGAATGTATTCCCGAGGTATGTGCAACGAACGTTCGCTTCGTCGAATGTCTCCCGATACGATCCTGTGCGACAATCCCTCTCGCCTCGCGAGGTAGGGGTGTCACAGCTGGTATCGAGCCGTGTCGGGATATGCCGTACCCTACGGGTCCTACTAAAAATCACCAACACGTTTATACGGTGAGGAACGACATAGAAAGCCCAAGTAAGGTCTACAGTAGCAATAGATGTGGCAAACTAACCCTGGGTTATGCTTGTTTAAATTTTTGCAACTACGGCCCGGCCCAGGTATGTTTGCAATTTAAATTAGCGCTCCGTGCCCGCGGAAGTAATAATACGGGACAATGTTGGCTCGTGGCAATCCACGGGGCGGTTCTTTCTATGAACCGTTACTATGAGAAAGACGATGATGAGGAAGATGAGGAGCTTGTGGAACCTTTGTTTCATAGTTTCTTTTGAATTTGATGTAATGTTTCTGAAATGGTCTCTTGCAGGTACGCTAACCACGGACCTTAGATCGTGTAGTTCCCGTGATGAGATCGTGTGTGTGTTGCCACAACAGCGAGTGGTCGGCTATATATAGTCCGATCAGGTATTTTATTTTGGAAAGGACGTAGGTTAACGGCATTTCATGTCATCATTCATGCCATGCATCCCAAATTGCATAAGATAATCGATTAAGAATGCAAAAACGCGGTCTCAAACAACTCACCAAAGTTCTCAACACAATTCATGCACGATATCCAAAAATCGGGCAGAAAACCCCACCCGATTGAGAACTAGACCCCAACCGATTACCGATTCACGAAACGGCCACAACTCTTGAATCGTTCACTCAAACGAAACGGTTAAAAACAATCCGGAAAGCTCATAAAACGTGCCATCACCCTGGCACGATAAACCTAGTAGAAGGAAAGTGGAATAATACTAAAAATGACTTACCCGAAAATCTGGCAAAAGGTTGCCAGGTTTCGCCGAGTCGCCGGATTGGCAGATTCGGGTGCCTCACAAAAATCGCGATAACTTTTGAAGTACTGATCCAAATAAAACGATCTACCCCATTCTGGAAAGCTCGTGTTATGCCCCACATTTCATCTAACATCAGGTCAGCAAGGAAAATTTGTTAAGCCGGTCAAATAAGCAAAAACAGAGAGCTAATTCTGAGTTTCTGCTGTTTCCAGAAAACCTGGCAGAAAATCCGTCGAGCCGGAAATCGCCATATCTTTTGATCCGCTTAAGATTTTTCCGCGTTCTAGGATGCGTTGGAAAGCTTAGGAAATACTCTAGCATCTAGTTATAAATTTTGGTAAATTTTACTGTACAAACAGAGACGAAATTGGGGAAAACAGAGAGGGTTCAGAACCGGTTACGTTGTTAAGGATGTCAGTTTCTTTCTGTTTCTTTCAGCATGTTAATTAAGCTTTTATTTACCCAAATTATTGATAATAATGCTGCTTAAAATGTATCCCTAACCATGATCTATAGATGGATGCAAGACAACTCATGACTGAAAGGAATCAGCTGAGATCTGAGGTGGAAGACCTCACTGATCGCCTCACCGATGTCACGGACGACTACTACTCGGCAAAAGAAGAGAACAAGCAGCTGACCGCCCGTATCACCGAGCTGGAGCAGGAGAACGCTGCCCTGACTGCACGTATCAAGGAAGTGCAGGATGACCTCATCTTCAGCGACAACCTACGTGTCGTCGCAGATAGGGCAAAAGAAAGAGCTGAGCAGGAAAAGGCAGAACATGAGCAGATGGCTACGTTCTGTGATGAGGAACGGATTGAGGCATTAAATGAGCTGAATGCAGCTAAGACATCTATTACTCAGAAGGATGAGACTATCTACTCCCAGCAGGCCACCATGCAATTCCTGCATGGACAGCTTCAGACCGCACAGACCAACATGGACCAGCTGTTCACGGAGATAGGGAATCTCCAGCACCAGTTGGCAGCGTTACAGCAGCATCACCAGGTGTTGCTGGCAGCCCACTGGAACCTGTTGCAGCCACCACCGCCGGAGGACAATGGTGACGACGCTGCTAGCGATGCTTCCGATGTGAACAACCCGGAAGACACCGACAGCGATGCTTAGACTACTAGCTAAGTGTTAAAGAAGAAACTTGTAAAATTAATGGTAGTGTACTAAAGAACAAGAACTAGTGGCTTGTACGTACGTAAGGACGTAGTGGTCGCTGTGTTTTGGGTAGGTTGACAGCATAGGAGGTATGGATGACTAGCTAGGCCGGAAAATCCTGGACGTATAACCCCGCGCTAAGAAGTGTTAATATCGCGCGCTTTTGTGTACAAATGGGTGTCGCCTCGAGATATATATATATGAACCACTAAGCTTATGTCAATGAATATATGTCTCGTCCTTAAAAATTTCAGCATCATAAGAAAATTATACCAAGTTTGAATGGTCTGAATTCATGAGTGAAAATTTTCTAGTGTTACTAATTTCGGCTCATGGAAATTAATCTCCCAGGTTATGCAATCTGAAAATTTCATACCGAAACTTTTACTCCATCCAATTTCAGCATCTGATGAAATTTTCCTCCTATGGGTTGCATTCTAAAATTCCTGTTCATATCATGTCCCTTAATTACTATCATTGTCTAGGGCTCCGACACGCTGAGACTAATGGTGTAATTAAATTTGTGTGGCAGATGGTGAACACTCGTCGCACGGTGGACAATTCGGGGAAGGTGCTTCATCACAGCCACCTCCTCCACCACCGCTGACTGCTGTGGAGCAACTTGTTCATAATCAGAACGAGATGTTTCGGCTGTTCCTGGCGAGCCAGAACAATAATGCCCAGGCGGCAGCTCCTCCACCGCAGCCCCGTCCCACCTCTTACGGGGATTTCTGGGCGACTCAACCGCCGTCTTTCTCGAAGCCAAGGACCCCCTGGAAGCAGATAATTTTCTGCGTATTGTGGAGTCCAAGTTCGCTCTTCCGAATTGCACCGAGCATCAGAAGACTCTGTTTGCAGCACAGCAGCTCCGTGGGTCGGCTAGTGCGTGGTGGGCAAACTACACCGCTGCACTCCCCGCGGATCACCAGGTGCTATGGCCGGAATTCTCGGCAGCCTTCCGTGCACACCACATTCCTGACGGTGTCATGAGAAGGAAGCTTCAGGAATTTGTTGATCTGAAGCAAGGCTCCAGCATCGTGCAAGAGTATGCTCGGAAATTCAACTATCTTGCCCAGTATGCTTCCTACCACGCTGACACAGATGCAAAGAAGCGTGAGTGCTTTCGGAAAGGTCTAAATCCGAAATTGCAAGACCGCCTCGCTCTCTTGAATGGCACATTCAATGAATTGGTTAGTGCAGCCATTGTGCAAGAGGACGCCATTCGCGTCAATCAGGATGACAAGAAGAGGAAGCGCACCGCGGGAAGTTCATCCGGTGCGCCACCTCACAAGTTCAAGCTTGCAGTGACCAGCCCCACTGGTCAGAAATTCCGTGTCCCGGTGCCTCCGATGGGTGGGCAACGCACTACTTTGCAGCTGCCTTACCGTGCGCCCCACCACTCCTATCAGCACCGTGGTCACCAGCACACCCCGCAGCAGCATAACCAAGGTGCCAGGCCATCCCCGCAGCAGCCATGCTTCAACTGCGGTGGCATTGGTCACTTCATCGGAGAATGCCCACATCCTCGCCGCAGCAATGGCAACAACGGTGGGAATAATCAGCAGCAGCACCACCGTGGCAATAATGGCAACAATAATAACCGCGGTGTTGACGGTCCTTATGGTCCAATTTTACCGTCAACATGTTGCATCTTTTTGAATCAAACACCATCACCAAGAATAGACATAGGGATTATTTCTAACAAATTCCACTAGTCTTGGTGAAATTATGAATGCAGGTACAATTCATATGAAAACAGGGGAAAACATGCACGAAACATGGACTTTGCAATCGACGGATTTTCCCCGGACTAAAGAATATAGTCCAAAAGCCCAAAACCACAAAACAGAGCCTTAACATCAAACTAAGCAAGTGGATTGGGCCAGTACACAGCCAGGGGAAGGTACCGAGAGAAGAATCAAGCCCGGGGAGTCCGAGGCCGGTTCGGCCGAACCACCCTAGTGGGTTCGGCCGAGCCGACAGGTGGGCCCCCCGGCCCATCTTTCTCCGGCGGTTTGTCACCGACGTCCGGAGGTCGGTTCCACCTGCAATTAATGCCACCGACGTCCGGAACCGCCTCCAAGTTGCCGACCTTCCAAGGCTATAAATAAAGGGGTACACCCCCTCTCTCAACACACCACCAACATCATGATACAAGACAAAACTCTCATCCTTAGGCCAAGGGCCTCTTGTATTTTAGTAGAATAGGAGAGAGGGCAAGGAAAAGAAAGGAGTGTTCCTCCCTTTTGCAAAGTGGAGTAGTATTTCCTTTTCTTTTACCTTGGCGTGTAAACACTCTTTTTGGTGATTTATACGTGGTGATCTACTTATCTATCGTGACATATCTTTGTGTTAGACGTAATTCTTGTTATACTTGTTTACGGGATCATCGCTTTGCAAGAAGTACTCTAGCTTTCGAACTCGGTTCTAGGCCGAGGCTAGAGTAGTGGTCAATAGCATAGACGTGGTGTCTAGGGCTGGAGATCGCCTTTGTTTGCTGTGTGCCCCACGGTTTGTAGAGGTAGGTGGCAGGAAGTGACAGCCCTGTCATCCAAAGGAACCCTCCACGTTCGGGTACATAGTAGAGCTTTCGTAGACCGGAGTGGCTTGGCGGACCAAGCCTAAGACGGTGCCCGAAGTAAACAAGTCTAGCTTGCGTTCGTCTACCTTTAAAGGATAAATAGATAAGAGTCACCCTCTCGACCCTATTTTGCTACGTTGTCTTGGTTGTCCTTGGGTAAACTAACCTTGTTGCAGAAATACTCTGTTCCCTGCGGATATAAATACGATACCTTGGAATACTCCCGGGTGAAGTGCTACAACGGTATTCCGTGCGCTTGCGGATTTATTCGTGACGTAAGAAATACCAACAAGCATTTACGGCGCCGTTGCCGGGAACGGTTGTTATCTTTGTAACGAATCAGGTTTGCCCTCGTAATCTATCTTACTTACCGTTCTGTTTTTATTTTTTTCCTTACATTCAAAATTTCACAAAAACATATCATGGAGTGACACCCAACCATCCAATCTTTCTCCACTCCACGGGGTGAACTCTTAGAGCCACCATCATCATCACAACCTATTTCTTCACCTGGCTATGAGTTCTCCCCGATTACATTTCGATGATTAGAGGTTTATCCTTTTCGGGTTTTAAACATGAAAATCCTTATGAACACTTGCGAGAGTTTGAACATTTGTGTTCATGCCGATTGATCCATGGCATGACACAAGAAACATTGAAGTGGAAGTTGTTTCCCTTCTCTCTCAATGAGAAGGCGAAGCAATGGTACACTTACACCGCTAAGAGAGTGAACGGTGATTGGAAAAAATTGCAAGACAAATTTTGTCTAGCATTCTTCCCCGTATCTCGTATCACTTCTCTACGAGCGGAAATAATAGGCTTTCGACAAGAAGAAAAGGAAACCTTAAGTGCGTCATGGATTCGGTTCTGTTCTCTAACGGACTCCGGACCAGAATTATTGCTCCCCGAACCCGTTTTATTACAACACTTTTATTCGGGATTGAGCAACGATACCGCACTTTATCTTGACACGGCCGCGGGTGGATCTTTTTCTCATAAGACCATAGCGGAAGCACACGAACTTTTGGATCGAATTGTGGAAAACACACCTTTTTCCGCTGACTTACTCGTAGAGCCGGAGTCGGAAGATGAGGAACTCGTTGTGCAAGAGACACAACACTTGGTGCCCATGATGGAGCACCTAGCACTCGAGTCCTCATCTAACACAAGAACAATGATAGAGGAAGATGAACCTCTTGATTTCCCATTTGAGTTCAAGGAAGAAATTTTTGAAGATTTTGGAAACACCTTGAACTACTCCTATCAAAAGAAACCAGCACTCCCTGCACCAAACCCCGAACCTATTGAAAAATCTCTTCTCTTAAAAACTGTTCGGAAGTTGACAGCAATTATGAGCGATGAATGGTTGATGGAAAACGAACTTTCTTCGGAAGTTCTTCGACTTGATCATCCTAGATCAACCATTCGTGGCTCAATTCGGGGAGTAATGGTAGATGTTCTCTATAATCCTCTAGTAGGTGCCAACATCATGTCCGAATCTTTTGCTTCAACTTTATTTGGAAACGAGACATGGGCACCTTCCGACAAACTCCTTAAAGCCCCACCGGGGCAATTTTTGAGAGTTTGGGGATCATTAGAGATGTTTGCATTAAGCGTAATGAAGCGAGAGGTTTCCTTGGACTTTCACGTTTCGGAATCCTGGATTTCGATGTTTTGGTCGGTCATCCCATAGAAAAGCTTTTCTTAGGGATATCACCTTCAGGAACCTTAGACTTCACCCTCGGCAAGAAAACTTTTTCTCTTCCTATCATTCATGCACAAAACTCTTTTGCCGAGGAGCCGCTTGTGGAAGAAGAATGCATGGAGGAGGTTATGGCAATTTTTCCTCATGAAAACCCCGAATCATCCTTGGATGAAGATGCTCTTGATTTCATTTTAGAAGAGGATGATTCGGCGGAAACTTTTGAGCTGCCCGAAAATTTTACACCTACGCCACCTCCCGTAGAGCTCAAAACTCTTCCACCGGGCTTGCGCTTCCGAAGCTTCCTAAGAGAACTTGGATCAAGGCATAATATCGCTACTCCATACCACCCTCAAACCAGTGGGCAGGCCGAGACCTCAAACAAGCAAATCAAGCGGATCCCGCAAAAGACCGTAACAGAAATGGGGAAGGGATGGAAGGACAAGCTACCCGATGCACTATGGGCATACCGTACAGCATACAAGACACCCATAGGCATGTCCCCATACCAGCTCGTGTACGGAAAAACATGTCATTTACCCGTCGAGATGGAACACCGAGCGTATTGGGCCATCCGGAAATGGAACATGGACCTTAATGGTGCTCGGACGCAAAAGAAAAATGGAGATAGCTGAGTTAGAAGAATGGAGAGACAAAGCTTACCACAACTCAGCTATATACAAAGAAAGGACAAAAAGGTGGCACGACAAAAAGATAAAGATAAAGGTATTTAAGGTTGGAGATAAGGTCTTGCTATTCAATTCACGGGTGAAACTCTTCGGGCATGGAAAATTAAGAAGTAAATGGGACGGACCATACACGGTTATTGACACCTCGTCACATGGAGCAATCACACTTCAAGACGACGAAGGTAAAATATTTAAGGTAAATGGTCAGCGCCTTAAAATTTATTTCGAGCCCGATAAAGATAAAGAATTTGATGTCATGCACTTGATTAATTTAAATTTTCTCTCATGATAGCTCTTTCTTATCTATATCCCGTAGTAGCTCTTTCCCTGAAATAATTTTAGCAAGCAATCAACCGAGAAAAGGAAGGGGACCAGAGGGGCTCACTACGGTTCGGCCGAACCCCCTTGCTGGTTCGGCCGAACCAGTACGAGACCCCAAACGGTCACTTTTTTCTTTCATCTTTTGTCTCCAACGGTCACAAGATCAAATCTCCCTGCTTAGTGCCTTCCATGCTGCGGAAAAAATCAAATTAATTCTTTCCATGCTTTTATCTATAAATGAAGGTGTTTTCCTTCATTTTTCCCCTGCACCTTTCTTCCACCTTGTCCACTTCGCACAAAAAAGGCTTTTGCCCAGCACCATGGACAGCAGCATCCCAAGCCTCGACGTCTCCGTCACCACCAGCAAGCTTTGCCGCCAAGTCGGCCTCGAAGACATCCTTGATCATGTCTCCATTCCCGGCGAGCAAGCCTTGATGATCCATGATCTACCGCTCGCTATTGAACCTCCACCCACAGCAGCAAGAACACCCTCCAAGAGCTCTCCCGCTGCTGTGGCACCTCGCCAAAAGAAGGGGAAATCTACCCCCAAGAAGAAGAGCGCCGACAACGCTCTCCTTCCCGGAGAGAAGTACGTCGGCACCCTCGCTACCAAGAGCGGGCAGGTGGTGCACCATCAATATGAGGGCGCAACCTGCCTAGCCCCATCAAGAAGCCCGGCGAGAGGTTCAAGATCAAGGGAATCCGCGGTGGCGGAAAGCAGCTCATCCCGCCGCTCACCTCGGCGGAAAAGAGAGACGCCGCGAATCCGTGGGCGACACTCCTCCTAAGAGGATAAGGAGGCGTCTCTCTCCCTCTCCCATCAAGAGGGCAGGGGGAATGTATGAAAGCGAGGAGGAGAAAACTCCTAAAAAAAGCCCCTACCAAATCCTCCTCGCTAAACACGTTGATCTCCGCGAAGCCCATGAACGCCTACGTGACAATGTCGCGGAGATCAAAGACGCTATTGAAGACTTGAAGGATGCCCGGGCGAGCCATCGCCGCAGCACCAACTCCAAGATCAAGCGTCTCTTCAAGGACGCGGGGAAGGAGGACGAATACGACGTTTAAAATGAACCTTCCCGCGTTCACCATTTCCCGCGAGCGCATTTAGTTTAATTTCCTTTTTTTCAATCATTTTTTTTTCCAATTCCTCAAGATTGCAATGCGCCTGCTCTTTTAAATTTTTAATCATATTAGTGCTCCCGGTCTTCCCTTACCGGTAGAGCAAGTTTTGTTTCGAAATATCTTTGTCTATTTTGAAGAAAACGAGGCAAAAAGGCAAGTGTGGGGGGACATCGCGGAAAGCAAAGACAAACACACGCGTAGCGCGCGAAACATCACGAGGAAAACAACACAAGCACAAACTGCAAAACAGAGCACCGGTGGGGCCCGAGCCGGTTCGGCCGAACCCACAAGGGTGGTTCGGCCGAACCCTGGTTGGTCCCACTCAGCCCTGCTTCCTCGTGGCACTTGAGTTTGTTTCCCACACTTCCTTTTCGCCTACTCTATTTGTCAAGTTCATTCCGAGACGCGAAAAACAATTACTAAAACTTGACCAACTAAAACTTGGGAAGATTTCTTTTGAATACCTTTGAAAATCCCAAGTCTCTCCCTAATGCTCTCATGATGATCTTGCACACTTTTTATTACTCGCTTCATCACCACTTGCCCGTGAACAAATAATCAAATCCATAGGACCCATGATTTTCTAGATTATTGGCAAGTGTGATATGGCTCGACGAAATGATCTTATGCTTAGCTTACCGAGTCCTTGGGAATTTTATTTCACAAAACAAAAATACCATGGCTTCATGCTCCTCTCTTGATACAAAAATGCCTACCAATGCCATATGATGATCATACCTTGCAAAACTTACATACATATGCTGCTTGTGATTGCAATGAGCTTTACCAAAATCGAGTGACCCTAGAGAGAAACTTGTCATGCTCTCTTGATCAAGATCACGTACACTCCACCAGAGCTAAACTCCTACACTGGGAGCTAGCACCCCACCAAAATAAAGACACTCCTCGTTTGCACCTCTTTTTTCCTCTCTCTCTCTCAATCACGCATAAACGAGACATGGCTATGTAAAGCTCACACGAGATGAGCAATGAAAAGAAAGCTCACAAAGATGAGCAATGAAAAAGAGAGAAGAAAAGAGATGCTCAAGCATAGAGCAAGAAAAGAAAAGAAAGAAAATAAAAAGATAGCCATGTCTCGAAAATGCAAAAATAAAGAGAGGCCAATTGCAATAGGAGTTGTCACTTTTTCATATCCATACACACACGCACTTCTTGATCAAGGTTACATGACTTGGCTTCTCCATGGATCCTTTCTTTTGGCTTAGCAATATTTGTGATACAAGTATGCCTCTCTCATTCCCTACCGAGCTCCACATACAAGCCTAAGAAGTAGGAAAAAGAGAGGCAACACAATGCCTTGGTGAGGAAAACACTTTTTGAGCGATTCAAGAGAATCGAAGAGGAGCGGGAGTCATGTTGTTTATTTTCAAAACTTTCAAAAACCCAAGGTGCTTAGTGAGCAAAAGTATAGTGACTTGAGTCATGAGCTGTTCCACTTATCAATCATCCAAGAATGCATGTTAGCCACCGTCATGTTCACAAGTAAAACGGTGTGGCTTGTAATAACATGTGTGCAGGTCTCTAAGGGGAGAGATCTCTCAACTTACGCTCCCACCTTTACTCGAGGACGAGCAAAGAGCTAAGTGTGGGGGTCTTGTTGACGGTCCTTATGGTCCAATTTTACCGTCAACATGTTGCATCTTTTTGAATCAAACACCATCACCAAGAATAGACATAGGGATTATTTCTAACAAATTCCACTAGTCTTGGTGAAATTATGAATGCAGGTACAATTCATATGAAAACAGGGGAAAACATGCACGAAACATGGACTTTGCAATCGACGGATTTTCCCGGACTAAAGAATATAGTCCAAAAGCCCAAAACCACAAAACAGAGCCTTAACATCATCAAACTAAGCAAGTGGATTGGGCCAGTACACAGCCGGGGAAGGTACCGAGAGAAGAATCAAGCCCGGGGAGTCCGAGGCCGGTTCGGCCGAACCACCCTAGTGGGTTCGGCCGAGCCGACGAGTGGGCCCCCTGGCCCATCTTTCTCCGGCGGTTTGTCACCGACGTCCGGAGGTCGGTTCCACCTGCAATTAATGCCACCGACGTCCGGAACCGCCTCCAAGTTGCCGACCTTCCAAGGCTATAAATAAAGGGGTACACCCCCTCTCTCAACACACCACCAACATCAAGATACAAGACAAAACTCTCATCCTTAGGCCAAGGGCCTCTTGTATTTTAGTAGAATAGGAGAGAGGGCAAGGAAGAGAAAGGAGTGTTCCTCCCTTTTGCAAAGTGGAGTAGTATTTCCTTTTCTTTTACCTTGGCGTGTAAACACTCTTTTTGGTGATTTATACGTGGTGATCTACTTATCTATCGTGACATATCTTTGTGTTAGACGTAATTCTTGTTATACTTGTTTACGGGATCATCGCTTTGCAAGAAGTACTCTAGCTTTCGAACTCGGTTCTAGGCCGAGGCTAGAGTAGTGGTCAATAGCATAGACGTGGTGTCTAGAGCTGGAGATCGCCTTTGTTTGCTGTGTGCCCCACGGTTTGTAGAGGTAGGTGGCAGGAAGTGACAGCCCTGTCATCCAAAGGAACCCTCCACGTTCGGGTACATAGTAGAGCTTTCGTAGACCGGAGTGGCTTGGCGGACCAAGCCTAAGACGGTGCCCGAAGTAAACAAGTCTAGCTTGCGTTCGTCTACCTTTAAAGGATAAATAGATAAGAGTCACCCTCTCGACCCTATTTTGCTACGTTGTCTTGGTTGTCCTTGGGTAAACTAACCTTGTTGCAGAAATACTCGTTCCTCGCGGATATAAATACGATACCTTGGAATACTCCCGGGTGAAGTGCTACAACGGTATTCCGTGCGCTTGCGGATTTATTCGTGACGTAAGAAATACCAACACGCGGCAACAACAACAACAATCACAACAAAACCCCCACCAAGACCGGCCGTGTAAACTTTACTACGGTCGAAGATGCGCAAGCCGGAGAACCGGTCCTCTCGGGTATGTTTTCCATTTCAGAACATCCCGTCTTCATTCTTTTCGATTCCGGCGCCACGCATGATTTTATTAGTCAAGCATGTGTGGATAGATTGCATCTATCATCCACCATTTTGCAAACTCCATACACTATCACATCTCCCGGTGGCCTCATTCACACAAACCGTGAAACAAGAAACGTTCCCCTGGAACTTGCCGGAAATACCTACCTCTCGCCACTAATCATTCTAAATGGGCAAGGCATAGATGTGATATTAGGAATGAAATGGATGAAGCGACATAGAGCTGTCTTACACATAGATACCCGAGAAGTACATTTAAATTCACCCCTATACGGCCCGATTATCCTATCATTGCCGTACCCAAAAATTTCTAGGAACCAAATTCAGCACCTAGAAGGAAGGAGACTAGAAGACATACCGGTAGTATGTGAGTTTCCCGATGTGTTTCCGGATGATTTGCCGGGAATGCCACCTGATCGGGAAGTAGAATTTAAAATTGAACTTCAACCCGGAACCGCACCGATATCTAGACGACCATATAAAATGGCTCCCAACGAGTTAGCTGAACTTAAGGAGCAACTCAACGAACTTCTAGACAAGGGGTACATACGCCCAAGTGCTTCGCCTTGGGGCTGCCCCGCTCTTTTTGTGAAGAAGAAAGATAAATCACTAAGGTTATGTGTTGATTATCGACCCCTCAATGCGGTAACCATCAAGAATAAATACCCTCTTCCTCGCATTGATATGTTATTTGATCAACTAGTCGGTGCAAAAGTATTCTCAAAAGTCGATCTTCGCTCCGGCTACCACCAAATTAAAATTCGGCCGGAGGACATTCCTAAAACCGCTTTCTCTACGAGATATGGACTTTTTGAATATCTCGTAATGTCTTTTGGATCGACTAATGCACCGGCTCATTTCATGTACCTCATGAACTCGGTATTTATGCCGGAGTTGGACAAGTTCGTGGTGGTATTCATTGATGATATCCTCATTTATTCCAAGTCGGAGGAAGAACATGCTGAACACCTCCGCATTGTGCTTCAACGACTACGAGATCATCAACTTTATGCAAAATTCAGCAAGTGTGAATTTTGGTTGGATCGAGTTCCATTCTTGGGTCATATCATTTCAGCTGAGGGAATTTCCGTCGATCCAAGTAAAGTTGCTGACGTGCTAAATTGGAAGACTCCCAAAACCGTCAAGCACATCCGTAGTTTTCTCGGACTTGCGGGATATTATCGGAAATTCATTCCAAATTTTTCTATCATCTCCAAGCCAATGACAAAATTGTTGGAGAAAGACTCTACCTTCAAGTGGAGCCCGGAGTGCGAAAATGCTTTCCGATCCTTGAAGAAGCATTTAACCACCGCTCCCGTTCTAGCTCAACCCGACATCAACAAGCCGTTTGACGTGTATTGTGATGCGTCCGGCATAGGATTGGGTTGTGTTCTCATGCAAGAAGGCCGAGTTATTGCCTATGCCTCCCGTCAACTCCGTAAACATGAGAAGCACTATCCTACTCATGATCTTGAATTGGCATCGGTCGTTCTTGCTCTCAAAACTTGGAGACATTATCTCTTGGGAAATCTGGTGCATCTCTATACCGATCATAAAAGCCTCAAATATATTTTCACGCAGCAAGAATTAAATATGAGACAACGAAGGTGGCTAGAATTGATAAAAGATTATGAATTGGAAATTCATTACCACCCCGGAAAGGCTAATGTGGTTGCCGATGCATTAAGCCGTAAACACCAATGCAACCAAGTTGAAATTTGCTCTATGGAAAACTGCAGCAAATCTGAAAATGAGAGAAATCCTTGTCGTCATATCATTCCCTATGGTGCATTGCATAATTTGGCTCTTGTTCCTACTCTCCGAGAAGAAATCATTGCTGCCCGGAAAACGGATGAAGGTATGGAACACATCCGACAGAAGTTGGGTACCGAAAAGGCTAAGTGTTTCCGTCAAGATGAGGAAGGAGTTCTGTGGTTTAATAACCGTCTCGTTGTTCCTAAGAATATGGAACTACGGAAGAAAATTCTTGACGAAGCCCATCTCTCTAAATACTCCATACACCCCGGTAGTAACAAAATGTACCGTGGGCTAAGAGAAAAATTTTGGTGGACTCGCATGAAGCGAGAAGTGGCTCGTTACGTTGCCGAGTGCGACACTTGCCAACGAGTCAAGGCTGATCATCTAAAGAAAGCCGGACTATTGCACCCATTGAAAATTCCCGCTTGGAAATGGGAAGACATAGCCATGGATTTTGTTGTTGGGTTACCTCCCACCTCCAAGAAACATGATTCCATATGGGTAATCGTCGATAGATCGACGAAATCAGCACACTTTATTCCGGTACACACCACCTACGGTGCTAAGAAGTATGCTGAATTGTATATTGCCCGTGTGCTATGTTTACATGGTGTGCCAAAGACCATCATTTCAGATCGCGGTCCGCAATTTGTTTCTCGATTTTGGGAACAATTGCATGCTAGTCTTGGTACTACCCTAATCCGGAGCTCCGCATATCATCCTCAAACGGATGGACAATCGGAAAGGTTGATTCAATATTTGGAGGATATGTTGAGAGCTTGTGCTTTGACGCAAAAGGGAAATTGGGATGATCAGTTACCATTCATTGAATTTTCCTATAACAACAGCTATCAAGAAAGCTCCGGAGTCACCCCTTTTGAGGCGTTATACGGACATTCTTGCCGTACGCCGTTAAACTGGTCCGAGTCGGGCGAAAGAATAATATTTGGCCCGGATATTGTTGAGCAGGCCGAGGAAAAAGTGAGGGAGATACAAGCTAATATGAAAGCTGCTCAATCCCGCCAAATAAGTTATGCAAACAAAAGGAGACGCCCGCTGGAATTCGAGGTAAACGATCATGTTTATCTTCGTGTCTCTCCAAACAAAGGTGTGTCACGTTTCGGTATAAAAGGAAAACTTGCTCCCCGCTACATTGGACCATTCCCAATTGTGGAGAAGTTTAGCCCCGTGGCATACCGGTTGCGATTGCCGACAAATTTGGAACGTGTGCATAACGTGTTCCATGTGTCGCAACTCAAGAAGTGTCTAAAACCACCCATCGATGTGGTCATCTCCGACACCGAGCAATTGCAAGATGATCTATCTTATCCGGAAACTCCCGTCCGGATCCTCGATAAAAAGGATCGTGTTACTCGCAACCGCACTATCACCTTCTATAAAGTGCAATGGAGTAATCACACTGAGGATGAAGCTACTTGGGAACAGGAGGAATTCCTGGATAATCATTTCCCCGAGTTCATGGCTTCACAATCGAGGTAACGACGCACCTCCCGTTGACCATTTTTTTTTTTATTAACCGTAATCTCGGGACGAGATTTCTTTGAGGGGAGGGCTGTGACACCCCGTGTCACAAATTCATAATGTTACTGTGCTAACAGGAGAAGTGCTTGTGCAAAGCAAAAATCATCCGGCTAGTCACATGAAATAATAGGCTAAAGTCCTATTAGGGTTTTTAATATTCCAAAACCCTAGCTATTGAGATCTCAAACATTTTCCAAAGTGGTCACCCCAAATTTTTGCACAACCTGGTAGCACATATCAAGACATGATTTTAGGACATTTTTCTTGAATTTTTGGAGCAGCACAAATCCCTAGAAAAATCCAACTCTAAGCAGAAACAGCACCTGTTCAACAATTTTTGTAAATTTTTGCATTTCGAATTTGAACTTTGGCCTTTAAGGAAAGTTGTTACACATAATCTACCGGACCCACAGAAATTTTGGTTTGCAAAAATGTCAAAAGGGTCAAATTCTATGAGCCATTTACAGAGAAGGACCGCAGTGGCAAAGTCGTAATTAGAAGGAACCTTCGGGCAACGGGGCAAGCACGGGAGCTCGGGGCCACCGCCGGAGAGTGCTCCGGCGTTCGTGCCCATCCCGGCCGGTCGAGACGCCGCCCGCCTGCACAGCGCCGCCCCACGCGTCCACGATCGCCATGGTTGCGTTGTTCTCACGCGGGATTGTGCACCGTCCATGGCCGCCATAAAAATCGCTTCCCGGCCGCCGCCGCCCGAGCACCACCCCGCCGCCCCATCTCCTTAGGCCAGCTCCCCACTCTCTCAGCACGTCACGAGCATCGCCCTAACCCTAGCAAGCTCTCCGGAGCACGAGCCCCCCAACCCCGCCGAGGTTCGAGCGTAATCCCCGGTTTCCCCACCAATCCCGCCGGCCGCCATTGTTGGCCGCATTCCCTCTCCGGTGAGCTAGCTTTCGATTCCTCTCGCTAGTAGCACCCTTTGGTTCCAATCTACCTCGTGTAAGCTTGGTTCGGTGTTTGACGCAGCAGCTCGCCGGGAACGCCGTCAAGCCGTCGCGCCGCACCGCAGCCACCGCCACCTCACCGTCGACACACCACCACGGTGAGCCTCCTGGGCTTTGGGGTCTCGCGGCGCATGCGCGGGGGCTCACTGGTGCTTACCGATCCACGCGCCCTCCTCTCTCGCCTCCACTCACCGCCGGCGGCCTCGCCACGCGCCCGCGCACGGCGCACGCCGCGCACGCCACGGCTGCCCTGGCCGCGCTCCAGCACTTAGAAATTTTTTCGAACGCGCTGGCCGAACCCAAAACCGTGAACGTTAAAGATTTTAGAAAAATCGTAACTCGAGTTATACGCCACGGATTTGAATGATTCAAAGCGCCTTAGAAAGGTTGTAACATGTACTACAACGTGGTGAACATGAACACCTATGGTTATATAGTAAAAATTAATTTTTGAGTGAGATGAAAATGCTATCGTGACCAAACGCATAAACAAGATTGCATTTTAAAAATGATATAACTTCTGGACCCCAGATCCAAACTACATGAGCAAGGGCTCTTTAGAAAGTAGATAACTTGTACTTTAACGTGGTAACATAATCCCAGTACTTCAAGTGTAGAAAAATGAAGATTTAAGCGCTCTAAGATGCTAAACCGTTATGCCTGCGTGACAACTTGCCGTTTTTGAAATTCAATAACTTTTTGAATACAGCTCCAAATGAAACGATTTTAGGCTCGTTGTAAACCTTGAGTTGTGTACTTTACATTAACCAACATGAATCAACTAAGTTCTATAGCAAAATATTAAGATTCGGACACCTTAAGAAGGCTTCACAGTCAGCCTGGCAGTCCAGACTTAGCTACACAATTAGCTGAGAATTTGGCTAAGCTCAAACTACCTTTTTACTTTCTGTTATGGTTAGATGATTTTTCACACTTTCATGGCACAATTAAACATGTCATAATAATGTCCATCTTTTGGGCAAGAACGGTCATATATGACGTAGGTTTAATCGTAGCAAACCACATGAAATGATGAGTACTTATGTGCACGATGTTTAACAAAGTGATAAAACTTCATCCTAAGAAATAAGCATCAACCTCTAGCTCACTAAGTAACAAGGAAGTATACCATATCTTCTTGACCTTCGAAAACCAGCACATACATTTATACTAATTGGTGGACAATTTACCTAATTAGAAGGTTGTCCCCATGAAACAAACCGCACTTACCACCATCATGACCTATCATCACCACTCAAGAACGTGTTTAATTCATGCAAACGTGTCATTACATTATCTTATTGAGAAAGTTCCATGAACTATAACAGTCCGAATTCATCCATTACTCATACACTTCATATGCACTCATATAGGAATCCCGACCGGAGCTGAAGATCAAGGAGGGCACCCAATTGAAGTGAGAGAGTTCGAGTGTGCTGACTACGAGCCGAACCAAGGCAAGCCCCGGAGCATAACCTATGTTTTAAAAGTTCTCTTTATTTTTCACATACATCAATTATGTATTGTGCATTTACGTTTAGGAGTTGCTCGGAAACCTAGTTGCACTAGATCCCTGTATCCTGTGGTCTTGGTTAAGTATAATCCTGATCGCTAGTGCTATGCTTAATGATGTCATCGGTAGCAACACCGAGTGATTTGGAGATCACCCGGTCTAGGGATTAAATTTTGTTACCTCTCACATGATATTGATGAAATTGAGACCGTACGGGGAAATGCATGTGTAGGATGCGGTGGCAAGGTTCGCCTATGTTCGCCATAGCCCCGTGCGTGTCGGTTGAGGACCGTGTGACTCCGCGAGCAAGTATTGAGTTGTGTACCAAATGCATACCTTCGTATGGGAGTTGGTAAACCGATGTAACTTGAGAGTCGTAGTGTTGGACGGTCTCTCCACCCTTTGTGCAAAGTGTGGGTCACGGTGGATGCACGGGTTTGTGAGTAGATGGAGGGTGTGTTATTACCCTTGGACCCGACGCTACTGTGGTTGCATGTGGAATGCACACTCGGAGGGTGGACCCGGCTCATATCTATGGTGATCTTGTGAAAGGTGGCCATACGTGTTCTTAAATGATGCGTATGTCGTGCATTTGGGTTTCCCCTGCAGGGTGTAAATCGATATATATCGCCGTCCCTCGCGGTAATGAGTACCACTTGTCTCGAGCAGATCGCATCGTAGTAACAAGTGAATATGAGGATTAAGCTTGCTGATTTTTGAAGAATTACTTCATGTATTGCAACCATGTTTTGTTAGAAATGCTCACTAAAATTATATTCATGTTCCAACCCTCTTAACTTGGCTAAAATATGAATCGGACAAATACTTTAAGTGCTGATTTTGCAAGTTCCCGCCAGCCAGGTCAAGCCCCGGCATGCTAGAGTCGGTTCTTAGAACCATTTTTGACGGGTAAGCCTTGCGGAGTATATTAGATACTCGGGGTTTGTGTTGAAACTATTTTCAGGATTTCCGCAGCCCGATTTTTGTGATTGCTGCGGGAAGTATGTGTGTCAAAGCGAGGACCCTCGGGAGTGGACCGTGGAGTGGGTTCCCGCTTCACCGACTCAAGAGTGAGGCCATGCCATATGGGCTGGCGTGGTTCTCCTAAGTTAAGTTATATATATGTACCGTCGAGACATTTACGCTTCCGCAAAGACATTATCAAGTATTGTAAAATCACTTCACCGATGTATTGTAAATCTGAAACTTGAACAATGGCTTGTGATACTTAAGAAGTTAGGTATGAAACTTGTCACTCAAGTATGGTTCTCCATGTAATAAACTGCTGAATGTATTCCCGAGGTATGTGCAACGAACGTTCGCTTCGTCGAATGTCTCCCGATACGATCCTGTGCGACAATCCCTCTCGCCTCGCGAGGTAGGGGTGTCACGGGAGCCATCTTGTACGGCCTACGGGAAATTGGTGCCGTACCGGGTTGGAGCTCAATCTTAAACTCAACATCCCGATCGGGTGACATGCCCGGTAAGTCATCCGGGAACACATCGGGAAACCCACAAACTGTCGGAATATCCTCAATTTTTTTCTCCCTTCAAGATGGTAGACTATTTATGTGGAGGTTTTGGAATATGGCAATCGAAGAATAGATGGACCATACAACGGTGAATTTAGATGGATCTCTCGCGAATCGATGTGTAGAATGGCTTTATGGAGTTTCATCCACCTCATACCAAGAATAAAATCTATGCTTTGTCTTCCGAGGATTATGAAAGAAGAATAGAGGGATCTTACATTAGGGATATGGCCAATAATACCAATGAGTCTCTAAGCACAACATCTTTCTTTTTGGTTGCGTACCTCGAGTAATACACCGTCCGTCCGGAATGACGTCATACTTAAATTATCTTACCGACTTTCATAAAGAAGCGTGTTCTCTAGATCACCTATATTTTGGCTTTGGGAAGGGCCTGGGCAAACCGGCACAATTCAAAGACAAACCGGCAATTTAGAAACACATATCCTTCACGAAACTCGGCTCTTGGTAGAATCTAGCACATTAGGGAGTGAGATGGTTGCTTATCTCAAAATCAAGTTACTCGGAAGGTTTTGCAAGAAACCAAGGTTGTGATACAATGGGGTCAAGGGATAAGAACGACCTTCATTTCATGAGGAATGGGTTTCCGTTGAATAGTTTGCGGTGTTGAGAAGTTTCGTGGTGTTGTGGTTTCGAGTGTGCTTCGGCAATCTACAATTCTCCACTAAAAGATCAAGTCTACCACGGTAGTGGCGGGGCTTCTACAAAAAGGATTGATGAAAACCTCCCGTTGGCGGTGATGCGGTCCAAAACTTATGTCCAAACGGGGAAGTGATAGCCAATTTGTGCTTGGGTGGTGCGGAGCAGGATGAATTTCCAATAGTACACTTTCTCATCTTGTCCTTTTCTTTTACGAGAACGAATGCCATCTCTTTGGAAAATTGTGATGCTCATCAAGTCAAATAAATGGCCTTACATTATCTCGACCATCAATTGAGCTATGGTGGAAGGTACCAAAATGTTTGGCATAGAGATCAATGAATTTTAGATCGCATGTTCGAAAGAAAGGACAATGAAATAGGCACAAGACATAGATGGAACGCATATTTCATCGATTCCGAACATGACTGCCATCTTGATAGCGATAGAAATTTTTGATACAAGGAGATGCAACATCTTGAGGGAGGATGGTCAGTAGGTTACATCTTGATAAGCACCTAATGCGAACAAATTATCTTGGAGAGTTTAGGTTCATGAAAACACGAAAGGGATGATACTACAGACATATGGTTCTATGCCTCTCGAGATTAATTCCAATGTCAACACATTAGTACTCCGACATACACCTATGCTCGTGGCATGTGGAGGTCACCATCGGAGGACAATCCATGTAATCAGGTGACGATGGTGCCTTAGAGTCGATGCCGAATGCACCATCAATAAACAACTTGTTGTCCAACTTAGCTTTCTTTCTCTTATGCGATCACTTTGATCTTGGGAGCCTCGTAGAACAAGAGGTGAACTGATCATAGAGGGGCAACCATAGACATGAGGTTATGACACTTGTAGTCTCGGTCCAAAGCGTGATCCTTCAATCACGGATACGAGCGGTCGAAAACGATGCCTCTTTAACATGAGCTAACCAACACTCATTTGTTGGAAGCTTTGAAAAAGGTTAAGTCAAAACTTCACATCCAACAAAATACATGCTACAGAATAGAGCATGAGAGATGGATGGCAATATATTGCAAAAACATGCAATAAAGCACTTCGCACAAGACCTAACACGACTCAGTTTGCCAGATTGGGTAGGTTCTGAAAATTCGACAACTACTCCTGTTTCTGGACAGAATTAAATTTTTTGGATTTTTACGAAAGTTTTGGATAATTTCTTAAGCTTTCCAACGCATCCTAGAACAGCTCAATCCGACTTGTCGTTTGAAAGTTATGACCGATCTACCACAGGGACAGAACCGGAGCTCGTTCTGGAAATCCAGAATAGCTCTCTGTAATGGGAAATTCTAGCTACGTTCCAGATTTTTGCAAGACCTGAGACTTGAAAATTGTTGTAGTGCATAACACAAGCTTTCCAGAAAGTCCCCATTTGCCTTATTTGCATAAATATTGAGAGACTTATGCTCGTTTTCGTTAAGCCTAGCAAATCTGCCACGTTTTTGTTTTCCGGTTTTTAATCTTTTGTGACAATGAAGCGATGTGATCAAATTTTTATGATTAATTCAGTTAGATATGTTCACATGCATATGTTTGACATGTTGGAATGATATGCGCGTATGATGGATGCTCAATATGTCGTTTCAAACGTCCTCGCAAAGTTAAAAGCCCACGCCCGCCGATACGAATATCGGACAAGCGCATCGGTGACACACACACCTCTCACACGATACTACACGAACTAAAGCGTTGTTATGTACCTGCAAGAGATGGATTCCAGAAACATTACATCAAATTCAAAAGAAACAAGCCAAAAATAATTCCATGTCACCTCGCCTCACATGGAGAGCTCTCGAATAAGAGTATATTCGAGTCACACCAGTTTAATATTACGTAAAGTTGACCACACTCAATTTCATACCTTTGCCAAAACCGTAGTTGCAAAATATTTAAACAATCATAACACGGGATTAGTTTTGCCACCATTCTATATAGTCCTTATATTGGCCTTTCTATCTAGACTCGTACCTCACCATGACACAAATACGGGTTTAAGATTTTTAGAATGAGTGTTAACGTGACGCAAATCCCAAGTCGGCTACGATATCACGTGTCACACCACTATCCCGAAAGATAGTTAAGTGTGGTACGGATCGCCTTGGGAGATGATTGACGAAGCAATCATACATAGCATCACATTAACAAACATCCACGAATTGCAAGTTTACATAATTAAGTCTCGATTACAACATAGGATTCCAAATAAAGATACATTAGGTCCGAATTTAAGTCCTACATGACCATGATCTTTGTTCGAAATAAAGTGCGGAAGCGAATACATAACTCGACGATACATAGATAGCTTAAAATGAACAATGCCGGCCTAGGCCATGGCTCACTCATCATGGGTCGGAGAGCTAGGAACCCATTCAATGGTCCACTTTTTGGGCTCTTCTCCATCCCACACAACCTTACCACAACAATCGCAAAACCCGGCTTGCGGAAATCCTGAAAATACACATGTAGTTGCAAAGCCCGAGTATCTAGCATACTCCGCAAGTCTTACCCGTCAAATTGGCCATCTAAGACTGACACCTAGATGCATGGGGCTTGACCGGTTTAACTTGGCATTTTGCATAAAACGACACCTATGCTAATTAGGTTGGCACTTTTATGTCTTAGCCAAATTAATAGGATTGTTGCATAAAAGAAACTTTAGTGAGCATACTAGCAATACAAGAATTTGCAATACAAATTGATATCAATATAAAATAGCAAACTTCTCATTCTCTTCCTCTTACCACACATTGTAAAATGCTCGAATCAAGTAGTACTCATTAATCGAGAGGAAACGGCGATAATTATCGAATTATTAATCCTGCAGGAAAGACCCAAATGCACGACATACGCATCATTTAAGAACACGTATGGCCACCGTTCGCGAGTTCATCATAAAGAAAAACACGGGGCCACCGACCCCGAGTACACGTCCCCTTGCGACCGTTCAACAACGTGCCCAAGACTTAACCCGTGTACTCTCCAACGGTCCTCAACTCGTGCAACCACCGTGCCATACACATCACCTGCGGGTCGGTGAGACACCTGCGGGTCGGTGAGATATCCGACTCACTTTACAATTTACAAGCTACATAGTGTAACAGCCCAAACTTGTATCAACTTACCTTGTAATAAAATACTTGAAATTTGGATGAGATTTGAATCAATTTGGAAAGCATTTGAATTTTTTCGGATGAGTTATTCGCGAAATGATTTAATTCAAACTCCCGCGCTTGGGCTGAAACTCCGGCTGGCCCGTTCCCTTCCTTCCCCCCCGCGCAGCCCAAACCGCAGAGCCAGCCCGACCCGAACGGGACGTCATCTTCCTCCCCTTCCCTTTCCAGCTCACCCGAGCGAGCGCGGCGCGCGGAGGAGCCACCACGTCGGACGCTTGGCGTCTTGCGCCGCCGCAACGGCCCGGGGCCCTCCCCAACCACTCCTTCCGCACTTTATCGTCCTCAAAACCCCGGCGCCGCCCCCACTGTTTTCCCCTGCTCCGCGAAATCCTAGCCGCACCGCCACACCGCCCTGCGGTTTCCGCCCTCGCCATGGATGAAGGTGCGAGCTTGAGGAGCTCATGTTGATCATCGTGCTCGGCGTGCAACGCCGCTCGTTTGGTGCCCGTCTCGTCGTGGTGCGAGCCGTGTAGCGCGCGGCGGCCCGAGCAAAGACCTCCACCAAATCCTTCTTCGCCGTCGATCCTCGTCGTCCGTGCCTCCCGAGGTTAGCTCGTGCTCCGTTCCATCCTTCGCGTTGTTTGCCCCGTCTGCTGGTCCTAAGCGCGACCTTGTCTCCGCCTTGTAGCTCCGGAACACCGTGAAGCGTGATCACCGTCGCCTTCGTCGCTCGTCCGTGGTCCGCCGCCGCCGTCCACCGTCGCGCGTCTTCGCCGAGCTTCTTCGTCCTCCCCGAGCCGCCCAAAACGTAGCTGGTGAGTAGCCGCCTCGTTTCCCCTCATTCCTCTCGGGATTGGTCACGAATTGACCATCCCCGTCGGTTTCGCCGCCGGTTTCCATGAACGCCGATGAGCTGGTGGGTGGCGGCTTGTTCATGTTTCTTTTCGGGTGTTGACGTCAAAAGTCGCTAACACACCGTTGTCCGGAGAGTTCACCGAAACCCGGGCGACGCAGAGCCCTGTGCTCCCAACGGACCGGCTCGGCTCGCCGATTCTCGTGTGCGCTGGTGCGTGCCGGATGGTTTTCCTGCAAACCAACAAAGACAATAAAAAGTGTAAAAATTCCGGGTCATCGGCCCGGATAGGCCGATGTGCGGCCGCGGCCGATTCTCGGCGTAAGATAGACAAAATCGGCCATCGACGAGGAGCAGCACGGCCCATCCATTTATGTATTAAATGCCAGGCAAACGAACCGTGATACGGACGATACGAAATCGGCCGACGCTATAACATGCGATCGGTGGCTAGCAGCCGATTTCGTCGGTAAGCGATCAAATCATTAAGACTTTGCAGGGATGCATTATCGAATAAAATGTAAACAAGGTAATTATTAATGGGATGTAATTAATTTGATAGCAAGAAGATGGTTTAATCATCAATCGAAGCGATAAATCGGCCGATCGGGCATCCGGCCGATTCTGCCATCGATTATAACAATGAGTTATTAGATCATATCTAGATGTATAATGATGATCAATGAAATCGTACTAATAACTCGGGTCCAAAGGCAGCTTTAACAGATTTAGCTAATTGAACATAAAACAGCTAATGAACGTGATAAGCAATCGGCTAAACACTCCGAAAGAACGAGTAAGACAAATACAACCACACGGATCTCGAATCGACCGATCGCTCCAACAGGACAAGTCAACCGATGGCACACGATCGGACCAGGTCTAACGGCCGCGCACGCTCGGCGATTCAGGACAAGCACAATCATAAACGCCTTAACTATGAAAGTAAATCTACATCCTATCCAATCGGCTGCATGCGCCTAGGACAAGTCAACTATCGCAAAGGCAAACACAGGACACGTCAACCGAATCACGCGATCGAATCGGCTAAGATGTAAAAGAAATCTCATAGCGGCTATCGTGACTCGAACGACCGGATCCGAGCCAATCGGCGTTGTGAGCAAAGGCTGGGACGGGGAGGCGGGACAAGTCAAACTACCTCCACCACGAGCCCGGACCAGGTCGACTTGACTTATCCCGCCGATACTCACTACGACGGTCGAAAACAGATCCGGTCGCCGGATAACTAGCAATTAAGCCATCTAATTACGAACAATGCGCCGAGAATTAGACGACATAATTACCTTGTCAAGCCAACTTGTTGTCGACCGGAGCCCCGAAGATCCCCGCGCAAAACGAGTAAAGACTTGACGAGAAAATTAGGGTTTGGCGATGCGCCGAAAGTTGTATTGGATGTGAATCGAGTTTACAGAGTTACACCCGAGTTCAAATTTATACTCGGCACGAAGAATCCTCCTCGGACCCTCTTCGGGCCGATTTCCTAACCGACTAGGATCTTTTTTCCAAAATTAAACTATTATTTCTAATTTTACAACGCGGGCCGGGCCCATCAATATTATGCTCTTCGTTGGCGTTCGCGCACGATTCCCGGGAGGGACGCGCCTTTACTCGCCCAAGCGGCCGTCGGCCTTACGCCCACCGGCCCTCTTTTGACCTATAGTCGCCGACAATGGGTCCCTTGGTCAAAAACCGGCGTCAACACATGTCCCCCGAGTCCGGGGTATGCAACGCATGCGTCGGACCGATCTATTCTCTTTTATTGCGCCGGTTTTACTCGCCCGTCACTTCTCCATAAAACCCGGGGCCACCCCGGTTATTTCCCATCTGTTTCCTCTCCTTGGCCTTCATCTTCCTCCATTCCAGCGACCTTTTCCTCCTCGAGCCTTTTCAACTTCTCATCGTGCCGTCGCCGTTTTTCTTCTCCGGCGACCATGAATCCTGCTGTTGCTTGCTCGCTGCGTGCTGCCGCCGCCGGCCGCGTCGTCGCCACCACCAACGCCGTTCGGAGGTAATGTACATTCGGGCATCCTTCTTTTCTACTTTTGCAATTTTTCTTCGTGTTCTTGTTCTTGTTCATTTTCACAATTTATCTTCTTCCCGTTCCGCTTCTCATTTTAGCCCTATTTTTTTTTGTTTTTAGGAGATCCGGAACCAAGTCGCTATTCCGTCCAACATCCCGACCCATTTCTTCTTGGGTCCTATGGGCGATCCCGACCCCACGGACCTCATCTCGTGCTGAAACGAACCGGGTTCCGTTTCGGCAACGATCCCCATTATCGGCCGAGTGGGCCAACAGCTTTCGGTCATGGCCGACCCCGTTGCGGGATGGCGTGATTGGTATAACCGGGTGTCGGCCGTCCATCCGCAAGGTTGGGCCGACATCGGCATCGCCCATGCCATCAAGCTTTGTCCGGCCGATCATCATAAGAATGAACCGTTCGTCGGCGGCCGCTTGCTATCTCCGGTCGGATGCCCTGAACTGCTTTATGTTCGGCCATGGCCGGCTACCGTGACCCTTCCGGACACGATCATGTTGGCCGATCCGAATATCACGGCGGAGGCCACTCCGGATGCTATCCGTATCAAGTCCTCCCACCGGATCAACCCTAAGGACACCAGGGGTTGGAAGGTTTACATTCGGACCTACAATAAGGGGCACGGCACGGTCGATCGCCGCGAGCACGTTGCCTTCCTCAACATGTGGCTTGACCACTTCTTCTTTTGTGGGGTCGGCGTGAGCCCCACAAACAATTTTCTGCCGATGGCCGATAGGGTGGCCGACGACTATGCCCTTCCCATGGGCAAGTATCTTCCGGGGTCGGCGTACCTCCTTCTTCACCAGGTTACGGTGGAGTTGCGCTCCGGCCGATCGGTCAAGAACCTGGGTGGCCCTTGGTGGTTTATCCAAATGTGGTTGTCCCTTCATACCACCAAGGCCATCGATCCGGACCTCGGTGCGCTCACCTTCCCCGGCAACTACGCCGAATCGGCCACGCCCGGATTCAGCCGGTGCATCTCTTTCGGGGAAGCGTTATCCATGGCACCGGGGGTGGCCATGTCGGATGACAACCTGGCGTATTGGTTCGCCGCCCTCTACAAGGGCCTCAACAACGAAAGTACGGATTGGTATCCGTACATCGATTTCTTCGAGAAGGGGTATGACACTCCTTTTCCGATCGACCCAACTTTCCCAACGGCCGACGGGGACGCGGTCAAGATCTTCACCACCTGCCTCCGCCCGTCTGCTGCTGCCGACGGGACTTATTGCTCGGGAGCAAGGCCTTCGCTCCTATGAATTCTACCACCCGTCGGTGGCGGCCCGCCAACTCGGCTTCGGCCGGTTGCTCCCGACCTCTTCTATGTGGGGCGGATAAAGGCGCGGGCTGCCGTCGACAACGCCATTCGGTGGAATTGGCTCGTCGGCCGCACCGCCGATGTCGTCACCGGCGACTTGGCCGGATTTTCCCGGCGCCCGGAGTACTCGCCTTTTTGACCGTTGGTGGGCGAGTGGAACCGGCACCTCCGCAGCCGGAACACCGCTTCTTTCTTCTCCGGCCTAGTCCTGAGAGAACCTTTCGCCGAGGTACGTGTAGCCGATTTATTTTTGTAAGGCCGATTTTGTAAATGAAATCGGCCACTCCAAATGCTCACCCTTGTATATTCTCTTTCGGTCGGACTCGGAGGAGCCGCCGACTCGGAGCATCGGTGGCCGGCCGATTGCATATTTAATGCCGAGCCCAATTGTTCCGAATATCGGCTTCACCGACCGCACTCTGCTCAAGCATTTGCGGCGATGAGTCGAGGGCGCCGACTGCCCGCAAGGCCAAAACTAAAACAGCCGCCCTTAAAAAGAGGAAGGCTAATGTGCCGACTGCGGGGTCGACTCGGGCCCCGAAGCGATACCGCGCGCTGCTAAAGCGGCACTGTGCGCCCGTCCGACCCGGATTACCACGATGAACCGTCTCCGCTGCGTCGAGTTGTTATTGCATGATCGCCGATTCCTTTTCACTTAACATGCCATCTAACTATGAGTTCTTAGCAGGAATCGGCGGTCCCTCTTCCTCGGGCCCGGACGCCAACGCACGATAGGCCGATCCGTTCGCCGACTCCTCTACGGGCCAAGACGCCGACGCCCGAAAGGCCGACTCAAACAGACTCCGAGTCCGAAGTTGTACCAAGCCGGGCCGATCCGAACCCTACGGAGAGCCCAACTCACTCGGATCGGCCTGCGTCTCCCGAGGCCGCCGCCGAAGCTGAACAAGCCGGCCCTGTGTCGCCCACGGCTCCTCCCAAAGGCACCGCTGCGACGAAGAATCGGGCGGCCGGGAGCCGCCCGCGGCTTCTCCCGAAGGCACCTGCTGCCGATGAGCCGGCCGGCGGAGCGTCGCCCGATGCCACCTCCGAAGATGTCGCCGGTGACGGTGGATCGGCCGGCCCGAAGCTGCTTGAAACATACGAACCCGTGGGTTCAATGGCACAGCCGATGGACGTCCGGCCGCTTCGCATTGATGCTTCGCGAGTCTGTTTTTTTTTTTTTTTTTTTTTTACTATTTCTTCCTTGATTCGCCGCTAATCATTAGCTTCATCTTATTTCTCTTGGTATTTCGAGCGCTCGGCTTCCCTCGTCTCGCGCCGATTTTGGTATCTACCTCTGGTTTCATTACCATGACCGAAATCGCGCGCGAGCTTGAGGCTTCTTCGGTTGATCGCTTGGTGGCCGACGCCCACCCCATATGGGCCCGGTACTTGGAGGTCCGGATCGAGCTCCCGGACGATGTGCGCGATGCTCGCATCGTGTGGCATACATGGAGTGCGGCAAATGGACTTCATCCGTGCCCAGCGGCGTACGGCTCGCCACGCGGAGCGAGCAGCAAGCTGCGTTACTCGCCGAGAACTCCATCAAGCGTTCGAGGAGGAGGCCCGCAAGACCCAAGAGATGCAAGAGCAACTCTCAAATCGGCGGGATGAACTGCAGGTAATCAACAAGGAGATTGCCGATTTGAGAGCATCGCCGGCTCTCAAGGAGAAGGAGGCGGCGGCCTTGGAAGCCACCATTGCACAAGCGTCGGTTGATGTGGCGGCTCAACGAAGGCGACGGACGAGGCAATCCAAGCGGCGACAAGATGGTTGCCGCGGCGCATGCTGATGTCGGCCCCGTTGAAGACGACACTGTTGGTCATGGCCAAACTTGACTCCATGCTGGCCCGTGCGGTATCCGTCGTCCAAGACTTCTTGTCCCGTGCTAAGGTCGTCGATCATGCTTAGGTGTAATAGGACTTTGAACAAAATCTGGTTGTAAATATTTTTGCACTAAGGGCGATATACAATAATATCGGCCATCCGAAGACGATGTTTAAAACATCGGCTGATTTGTCTGCGTTTTACTTTCATATTTTTTGGCTAAGGGCGATACTTTTAATATCGGCCGTCTCAAGGCGATGCATACCGATATCGGCTGCAGTCTCTTTAGGCCGAACACTATGAGTTAATCCAAATACTAGGGTAATACTTGCTTCAAATACTTCCCATTAAGTGCTCGGCCAAATTCTTCCCCTGCTAACTCTTTCAAAATATATGCATTACCCGGTGCCGATCGGCTAATCAAATAAGGTCCTTCCCAATTAGGCGACCATTTACCAAACCGATTGTCCTTCACGCCGATCGGCATCCTAAGCTTCCGGACCAAATCGCCCTCTTTAAAGCTGTTTCTGCACAACCTTCTTATCATAATGGCGGGCGACCCTCGCCTTATTCTGCTCTATCTTTTCCAATGCATCCAGCCGATTTTGTACTACATCTTCTAATTCATCCATCATCAATCCGTGAGTACTTGATCGGCCGATAGCTTTTGTTGCAATTCAATCCTTCGGAGCCGATAGTTGTCTCCCATGGCGATGCGGCTTCGTGCCCATATACAAGCTGATACTGGCGCGACTTGCATGGCCCCATGCCGTGACATACGATAAGCCCACAAAGCGTCCATCAATTTCATGTGCCACTTACGAGGATACTCTTGTATTTTCCGCTTGATCAACTTGATCGGACTCTTATTTGCCGCTTCGACTTGGCCATTAGCTTGGGCATAATACGGCGACGAATTAATCAACTTAATCCCCATCTCTTCGACAAAAGATTGAAATTCGTCAGACGTGAATACTGATCCTTGATCCGTCGTGATTGTTTACGGAATCCCAAATCTATAAATGATATGCTCTTTAACAAACGTTATCACGTCGGCCGTCGAAACTTTGCGATAGGGTGCCGCTTCAACCCACTTCGTGAAGTAATCTGTAGCTACCAATATGTATTGATGTCCTTTGCATGATGCTTGGATTTATCCGGCCGATCATATCCATGGCCCGACCTCTAAACGGCCAAGGTTTGATCACCGGATTCATAGGCGATGCGGGCGCCCTCTGTATAGGCCCGAATTTACGGCAATCTTGGCAACTTTTATAATATTTGAAACAATCGGCCAACATTGTCGACCGGTAATAACCAGCTCGCCTTAGCAGCCACTTCATTTTATGGGCCGATTGATGTGTTCCGCAAATCCCATCATGTACTTCGCTCATTACCACTTTGGCCTCGGTGTCGTCAATACACTTGAGAAGCACCCCATCAATTGTCTTGAAAAATAATTGATCATCCAACGAACATACTTCAAGGCTTTATATCTTATCTTCTTATCCGTAGGTTGGGATGGATTGCTCAAAAAATTTCGAATTTCCGTACGCCAATCGGCTTCTTCAATATCAGCTATTTCCAAGCTGTTTTCGGCGAGCCGATATCCGGATGCTAGTTGAGCCAAGTTATTTGCTTCGAAGTTACTGCTCTCTTGGTATATGGCTGACTTTAACACACTTGAATCTTTTCATTAACTTCGGCACTTTTTATGATATTGCAACAATATTTCATCTTTACACTCATACTCACCGGCCGGTGACTCACAACCAACAAGGAATCACCGAAAATTTCCACAAAATCAGCCCGGCATCGATGAGTAATTCCAGTCCTCTTAATACTGCCTCGTATTCGACTTGGTTGTTGGTGTGCGCCTCTCTTGTAATAGAGTATCCACGTATTGCCCCCGAGGCGACACAACAACCAAGCCGATTCCACTTCCTTCCTTGCAAATTGAACCATCAAAGAATACCGTCCATGGCACTCGGTTCAACGTATCCGGCCGAGTGTTCACCGTGTTGCACTATCAAATCAGCCAATACTTGTGCTTTTACTGCTTTGGTCGATTCGTATCCTAGATCAAACTCCGCAATTGCCAACATCCATTTGCCCAACCGGCCTTTGGGGACCGGGGCCGATAACATATATTTTACGACATCGGCACTGGCAAACCACGGTACACTCCTCGGCTAACGAGATAATGCCTTAGTTTTGTGCATGAAAAATATAGACGAGAGACATAACCTTTCCACCTCCGGATACCGCGTTTCTGCATCAACTAATTTGCGGCTGAGATAAAATATGACCCGCTCTTTTCCCTCCTGTTCTTGAGTCAACGCCGAGCCGATGCACCTATCATCGGCCGATAAATATAACTTAAAGGGTGTGCCCGACTTTGGCGGAACCATCATCGGTGGGGACACCAAATATTTCTTGATATCTTCTAAAGCCCGTTGATGGATCGGCTCCCACCGAAACTCTTGATTGGCCTTGAGTTTTAATAATGGCGTAAATACATCAAGTCGACCGGACAAGTTTGAGATAAATCGCCTAATAAAATTAATCTTGCCGATCGGGGACTGGAGCTTTGTCTTGTTCGTCGGCGGTTCCGGCTTTACGATAGAATCAATACTCTTAGGGCCGACTTCAATTCCCTTTTCATGCACAATAAACCCCAGAAATTGTCCAGCCGAGACACCAAACGCACACTTGAGCGGGTTCATCTTCGAGCCGTATTGTCTTGTCCTCTTCAACACTTCTCCGAGATCAGCCACATGACTTCCATCCGATTTTGACTTCACCATGACATCATCAATATAAATTTCAACCAATCGGCCGATCAAATCGTGATATATAAAATTCATGGCTCTCGATATGTGGCACCAGCATTTTTTAGGCCGAAGGTCATGACAACCCACTCATATAGTCCCAACGCTCCAGGGCATCCGAACAGCTGTCTTCGATATATCTTCTTCGGCCATAAAAATCTGATTGTACCCAGCATTTCCATCCATAAAGCTCAAAATTTTGTTGCCGGCGGCTGCATCAACTAACAAATCGGCGTTTGGCATTGGGTACTCATCTTTCGGAGTCGCCTTGTTCAAATTTACGAAGTCAATGCGGACCCGCATCTTTCCATTTTCTTTTCCACCGGCACAATACTGGAAACCCACTCCGCATATCGGCATGGCCTAATGAAGCCGGCCTCATATAATCCGATAATCTCTTCTTTGACGGCTTCATAATACCTAGGGTCAATTTTCCGAGCCCCACAGCTTATATGGCCGATATCCGGGCTTGGTGGGCAACCGATGTTCAACGATCGATCGGGTGAGTCCGAGCATGTCGCTATAATCCCAAGCAAAACAATCTTTATATTCTTTCAACAAGGCCACTAATTCATCTCTTACTTCTTTACACAATTTCTTGCTAATATATGTCGGCCGAGGCTTGTCTCCATCCCCTATATCTACTTCTTCTAACTCGTCGGCCGACACAAAACCGTGGCCTAATTTTCCGTCTTACGGTTCGTTAATCGGCCGATTCATCATATCTCCGGCGTGCGTGTTAATCGGCCGATTGTCCGTCAATTCTCTGTGGGGCCCATCGGAGCGGCGGGAGTACCGACCCCCGGTCACAACAATTCCGTCGTCGGTGATGTTTACGGCTTCCGCATCCCAATATGTGCCGAGAAACAAGGCGGGCTCTCCGGACCGAGCAAACTCGAAATCGGCGGTCGCGATGGTTACGAGACTTATCGGCCCGCACGATTTCGACCTTGTTGCCGACCCATTGAATCAAGCAACTGGTGCATGGTTGATGGGATGCAACGATTGGCATGAATCCAATCTCTCCCCAACAAAGTTGTGTATGCACCTTTCCCGTCGATGATGAAAAATGTGGCGGGTATGGTTTTGCTGCCCACGAGTGATCTCCATTATTGCGGCCCCACGCACATCTTGACTTCTCCCGCTGTAATCCTTGAGCGTCGGATTAGCCCTCATCATTTCTTACGGCGTCTTCCCGAGCTTGCGGTATGTAGTAATCGGCATGACATTGACCGCTGCCCCTCCGTCGACCAACATTTTCCTCATTGGTGACCCATTGACGTAGCCGCTAATGTACAATGCCTTGAGATGCAAATGATCGAGTTGAGTGGCTTATCAAATACCGCCGATTCCGGCGTCCACAGAATCTCTCGAAGTCTCCCCAAGCTGGTTCTTCTTTAGCCGAATTTTCATCGGCCGATCCGACAATCCTGGGCATCATGGATATCATATTCACCGCGGCTTCGGCCGGACCACTTGAGACTGCACTTTCGGCCTCCATTCCTTCTTGGGCTTGGACTCATCATCTTGGTCATCTCTGTAATATCGTCCACCCTTGATTTCTCGACAGCGCATTCTTTGGAGCCTCCTCTTACGGGTTTTCTTGAGCAAACCAGCGGGGCACCACTTGTTTTTCGTTCTTGGTTTGATCGCCTCTCGAATCTTCATGGTGCTGGTGATCAAACTCTTCTTCATCGTTGATTGGCCCGGCCGATCGTGAACGGAGGTTCTCTTTGGCACTACGTATCTCCGTTCATCATAGCCGTGATCATAGCCGATTGCTCTTACGGGGGCCGATTGTTGCGATTCGTAGTTGCGACTAATCGGCCGTCCCTGGTAACTTGATGACCCGCCATCACGATACTCTTTTCGGCCAATGCACTGCGGGCAGTTCTCGATAGATGGAAGCTTCATGTTTTGGTCCCAGCGATGCGAAAGAAAGGACAAGCCCGGTGTGGGTCAAAATCTTCTCGGCGGATCACGTCTTGTGCATGTCTGCTGACTTTGGTCGATAGATTCCTGTTCACGTGCCACCGGGCTCTTTCTTCCCTCTCCCTCTTCCTCTCATATCGGCGTATGAAACCAGCCGATCCACCGCCGATGGTGTTGATGTACATCGTATTAGCCGGGAAAGGGTGCCCATCAACTTTCATCTTCTTCTTTACATCGGCTGCTCGCAATATCCCATCGTCAAGCTGCCCTCCGGATTTCATCTCTCATAGCATAACAATCAACGGTGTTATGATGCGAATTTCCATGCCACTTGCACCACTTAGCCATTTTCTTCAATTCTTACGGCGTAGGAATTTTGTGATGAGGGGAAAGCTGGATTTTCTTTTCCCGCGACGGCTGATCAAATATTTCGTCGGCCTTAGATAAATCAAAATCATATTTCTTCTCCTTAGGATTGACATGCGGAGAAAATATCGGCCGTTTGTTATTAGTCCACTCAACTGCATTAATTCCCTCTTCATCTTCCTCACTTGTCGAAATCAGCATAAGTCACCGATACCGCCGATTCCTGGTGAGCTGGAGATTCTCTTCTGGCCGAGCGCCTGCGGGTCAGCTGTGCCGGCCCATCAAACTCATGTGGGGTAAACTTTTCTTTAATGTTGGAAAATAGCCCCGCATAAGCGATTTCGGCCAAGCTGTTGCTCTGTCGGGTTCGGATTGTAGCATCGTCCCCTCGAGTTCGAACCTACGTATATAATCAGCCACCGATTCCCCGGTTTTCTGTTTCACTGCCATTAAATCGGACAAACTAAGCTCGGTAATGCCCGTGAAGAAGTACGAGTGAAACCTTTTCTCCGAGATCGGCCCAACTACGAATAGAACCAGGTGGCAGCGAAGCAAACCATGAAAAGGCCGATCCGGACAATGACGGTGGGAATAGCCGAACCCGCAAAGCCTCCTGAGTAGACGCCTCACCAAGGCTGTGCGTCATACCGGCTGATGTGCTCCATAGTTGATGTGTTATCTTGCCCGAGAAAACTTGGAAAACTCAAGAATTTTATACTTATTGGGTAAAGCCACGGAATCCATCCGATCGGGGTAAGGTCGCCGATACAATGCACTTTTCTCCTTAGGCTTCAAATCGAACCGATCTTTCATCATATCGGCGATCTTAGCCATGAGGCTATTCATATCATTGGGTTCAGCGATCGCCGATCCGGTCCCCGTCATATAAGGCTGTGTTGGGCTGCCCCCGATCGGGTGTATCAAGCGGCCGTTTCCAGAAATCCCGGTGCCGGTGGCGGGAACGGTGTACGCGGAGCGATTCCATAATTCATGGCCGATTGGATCGGCCGTCCGATCATGAATCCCTGTCCCCGGCCGATGCGGTTGGTCGTGGAATACCGGATATCGGCCGTACTATAGTGGGTGAGTTCTCAATTCTACTCGGGCCGGTATTTGGTACGTAGAAGAAATTGGGCTGCTTGTGCCACCTGCGGGACCGCTGCCACATTGGTCGCTGCCCCTAATTCGAAGTCGAGTCGTTGTAGATCTTGTTTGTCGCCCTCCTCCGTTACCGACTTCTTGGGGCCACTTGTCATCCTCTTTGCCTGGCTGGGTCGTACTTGGTACTTGCATTTGCATTGTCCTTGCCGGGCCATAGGTGAGGTGGCATGCCGTACGGGGCTGAAACCCTGCTGGCGGTGTGGTATTACGGAGGCCGACTCCCTGAATTGGTCGTACAAGAGTGCCAAAAGGCTGAGTGTACGCAGGTCCGGAATATCCTTCGGTGAACGGTTTGCCATCAAGCGTGTCCTTGATCAAATTCCCGATGGTGTTGGTCAACACGCCCGATTGATTGATTAGGGCACGATGAACGGACGAGTTGACCATATCATCGAGTTGGTTGGCATCCGGCGGTCTCCGGGCTTTGATTTGGTCTAGTTCTTCCGGATGCGAGAATCTAAGGGATGTCTCCTTTTGTGGCCACTCGCCACGTGTCACTTTCAGGGCTTGAAAGTACTTTTTCATTGCTTCGGCCGGGTATTCTTGGTACTGCAGCTTTTGTTCCGTCGTCATCTTCCCCGAGGCCAAAACCTCGTTGTCATCGAAACTTCTCCATGCCCTTTGCCATCCGTCCTAAGAGGAACCGGAACAAAAATCGGTCGATTTTCAGCATCGACCATTGGTGTTCCGTCCTCCCCGACAGCTCTGCATGTACGACATCTTGATCTTGGTTGCTTCGTCCCACCGGGCGTGCCAAAAAGTGTGTTGACGTCAAAAGTCGCTAACACACCGTTGTCCGGAGAGTTCACCGAAACCCCGGCGACGCGAGGCCCTGTGCTCCCAACGGACCGGCTCGGCTCGCCGATTCTCGTGTGCGGCTGGTGCGTGCCGGATGGTTTTCCTGCAAACCAACAAAGACAATAAAAAGTGTAAAAATTCCGGGTCATCGGCCCGGATAGGCCGATGTGCGGCCGCGGCCGATTCCGGCGTAAGATAGACAAAATCGGCCATCGACGAGGAGCAGCACGGCCCATCCATTTATGTATTAAATGCCAGGCAAACGAACTGTGATACAAACGATACGAAATCGGCCGACGCTATAACATGCGATCGGTGGCTAGCAGCCGATTTCGTCGGTAAGCGATCAAATCATTAAGACTTTGCAGGGATGCATTATCGAATAAAATGTAAACAAGGTAATTATTAATGGGATGTAATTAATTTGATAGCAAGAAGATGGTTTAATCATCAATCGGAGACGATAAATCGGCCGATCGGGCATCCGGCCGATTCTGCCATCGATTATAACAATGAGTTATTAGATCATATCTAGATGTATAATGATGATCAATGAAATCGTACTAATAACTCGGGTCCAAAGGCAGCTTTAACAGATTTAGCTAATTGAACATAAAATAGCTAATGAACGTGATAAGCAATCGGCTAAATACTCCGAAAGAACGAGTAAGACAAATACAACCACACGAGATCCCGAATCGACCGGTCGCTCCAACAGGACAAGTCAAGCGATGGCACACGATCGGACCAGGTCTAACGGCCGCGCACGCTCGGCGATTCGGGACAAGCACAATCATAAACGCCTTAACTATGAAAGTAAATCTACATCCTATCCAATCGGCTGCATGCGCCTAGGACAAGTCAACTATCGCAAAGGCAAACACGGGACACGTCAACTGAATCTGCGCGATCGAATCGGCTAAGATGTAAAAGAAATCTCATAGCGGCTATCGTGACTCGAACGACCGGATCCGAGCCAATCGGCGTTGTGAGCAAAGGCTGGGACGGGGAGGCGGGACAAGTCAAACTACCTCCACCACGAGCCCGGACCAGGTCGACTTGACTCATCCCGCCGATACTCACTACGACGGTCGAAAACAGATCCGGTCGCCGGATAACTAGCAATTAAGCCATCTAATTACGAACAATGCGCCGAGAATTAGACGACATAATTACCTTGTCAAGCCAACTTGTTGTCGACCGGAGCCCCGAAGATCTCCGCGCGAAAACAGTAAAGACTTGACAGAAAATTAGGGTTTGGCGATGCGTCGAAAGTTGTATTGGATGTGAATCGAGTTTACGAGTTACACCCGAGTACAAATTTATACTCGGCACGAAGAATCCTCCTCGGACCCTCTTCGGGCCGATTTCCTAACCGACTAGGATCTTTTTTCCAAAATTAAACTATTATTTCTAATTTTACAACGCGGGCCGGGCCCATCAATATTATGCTCTTACGTTGGCGTTCGCGCACGATTCCCGAGAGGGACGCGCCTTTACTCGCCCAAGCGGCCGTCGGCCCTACGCCCACCGGCCCTCTTTTGACCTATAGTCGTCGACAATGGGTCCCTTGGTCAAAAACCGGCGTCAACATCGGGGTCTATCCGCTTTGCTTTGATCCATGGTACCCCGTGCGCTAGTCTGTTGGAGGAAAGGAGTAGGATTTCTAGGGTTCCGCCATGAGCCATAGACGCGCCGCCGCGGAACTCGCCGCCGGCGGGTCTCCGACGACCTTTCTTGGTCGGGGGCTTGCGCGAGAGGAATCGCGGGGACATGAGCTTCAACTTGGTATGCTCGAGTGGAGAAATTCGCACCGGTGGGGTTTTCCCCTTGCGCCGCCGCCGCTCGCAACTCCGGCGAGCTCCCGTGGCCGATCCGCGGCGAGCTGGTCCTCGCGACCCACTCCGGCAGGTGCGCGACATCTTGGTGAGTCGCCCGGTGGGCTTGGTGCTCGAGGCGGCGAGCCGTAGCGGCCGGCGAGCCAAGTCCGGCAGCCCCCGTGGCGGAGCGCGGGCGGCGCCGCCCCTCTATGGTGTGATGAGGAGGCGATGACGTAGCTGCTAGCGCGGCGAATGTTCTGCCGACATGGCGCCACGTGGTGAGGGTATCTGCGGACGTGGCTCCGATGTGTCGTCCCGCGTGGCAACCACGTGGCGGAAGGATTGCCACGTGGTGCCGACTTGTAGTGGATTTGGTCTGCGTGGCACCGACGTGGCATCGACGTGGTGCTGACGTGGTGCCCGCGTGTTAAGGAATATTCCAAGGAATATTCCATTTCTTTTTATTGGATTTTCCTGAATTTCCATAATTCATTTATCTTTGGAAATTCGGATCTTTTTCCTGGAGACTCGGAAAAATACGCGGTCGGTTGCGTTGGACTCGTAGCGACGTTCTTTACGCGTCAGTGTAGTTTTTGGTCATGCTCTAGTACCGTAATTTCCGTCGTTATTTCCGTTCTTTTTCCTATTGTCTCGATAAGCGTGCCTAACCCCTCGTTTCACGATCCGTCCGTCGGAGGGTGCCGAGGAGTTCCCGTCCGAGCCACAGGTTGAGAAGTTTCCGCCGGAGCAGCCGTACGAGTATCCCGACCCGGCCTGGGAGCAGCCCTATCCGGGCAAGCCGCAATCCTTGACCACTCTTGATTCTATTTAGTACTTGCATTAAAATTGGACCATGCATGATTAATGGATACTTGCACTTGTAGTTTACCTATGCCATATTATGCCATCCTTACCACTGTTTGCCATAGGTTGTTCTACTCGTTACTCTCATGCTTAGTATGTTGCTTAATTGCTTAATTGAACCCCATGATGACTATACATGATTTTTGTCTAAAATAAATTTTAGGTGATTCTTAGGTGTCGAGTTTCTGTACTAGATACCCTGTAGGACCTTTTGCGGGGGCGAGTGTGTAGGTGGTTAGGTGCTTGGGAGACTTCCGGGGAGTCTCTACTTGGAGAGTACCTGTTGCGTGTACGGTTGTGTAGGGGTCCTGGGCTATGGGACCCCTGTTGTGGTGACACCGTTGTTGAGACTCGTTGTTTTGAGGAGAGGGATGGTGACTCGCCCCGGCAGCTTAAGGACCGGTTCTTGTGCGTATGCCTCTCTTGGTCTTACTAGCATACCACGTGACTTGTATGGGCGGGCTGGATCATGATACTTAGCGGAGGAATGGGTGGCCCGCCGTGGTGTAGAGATTAGTGGTAGTGGGTGTTGGAGCGTTTGTCTCGACCCACGAGCGAGAGGATATCCCACCTGGCCCGTGGTACGCCTTGTCACACCCTTCAGGACCTTCTTTTCATATGTTGTGGTTAGAGGATCCCGGACTCGAGGGACGGGCGCCACCCATTCGATGCTTTGAGGAGTGATCTTGTGAGTGTTGCTTTGCTTGGGCCACGACGGTGGTCTTTTGTTTGAGTACCTCTTCACGTGGGTACAGTTGCTTACTCTCTCGCAGAGATATATAAATCAATACGTATAGTCTAGCTCAAAGTATGGGCACTACCGAGAGAAATCCACTTGATTAGCATTTACTACTTCTCCCTCTCGATAGGTGTTTTACTTCCGGCTTCGAGCCGTGGTCCGGTGGAGGTGTGCTGGACATAAAACTTGACCCTTGCAGGATTGTGTTGTTTCCTGCAAGGCCACTTATAAAATTTGACTAATAATAAAATATGAATCACATAGACTTGAGGATTAATGCTTTAGGTGCTAGCCCTTGCCTTTTCTTGAACTATCCCAACATGCATACATTGTTGCTAGGTAGTTTGCGGCTTGCTAAGTACTCTATGTACTCACGGCTTTCCACTTTGCTTTTCGTACGCCGTTCGTTGAGGAGCCGACCGCGCCGGCCGAGGGATCCGACGGAGAGGAGTGACGGTCTCGCCTACACTCGAGTTGCTTGTGGGTATGGACTTCATCGTCGGTCTTCATCGAGTTGCTTCCGCTTCGCTTCCGCTACTTTCTTACTTTGGTTTCGCGATGGCCTCGCGTGCCACGCTCTTGTACTCTTGAGATTAAGACTTATGCATAATAATAATGTACTTGGAGATTCTATTATCTTGCCTTGTCATTTCCTTTATTTATGGTTTTTCTGTACTAACATGTGTTGGATGTACGTGCCACACTCCTGGAAGTGGCAAAGAGGTACAAAGGGCTCGGATTTCACTTCGGTGAAAATCGGGTCCTCACGGTTGGTATCGTAGCCATACTTGACTCGTAGGAACGAGACCCGTAGAAACCGGACGTAACCATAAGGACATTATCTAGCTCTCTAATCTGCTATTCTCCTTTCATCGGACTTTGAAATCTATCTCATCGTGTAAAGTTCTTAACATAAGATATGACTGAATGGATAATGCCTTTGTTGTGTTTGCATGGATAGATGATTTGCATACTATTCTGTTACTCATGAAGATTCTTTCAAGATTTGAAGCAAGTGTTGGATAACCCGTACTGATCGTTGGAATTCTGCCTTGTAAACAGATGCAGAGAGGAAGGGGTCTACACGTGCGGTTCGAGCAGGCTGCGATGGAGGTGGACGACCAGCCCCCGCAGGTCGTGGGCATGGTCGTGGTCGTGGCAGAGGTCGTGCCGCGCCCGTAGCAGCTCGCGGTGCGAGAGGCCGTGGCCGTGGAGGAGGAGCTGTGGGTGCTCGTGGCGGAGGGCGTGGTCGCGGTGGAGAGGCACCACCGGATCCCGCAGCTGGAGAGGCAGAGGGTGCCGAGCAGCAGGAGGCACCAGGGCAGCAGGAGGGTGCTCGAGCAGCAGGAGGTACCACCACCACCCCTGCTCGGACTCTTGCCGAGGTGATGGCTGTGCAGACAAACATCTTGGGAGGTCTGATGCAGATGCTGCAGCAGCAGCAGCAGCAGCAGCACCACTAGCAGGTTCCCCAGCAGCAGCCGCAGCACTTCGCAGGCCGCAGTCGGTCCGACTCCGAGGAAGGAGGCCTTCCGCGAGCTTCAGCTCGAGACGTTCTCTCACCGCACCGACCCTCCGGACGCCGACAGCTGGCTCAGGACGGTGTTGAAGCAGCTAGTGATGATGGATTGCACCGACGCCGAGTGTGTGTCACTTGCTACTTACTTGCTCGGAGGTGCAGCCGGCGCGTGGTAGGACACTTACGTGGCCAACCACCAGGACCCGATACAGTATCTCTTGGGATGAGTTTGAGCAGGAGTTCGAGCTCAAGCACATCCCCAAGGGAGTGATGGACGGGAAGGCGGACGAGTTCCGTAACTTGAAGATGGGATCTATGGGTGTGCCCGAGTACTACCACAGGTGGATCGAGCTGTCCCGCTACTCACCTCGTGACGTGTCCACCGAGCAGGTCAAAATCTCTTATTCAGCTTTTCATCTCAATTAATCACTATCTATTCTTCCCAATGATTTGCTTAACGCGTTCTATGTTGCTTTCTCTTCGTCTCATTTCCCTTCGTGGTTTTCTATCTTTCCACCGAACAGGACAAGATCTACTACTTCAAGCGGGGTCTCAAGGCTGAGATTGGTCCCCACGTGGCAGGGTGCTCTACCCTGAAGGAGCTAGTGGACAAGGCTATTGAGGTTGAGGACAGCATCGAGAAGATCAGGAGGGTTGAGGCACACAAGAGGACCGGAGGACAGCTAGACCGTTCCGGAGGTCAGCGAGAGGCCGAGGTTTGGAGGACAGCAGCAGCAGACCGCCCGTCCACCACAGGGGCAGTTTGGCGATCCTGGGCAGTTTGGCAGTTCGGGCAGAGGAAGTTTGCACCACGAGGCAGCGAGTACCAGCGTGCTTCATCACCACAGCGAGTCGGGTTGGAGGCCCCGAGCGGTGGGATGCCCTTCGCCAACGGGTGCTTCCGGTGTGGGCAGCCGGGACACAAGTACTACGCGTGTCCCAACATGGGTCGAGAGCTCCTACTACCTACTCTACACCCAGAGCCAGCAGCACAGCCACCGCAACAGCAGCGAGTTCCGCAGTGCTCCCCGTCCTGTGCAGTCCGCAGCTAGGCAGCAGCCACAGTAGAGTGCTTCCCGTGCGAGACTTCACCACCTCACTCGTTGAGGATGCTCAGCAGGCACCGAACGTCGTCCTTGGTGAGTTTTTGGTTAACTCCTGTTTAGCTTCGTTCTCTTCGATCATCGGTGCGACTAGATCGTTCGTGTCTTCCGTGTTCGTTGCGAAGCTTAAGATTCCTGTCGTCTTGCTCGATTTTCCCGTGCTCGCTATTTCTCCACTTGGTGCTTCAAAGTGTGTGACGGGTTGCCGTCGAGTTCAGATTCCGATTGAGGGTGTTCGGTTCTTGGCTGATTTGGCTCTCTTGCCGTCTTCCGGGATTGAGGTTATTCTTGGGATGGATTGGTTGACAAAGAACAAGGGAGTGATTTATTGTGATGAGCGGATTGTGACCTTGGTGAACCACCGAGGAGTGGTCGTGTGTTTCACACCGGTTGCTCCTAAGTTGCCGGCACAGCTTTGTCACTTGCAGGGGTTGTCACTTGAGCGGATACCCGTGGTTTGTGAGTATCCCGAGGTCTTTCCCGATGATTTGCCGGGACATCCTCCAGATCGGGATGTTGAGTTTGTGATTGATCTTCTTCCTGGCACGGCTCCTATTGCTACGAGGCCGTATCGCATGTCTTCCGATGAGTTGGTGTTGTTGAAGCGGGAGATTGATGATTTGTTGAGCAAGGGGTTCATTCGCCCAAGTGCCTCACCTTGGGGATCCCCTGTTCTGTTTGTGAAGAAGAAGGATGGTATCGACAGGATGTGTGTTGCCTATCGTTCCTTGAACGAGGTCACCATCAAGAATAAGTACCCCTTGCCGAGGATTGATGATTTGTTTGATCAGCTGAAGGGTGTAAAGTACTTCTCTTCCATTGATTTGAGATCCGGCTATCATCAAATGAAAATCCGAGAGAGTGACATTCCTAAGACTGCCTTCGTGAGTAGGTATGGATCTTTGTTACCGCCTTGTCAATTCTATTGCTATCTATCATGCCGGATCGCCCCTCCTTGAATTTTACCTTTTATCTATTTACTGGACAGGTATGGGCAGTTTGAGTTCATCGTTGCTTCCTTTGGCTTGACCAATGCCCCTCCCTACTTCATGAACATGATGAACAAGGTCTTCATGGAAGAGTTGGATAAGTTTGTGGTGGTTTTCATTGATGACATTCTTGTGTACTCGAAGTCCGCCGAAGAGCATGCACATCACTTGAGGGTTGTCTTGGAGAGGTTGAAGGAGCATCGGTTGTATGCCAAGTTCAGCAAGTGCAAGTTCTGGCTTGAGGAAGTGGCTTTCCTAGGGCATGTCATCAATGCCGAGGGAGTGTGTGTGGATCCTGGAAAGGTTCGGACAGGTTGTGAGCTGGCAGAGACCGCGAGTGTGTCAAGGATGTGAGGAGTTTCTTGGGGATGGCTGGATACTACCGTCGCTTTGTTGAGGACTTCTCTCGGATAGCTCGTCCCATGACGGAGCTCTTGCAGGATAAGGTTACCTTTGAGTGGACCCTAGAGCGTGAGAGGAGCTTTCGGGAGCTCAAGACTAGATTGACCACCGCACCGGTGCTCACCTTGCCGGATCTTAGTCGGGACTTCCGGGTGTACTTGTGACGCTTCCACTCAGGGGATTGGTTGTGTACTCATGCGGAACGGGAAGGTTGTGGCTTATGCTTCGAGGCGGTTGAAGACGCATGAGAAGCATTACCCCACTCATGATCTTGAGCTTGCAGCAGTGGTTCATGCTTTGAAGATTTGGAGGCACTATCTCATCGGTGGTAGATGTGAGATCTTCACGGATCACAAGAGCCTCAAGTATATCTTCACGCAGATCGGAGCTGAACATGAGGCGAGAGGAGATAGCTTGAGTTGATCAAGGATTATGATTTGAGCATCAACTACCATCCTGGCAAGGCCAATGTTGTTGCAGATGCGTTGAGTCGCAAGGCCTATTGCACTTCTCTCATGACGAGTCGATCGGAGGTGTTTGAGGAGATGCTGAGGGATGGAGTGGAGCTCATTTCTGAGGGCTATCTCTATGAGTTGAGGATCACGAGTCTGCTTGGAGATCGGATCGGAGAGAGGCGAGAAGGTTGACGAGTCTTGTGAAGTCGATCAAGGGGAAGCTAAAGGAGGATAAGGCACCGGGTTCGAGTGGATGGTGATGGTGTACTTTGGTACAAGGATCGGATTGTGGTTCCTGGAGGTGCAGGGATTAGAGATGAGATCTTGCGAGAGGCTCACTGTTCTCGCTACTCGATCCACCCGGGGAACACAAAGATGTATGAGGATCTCCGTACTCGAATTCTGGTGGGAAGGCATGAAGAGGGACATTGCTCGGTTTGTGGGGATGTGTGACATTTGCAGGAGGGTTAAGGCGAGCATCGGAAGCCGGCCGGTTTGCTCAAGCCTCTTGAGATTCCTATGTGGAAATGGGAGAACATCAGCATGGATTTCATTGTTGGACTACCTCACACGCCGAAGGGTCATGATTCCATCCGGGTGATTGTGGATCGGTTCTCCAAGGCCGCTCACTTCGTAGCTGTCGGGACGGACTACCGTGTGGAGAAGCTTGCCAAGCCGTACATTGATAACATTCCGAGACTACATGGGGCACCTCTCACTATTGTTTCGGATCGTGGTTCTCGGCTTGTGGCTAAGTTCGGAGGAGTTTGCATGCAGCTATGGGCACTCGCTTGGACTTTAGCACAGCTTATCACCCTCGGACGGATGGTCGGACAGAGCGGCTGAATCGGACCTTGGAGGATATGTTGAGAGCTTGTGTGCTCACCTACAGCAAGAATTGGGAGGAGAGCATGTCGTTTGCTGAGTTCTCTTACAACAATAGCTACCGAGGCAAGTATCTAGATGTCTTCTTATCTCTATCTTTCAACTTCCATCACTCTCGTTTCCTTACGTTCCCTATCTTCTATCGGGCAAGCATCAAGATGTCACCCAATGAGCTCTTGTATGGGAGGAAGTGCAGGACACCTCTCATGTGGGCCGAGGTTGGAGAGAGGTCTTTCTATGGACCGGATCTTGTGAGAGAGGCTGAGGAAAAGGTTGAGCAAGTGAGAGACCACATCCGAGTCGCTCGGAGCAGGCGGAAGAGCTATGCGAGATAAGAGGAGAAGACCTTTGGAGTTCTTTGTTGAGGACTATGTCTATCTCAAGGTCTCGTCCACTTCGTGGGACGCGCAGGTTCCATGTGCGTGGCAAGTTGGCACCAAGGTTTGTTGGACCTTTTCGTGTGGTGAGGAGGATTGGAGATCTCGCCTACCAGCTTGAGTTACCGGGACACCTTGCCGGAGTGCATGATGTGTTCCATGTTTCGCAGCTCAAGAAGTGTCTTCGTGTGCCGGAGGAGCAGGTTGCACCGGAGGTGTTGGATCTACAGGACAGCCTTGAGTACTTGGAGTATCCTGTCAAGATCTTGGATGTAGCTTTCAAGGAAACGAGGAGTCGCAAGATCAAGTTCTGCAAGGTGTTGTGGAGTAACCACACCGAACGAGAGGCTACTTGGGAGATGGAGGATAACTTGAGGAAGGGCTTCCCTCACTTGTTCGAGGATGAGGAGTGAAATCTCCAGGACGAGATTCTTGTAAGGGGGGGGAGCCTGTAACAGCCCAAACTTGTATCAACTTACCATGTAATAAAATACTTGAAATTTGGATGAGATTTGAATCAATTTGGAAAGCATTTGAATTTTTTCGGATGAGTTATTCGCGAAATGATTTAATTCAAACTCCCGCGCTTGGGCTGAAACTCCGCCGGCCCGTTCCCTTCCTCCCCCCCGCGCAGCCCAAACCGCGAGCCAGCCCGACCCGAACAGGACGTCATCTTCCTCCCCTTCCCTTTCCAGCTCACCCGAGCGAGCGCGGCGCGCGGAGGAGCCACCACGTCGGACGCTTGGCATCTTGCGCCGCCGCAACGGCCCGGGGCCCTCCCCAACCACTCCTTCCGCACTTTATCGTCCTCAAAACCCCGCGCCGCCCCCTGTTTTCCCCTGCTCCGTGAAACCCTAGCCGCACCGCCCTGCGATTTCCGCCCTCGCCATGGATGAAGGTGCGAGCTTGAGGAGCTCGTGTTGATCGTCGTGCTCGGCGTGCAACGCCGCTTCGTTTGGTGCCCGTCTCGTCGTGGTGCGAGCCATGTAGCTCGCAGCGGCCCGAGCAAAGATCTCTCGCCAAATCCTTCTTCACCGTCGATCCTCGTCATCCGTGCCTCCCGGGTTAGCTCGTGCTCCGTTCCATCCTTCGCGTTGTTTGCCCTGTCTCGCTGGTCCTAAGCGCGACCTTGTCTCCGCCCCGTAGCTCCGGAACACCGTGAAGCGTGATCACCGTCGCCTTCGTCGCTCATCCGTGGTCCGCCGCCGCCGTCCACCGTCGCGCGTCTTCGCCGAGCTTCTTCGTCCTCCCCGAGCCGCCCAAAACGTAGGCTGGTGAGTAGCCGCCTCGTTTCCCCTCATTCCTCTCGGGATTGGTCACGAATTGACCATCCCCGTCGGTTTCCGCCGCCGCGTTTCCATGAACGCCGATGAGCCGGTGGGTGGCGGCTTGTTCATGTTTCTTTTCGGGGTCTATCTCGCTTTGCTTTGATCCATGGTACCCCGTGCGCTAGTCTGTTGGAGGAAAGGAGTAGGATTTCTAGGGTTCCGCCATGAGCCATAGACGCGCCGCCGCGGAACTCGCCGCCGGCGGGTCTCCGGCGACCTTTCTTGGTCTGGGGCTTGCGCAGAGGAATCGCCGGGACATGAGCTTCAACTTGGTATGCTCGAGTGGAGAAATTCACACCGGTGGGGTTTTCCCCTTGCGCCGCCGCCGCTCGCAACTCCGGCGAGCTCCCGTGGCCGGTCCGCGGCGAGCCGGTCCTCGCGACCCACTCCGGCAGGTGCGCGACATCTTGGTGAGTCGCCCGGTGGGCTTGGTGCTCGAGGCGGCGAGCCGTAGCGGCCGGCGAGCCAAGTCCGGCAGCCCCGCGGCGGAGCGCGGGCGGCGCCGCCCTCCGTGGTGTGATGAGGTGGCGATGACGTAGGCTGCTAGCGTGGCAAATGTTCTCGCCGACATGGCGCCACGTGGTGAGGGTATCTGCGGACGTGGCTCCGATGTGTCGTCCCGCGTGGCAACCACGTGGCGGAAGGATTGCCACGTGGTGCCGACTTGTAGTGGATTTGGTCTGCGTGGCACCGACGTGGCATCGACGTGGTGCTCGCGTGTCGGGGAATATTCCAGGGAATATTCCATTTCTTTTTATTGGATTTTCCTGAATTTCCATAATTCATTTATCTTTGGAAATTCATATCTTTTCTCCGGAGACTTAGAAAAATACGCGGTCGGTTGCGTTGGACTCGTAGCGATGTTCTCTACGCGTTAGTGTAGTTTTTGGTCATGCTCTAGTACCGTAATTTCCGTCGTTATTTCCGTTCTTTTTCCTATTGTCTCGATAAGCGTGCCTAACCCCTGTTTCACGATCCGACCGTCGGAGGGTGCCGAGGAGTTCCCGTCCGAGCCACAGCTTGAGGAGTTTCCGCCGGAGCAGCCGTACGAGTACCCCGACCCGGCCCGGGAGCAGCCCTATACGAGCAAGCCGCAATCCTTGACCACTCTTAATCCTATTTAGTACTTGCATTAAAATTGGACCATGCATGATTAATGGATACTTGCACTTGTAGTTTACCTATGCCATATTATGCCATCCTTGCCACTGTTTGCCATAGGTTGTTCTCATCGTTACTCGCATGCTTAGTATGTTGCTTAGTTGCTTAATTGAACCCCATGATGACTATACATGATTTGTGTGTAAAATAAATTGTAGGTGATTCTTAGGTGTCGAGTTTCGTACTAGATACCCTGTAGGACCTTTTGCGGGGGCGAGTGTGTAGGTGGTTAGGTGCTTGGGAGACTTCGGGGAGTCTCTACTTGGAGAGTACCTGTTGCGGGTACGGTTGTGTAGGGGTCTTGGGCTATGGGACCCCTGTTGTGGTGACACTGTTGTTGAGACTCGTTGTTTTGAGGAGAGGGATGGTGACTCGCCCCGGAGCTTAAGGACCGGTTCTTGTGCGTATGCCTCTCTTGGTCTTACTAGCATACCACGTGACTTGTATGGGCGGGCTGGATCATGATACTTAGCGGAGGAATGGGTGGCCCGCCGTGGTGTAGAGATTAGTGGTAGTGGGTGTTGGAGCGTTTGTCTCGACCCACAAGCGGAGGATATCCCACCCGGCCCGTGGTACGCCTTGTCACACCCTTCGGGACCTTCTTTTCCTATGTTGTGGTTAGAGGATCCCGGACACTGAGGGACGGGCGCCACCCATTCGATGCTTTGAGGAGTGATCTTGTGAGTGTTGCTTTGCTTGGGCCACGACGGTGGTCTTTTGTTTGAGTACCTCTTCACGTGGGTACGGTTGCTTACTCTCTGCAGAGATATATAAATCTATACGTATAGTCTAGCCCAAAGTATGGGCACTACCGAGAGAAATCCACTTGATTAGCATTTACTACTTCTCCCCTCCGATAGGTGTTTTACTTCCGGCTTCGAGCTGTGGTCCGGTGGAGGTGTGCTGGATATAAAACTTGACCCTTGCAGGATTGTGTTGTTTCCTGCAAGGCCACTTATAAAATTTGACTAATAATAAAATGTGAATCACATAGACTTGAGGCCATCCTTGCCACTGTTTGCCATAGGTAGTTTGCGGCTTGCTGAGTACTCTATGTACTCACGGCTTTCCACTTTGCTTTTCGGACGCCGTTGCTCGAGGAGCCGACCGCGCCAGCTGAGGGAGCCGACGGAGAGGAGTGACAGTCTCGCCTACACTCGAGTTGCTTGTGGGTATGGACTTCATCGTCGGTCTTCATCGAGTTGCTTCCGCTTCGCTTCCGCTAGTTTCTTACTTTGGTTTCGCGATGGCCTGCGTGCCACGCTCTTGTACTCTTGAGATTGAGACTTATGCATAATAATAATGTACTTGGAGATTCTATTATCTTGCCTTGTCATTTCCTTTATTTATGGTTTTTCTGTACTAACATGTGTTGGATGTACGTGCCACACTCCCGGGAGTGGCAAAGAGGTACAAAGGGCTCGGATTTCACTTCGGTGAAAATCGGGTCCTCACACATTGGTTTACCAATGCCCATAAGAAAGGTATGCAAGTGGTACACAACTCAAACTTGTTCGCGGAGCCAAAGTGGGGTGTTCTCAATTTTATTCACTTCGTCATGTTCAAAATTTAATCATAAGCCATAAGTGAGATTCCCATTCTATCGTTGACTCCATAAACATAGCATAGCATTCCTAACGAGGATATGACACATGCTCTACATAGGACATATAGGAATTTATGCACGTGGATTTCCAAAGCAATTCCTAGAACTTAAATGCACAATCATCATCCTAAATATAGTGATAAAAGGAAATATTTAAAAATAATAGGAATGCACCGGGGCTTACTTTGAGATTGATCGAAGTTAGCACTAGCCTCACACGCGTTGAGTGTTGCAATCGTCTCTTCCGGCGGAATCAATTCGACGTCGTCACCTAGAAGATGAAATGCAATGGGTAAATAAAAGTAGACAAGGGCGATGCATATGAGGATGCATGTATGCTGTTTGCATGAGCACATATGAATATATTTAAGCAAAAGTGTGGTTTCATGAAACCCTAGTAAGCCTAAACACATATCGTGCTCCCATTTAAAGAAGTTAATTGCATGAACAAGTATAACCTTAATAATACATGAGCAGAGATTTAATACATGACATGAATGCTGTGGTGAACATATAGGTTCAAAATCAAAGAAAAGAATTGGTAGAGTTTAAATGCAATCCAAATGAGAACTTTTTGGGTTAGGTGCTTTATTGCCACATGCGATGACGATGCCACCTAAATCGAGAACTAGATAACAAAATTAACACATACATGATTTGAACGAAAACTTATTACTACTCCTGTCATGAAGTGCCATGTGACATTGTGGAAAGTGAAAATTACATAAACATGTAAAAACATAGTTTTTAGAAGCATAGCCTATTTATACACACGCTGAAATTTAGCCTTTTATGGAATTAGATCTAGGGTTAGCAAAAATACCTATTTAACATGCTCCAAAATTAACATGGGATTTTCTACACCTGCACAGTACTAGGAGGAAATTAATTACCAAGTTTCATGCAAAAATAAGTTATACATATATAATTAAAAATTAAATACAGAGAATGCAAGAAATGCAATAACTTGAAAAATATGCAATGAAATGCAGATCTTCCAGTGCCAGAAATTCAAGTATGCCTAGGTGAAGGTTCTGGACACGTGGCATTATTTTGGGATCTATAGTTTTAAAGTTATGAGCTAGATGAGTTTTCAGGGATTGACTTTTAACAGTTTTGTAAAATTAAGAAAACGTCCAGATCTGGTCAGCTCATGTTACTTTTATGAAAGTACAGGTTTTGTAGTTTCCAAAACATTTTAGTTTGTAATTTTTGGATCTTTCAAACGAGAGATTTGAATTTTTCAAACTCGAACGAAGTTCTAGTCTATTTACGAAATTGCCACTAGGGCAACTTAAATGGGTGCGGCGCGCGGGCTCCGGCGAACGGCGGCCGGCACCGGCGAGCTCGGGCGTGGCGGCGCTACGCTGCAGCTCAAGCTCGAGCTTTGGGGAATTGGTGCGCGCGACGCGGGAGCACGTTGGTGGGGTCCACGGGGTCCGCGACGACCGGAGACGGGCCGCGGCGAGCGGCGGCGTCCGCGTGAGCTTCGGCGGCGGCGCGCGTCTAGCGCGAGAGGGAGAGAGAGTGAGGGGGTTGGCCGGGAAGCTTCACCTGCGCACGGAGGAGGGCGGCGTGGGGTCGTGTGGTGGGGAGGCGGGCCGAAAGGTGGTGCTCAACGGCGAGGTGGCGGGCGGCGACGCCGGCGGCGTGCGATTCCTCGAATTCCCGACGAGCTGCTGCGTGCCAAGGCAAGGGGGTTAGAGGGGAGTTGCAGGGTGGCCTTGCGCATGATTTGGCGAGGACAGGAGGAAGAATCGACCTCGCTAGGCGGCGTGCGGCGCGGAGGCGGCCATGGCGGTCCGTGGGAGGGGCGGCGGCGTTTCCTTCGAATTGAACGCCGGTGAGGGAGCAGAGGGCGGGGCAGTGGTGCGAGGGGATGCAGGGGAAGTTGGGGGAGCAGTTGAGCGCGAATGGAGATGGGTCCTTGGCCCGTGTGCCGTATTCTAAGGGGTGGAGCAGGGGCGGCGCACGGCCGGTTGACGTGGCGGGCGCGGCTTCAATGCCCGGCGCTCCCGTTGGTCGGCGGGTACCGGGACAATTGGGGAGGTGGCAGGGGGTGCGTGGCGACGGGACAGGGCGAGGCACGCGCGGGGCGGCGCCAGGCTGGCCGGACCGGCGGTCCGGCCGCCATTGCCCGGTGGGCAACAGTGGCTTGAGGTAATTTTTAAATTTTGAATCTGTGGTTTGGAACTTTGAGTGAACTTTGTACCTCTGGTGCTCCAAAATTCGAAATAAAACTATATGGAGCTCCAGCATGAAGTGCTTTAATTTTCATCTTTTGGTTTGAAGTTCTAAATTGGTTTCCAAAAATTCATACAAAATTCATAAACAGAGGCATTTCAGATTTGAATTTGAATTTTTGGGCGTTCAAAACTTCGTTCAAAAATTTTGTAAAAATGCTTTAAATTCACCTTTTTACATGAGAAATGCAGTGGTGCAAAAATATGTGGGTGGTGCTTTTATAATTTTTGCACTTTTCTTAAGGGTTGGGTTAGGGTTAGCTAGGTTTTTCCTTTTCCTTTTATTTCTTATTTTCTTTTTTTGGGTGATTAGCATTAGTGCTCCATTAGTGATGTCATTAGGGTTTTAATTGCATGTTTAACACTAATCGTGACATGGGATGTCACAGATTGTACACGTCCGTCATGACTCTTCCAACATCCAACGGTCTTATATCCATAGGTTCTACTCTCCTCGTATATAACACCTTCTTAAGATTCCATTACGAACGGTTAGTGTTGCTCCCTATCATGTATTTATACGCAGCCTTCAAAGAAACCAAGACATTACCATTTCATAGTCTCCAAGGTAAATATCACTTAATTGTTTGAACTTGTTCTCTTGATAACATTGTTCAAACGACTCAACAACCATAATACTTGGTAAAAATTTGAACAAACTATCGACAAAACACTATGGCCCTCTTGATCGGAAATCCATCGATTCTTCGAGATTTGCACTTCTTCATAGACGGGAATTCTTGACTTGTCTCTTGTTGCACGTGTTGGAACCTCTTGGACTAGGATGACAAATTTGTTGCGGGGTTGATGGCGTCGTGTCGTGGTTGTTATCGACGTTCCCTTTTGTTGGTTCTTGGGACGATCGTTAACATAGTGTCCTTCCTCTTCGCAATGGTAACAAATCCCACGCTTAAGGACGACTTGAGCTTTATCATATTCTTCGGGCTTCACACTCGAGCTGAGAAGATTCGGGGTGTATACAAGAGGTTGAGGGGCGATCATCTAGTGAACAACGACTCATGGCTTGACAGAGAGTTTCTGTTTCCACCAGCTTGAAACAACCAATATTCGAGTTCGATGGAGTAAACTTCCCCATTGGACACTTATCGGCGTAAAGCCATATTGCTCACAACTGAAACACTTTATATTCTTCCCGGGGCAGGTCTCGAAGTAGTGACCACGTTTACCACAAAGTGAGCATTGATTCCTTCCAAGTGTGGGTCTTTGGAAAAATCGGTTGGAATCACCTCTTTGGAAACTCCTCTTTCCGGAGGGTTGATGCGATGTCGTAGGCTCACGCTGGGTGATCTGAAGAAAACATGGGTGACCACGATGTTTGCAGCAATAGCAAGCTTCACGGACTCTAGAGTTCTTGTAGTGCTGATCCGGAGTTTCAATACCACTATCCGACTTGAGCTTCTTCTTCTTTCTTGACATGCGCTCTTCGTCTAAGGCTAACAACTGCGAAGTGATCTGTTGGTCATTAGAAACTAGTCGTGACCTCTTCATTGGGAAATTACCAATCTTGTTGTCCTTACTTGGAGCTAGTGAAGCGGAGGATGAACTGTCCTGGATGTTGTTCTCCTCGGAATTATGGCTACCCTCGACGGTTCTAATTCTCGGGTTCATCATCCGAGAAAATTGATCCGATTGGGCATAAGAGGAGAGAATAGAGAACGGGGTGAAGAAAGGAAGAAAAATGAGGAATAGCGAAACTAATACCCATTAATGCAAAACAATAGATGTAGTGACAAAGCCGAAAGCTTTGCAAAACACCTTCGGACAATCAAAGGTCCAACTCAAAACAAAACACACCACAAATCAAACACTCAACCTAAATTGTACATCGACTCGACGTTCTACTAAACGTTTAACTACTAAAGGGCACTACTACTAATCCTCCTCATCTTGGTTTGGAACAACATAGGCTGGGGAGCGCGACTTGCAATCTTGCGTGGAGGTGATCCGAGCGCCTCTTCTTCAAATTCTTCATCCGAGGACAACTCCCAATCTTCATGTAGACGATGCTTCAACTTGCGGTTAATCCTCATTGCCTCTACGTACTTCTCATGCCAAAAGTCCACTTCTTCCGCATTCTCATCCATCTCTTTTGTGAGCACCTTGGTGAGAGCCACTTGCTTCTTAAGCTTCCAACGTCCTTGTTCCTCCACCGGGTCTACGTGGATGTAAGTTGATCCACTTGCTCGTTGAGGGAAATGAGCATACTCGGTGTCTTCCAAATAAGCACGGCACCTTGAGCGAGTAACCGGGACGGCTTGGCGAGCAGCATCACGAATTCCAGCGAAGAAGCTTCTTCGTGGGGCAACGGCTTTGTGAATCCTCTCAATCTCATGAGCTCCTTCAATAGTCTCTCTTGAATAGATGAGCACTTGGACTTCCTAGTGTGGCATCGATCCTTCAACGACTTCTCGAGCTCCAAAGTACTTTGGTGGCTTCACGTATCCTATTTCTTGTAGCATCTCCCAAAGCATGTTAGGAAGTCTTCCAGACATTTAGTCCATCACTCTCAAACTCACGAACCTCATGATATGGTAGTGGAACTTCCATCATTTCTTGTTCCACTGCTTCCTCGTCATGGCTATGGGTGATCTCGGGAGCATGGTGAATGCGATGGCTGAAACTGCATTTGCGATCAACGGTCTTGGCTAGGGCCAGCTATAAAATGTTTGGAACAAAATAGAGTTAACAAAATAAGACAAAAAGCAAGAAATTGTCCGAGCAAGGAATGACAATAGAGTGAGACAATCCTAAGAAAGAACTTGTAGGCAAGAAGTGCAGAATTTTTCCAACATAGTTTTTATTTCAAACAAAATACTCCTAGAGGCGACCATTCTACCTAGGCTTGCGTCCTACGGTCGACACGGCATACGTCCTACGGTCGACACTCGCTCCGATACCACTTTGTCACACCCGGTTTTAACGACCAAAACCGAATGCATCCGTATGCGTGCCCGGGAACAAGTTTTCACGCATACAGGACAATTGATGCGATAAAAGAACAATGTCTTTGTTAAATCAAATACTTGCATCGATATTGTCTCAAGGGACTAGATACAAATATACGCTAGCGGAAGACTCCATAACACCACAGGCAATCGACCGGGGATTCGCACGCCTAGACCTTTCTCATCGGTGGTCTTCTCCATCTTCCGAGCAGCAGTAGTTGGTAGCAAAATGGAAATAGCAAGAGTGAGTAGATGTCGTACTCGAGCAAGTGTGGGAATACATGACATGCAAGTCTGAATGAAAGGAAGGCTAACATGGTTTGCAACAGAAAGCACCTACACTAGTCAAGTTAATTAAAGCAACCTATTTACTAAGTGAATATGAACCAACAGAGCTACCCCACTCGTCAACCACTCGCAAGCTACTCTACTTGCAGCAAAACCACACCTACAAGTTACCCCGTTTGTAGCAAATCACACTGCATGTTACCCGCCTGTAGCCAACCACACTACAGGTTACCCCGCCTGTAGCCAACCACACTACGAGGTTACCCCGCCTATAGCAATCTACGAGTTACTCCACCCGTCCATGCCCTCTAGTTCTCGTGAGGATCCAGGCCGTTCGTGACCGTGAACACGGCTGTTATAACAGTTTTACACTCTGCAGAGGTGGCACAACTTTACCCACAGGTCGGTGATTCCATCACTCATCGGTGACTAAAACCTCTATTATACCGAGCACACTTCCTTAGGTGTTAGGCCAAGAGATCACCGCAAGATCTTTCGAAGGACTTCCCGACTTGCAAAACGCCCATGCTAAGGTTTCGCCGCCATCAAAGTGACGCATCACCCAGGGGCCCCCTCTTGCACCGTGACTTCAAGTACTCTGCCTTCCCTCGCCCGAATCCGGAAGACACCTTCTTCCTTCATCCTTCCTCGACGCTCACAAAACTAAGAAGTTACCTTGGTACTAAACCTTACCTACCCATTATCAGTCCCGTGCTTTGTGCGGAAGTCCTAGGTTGCCGCTCCAAGAACTGGTCCTTATGATCCCAAACAGGTACTACCGCAACCCAATAGTACTACTACGAGTACCGTGCATTCCCGCACCATCATCCACATCCTCCTGTCGGGATCACCTAAGTTCCATGTTGCTAAAAAGCATCCCCCAATTCATGATCATTATATTCAAGTGAATCATTAATCAAGCTTAGCATTTTAGTTCGGTTTGAACCCCATTAATAGCAACTAGCAGTGATGTACCATCCTAGCATACTACACCATAACCAAGGCGACAAGGTAGAATAGGGAACAGGGTATGACACAAATAGCATTCAAATTAAACCGTAATGCATGAAATGTAAATTCAGAAAGTAAAGAAGTAGGCTCAATGTGCATCAAGGACACTTGCCTGATTCCCTTTGCTGCTGCTCATGTCTTCAAGTCTTGCCCTTGAAATCTTCAAAAAGTACGTTCTTCTATTTAACGTCACATCGATACAAGACATGCAAGAAACAAGCATACAAGCAAAACTAAGAAACAGTACACCAAACAATACCTAACGACTATGAAAACAATACTAATAAATAGTACTCGTCGCTACGATCTCGTGAGCGCAAGAATCGACTTAATCGGAGTTACGAGCGAAAAGTTATGAGTATTTAAAGACCTAGGGTTTAAAACGTAAAAACGATAAATGAAGGACCATTTGGTAAATATGGAAAAGTTCAATGCCTAGAGTGTAAAAAGGTTAAGGTCTAAAAATATAGGTTAATAAAACACCAATGTTCATTTTGCAAAAGAACATGATTTAATGTGGTTTGAGAAAACAGAGGCAGGAACATAATTTAATAAAAAGGTTAGGGGTGTTTCGTAAAAAGGCCATAATTACAACATTGAAATAAATATGGCTTAAGGACTTAAAAATAGTTTAACAATTAAATAAAAGTTTTAACGAAATAGATTACGTCAAAAACAGAACTAAAACGAAGGCTAGGGTGGCTTTTATGAAATAAAGGTCATAAACGTAATTAACTATAGACTTAGGGGGTTAGCATGTAAATTTACCTAGTCACAAAATATACGTTCGTAAAATTAACAAACTACAAGGGTTAATTTGCAAATGTTATAATTCTAGCGAGCGGCAAGGATTAAAACAGAATTTAAATCAAACCTATGGTTGGATTTTATAAATAGAAGGACCTAATCGATAATTTACAAAACTATAAGGGCCTATTTATAAAATAGCCAAGTCCAGGGACCTATATGTAATTTGCAAAAAATGTAGGGACTAAAATGTAAAAGTTCAGGACTAAAATATAATTTATGGAAAACCTAGGGTTGTTTTGTAAATATGCAGGAGCTAAACATAATTAAAAATAAGTTCGAGGGTTTATTTGTAAAAATACCATTTAATCGGAACCCAGCGCTTAAACGTAATTAAAACTAAGCTTAGGGCGTCTATGTAAAAACGAGAGGGCTTGGTCGCGATTAAATTAAACTACGAGGGCCTATGTGTAAGTCTACCAATTACTAGGATTTAATGATTTATTTTAAATCTAGAAAATGCGTAGACCGGGTCCATAGATCTCCGGACCGCGACGGGGAGCTGGTCCACGGTCCATGGTAGACCGGGAACTTACCCCTTTGGGACTTCTAATCTAGACTGTCGATCGGAGATCGGCGGGCGGTAGCGGGCGATGGTGATGGAGTGGCCGGCGTTGAGCCCGGCGGCGGCGCGCGTCCATCTCGCGGCTGCAGTGGCCCGTTGCTCGAAGCGATTGGCCGGGAGAGAGAGAGGAGAGGGCGGCGAAACTCACCACGAGATCACTCGAGAGCAGAGGCGGCGGAAGCGGCTCGCGACGGCGAGGTGGCGGGCGCGAGGTTCGGCCGCGGCCGGGAGGCGACTCGATGAATGAGAATGCTCCAAACTTCGCGTGCGGAGACGGAGCGATGCGACGAGGGCCGGCACGGGGTCGTCGGTGTCCGGGCGTCTCCACATGGCGACGCGTCGAGGTCGATCGGCGGCGGTGATGGAGGCGGCGGCGTGGGACGATGCGAAGGCGTGCCCGGCGGTGCGTGAGCGGAAAAGAACGAGCGGGGTGCGGAGCCCGCAGATTTATAGGCGGGTGAGACTTCCCCGGCGTGGCGCACACGCCGAGGCTGGTCGGGCGGCTAGGGTTTCGGTTGCGGCGCGGGCCTCGAGCTTGGGCGGGCCTGCGGGGTCGGGGCCGGAACGCGGTTTGGGCTGGTGGGCCGCGCGAGAGGAGAGAGAAAGGGAAGGGAGAGAGAAGGGGAGTGGGTCGAGAAGAATTGGCCCATGGCCAGTCTGCGGGTTTTATTTCTTTTTATTTTCTTTTCCTACTGGCAATTAAATAAAAGATGCAATCTATTCGAATTACGAAATCTGTTTTCATACAATAAAAACACTAATGCCACCCCTCATCATGAAAGCAAGCATACAAATATAATCGATATAATTTTCTTTAATATAATTTTTAGAAAATAGAGGAATTTCAGCTAAGGATGTATAAATGATCTTTTAGAACAAGTATTTCATCCAAGTAAAAATAAACCATTTTGTTTATTGGAAATGCTTTGGGTATTTCAAAACAAATTAAAATACTTTTAAACTAAAATAAGTACTATTTCATAAATTCTTTTGTAAACCCTCATGATAAAAGAAGCCATTTTTCATAGATCTAATACATTTATTAAACAAACATTTACATAAATCAAATACATTTATTTGATAAGCCTTTTTCACCCATTTAAAGTATTTAACTATAAATCAAATTAAAGTATTTCTCAAAGCAACTCTTTTATAATTCAAACTTTAATTAGTTTTGGAAATAACTCCTTTTTTCTCACATGAAATGATAAAGCTCTCATTTTGTTTTCAATGTGAAATACCTTGTATAAAATAATGCCTTTTGAAATAACTTATTTTCATAATTCATGTATAATTGTTTATTAATTTATTTTCTTAAAACATTTTCTTAAAATAGATTACTTTCATAAATCAAAAGTATTTCTTAAATAAATGTTTCTTTAGATCAAACTATATTTATCTTTCAAAAACAACTCTTTGGTTCACATAAAATGACAACACACTTCTATTTTTCTTGCAAATGGAAAATACCTTGTGTAAAATATTGTTCTCTAAAATAATCAAATAAAATCTTTTTATTAAGTCATTTTCGCAACCAAAACAAAATCATATGTTCTTTTGGGAAACTTCATTATTGAAACTTTATAAATACAATATCTCATTTTCAATAGTTGGGTATAAAACTAACTCTTCCTCTTTAGGAAGAAAGAGAGAAATATAATTAAAATATTATCTTTAAGATAATAATTAAATATGCTTTAAAAAGTATTAAAATTTTATGAATTTCATGCACATCCCAGAATTTGAAATTCGGGGTGTTACACTTAACCGCCTCGGCGGCGATCGCGCTTCCTAGACCGCGACTAATTTTTATCTGTAATTAGTGACAGGGCCTCGGTGACGTTTATGGTGTCCGCTACGGAGGCCCTTTTTAATCCGTCGTCAAAGAGCTTAATTGTAGTAGTGGTGTTAGATTAGCTTGACCAATGTTTAATCTAGTTATCATATATCTTGAACATAATTGTACATCCAATTGTAAAGTTACTCTAACTGTATTTATAGAATGATTTATTCTGAATATAATATTCTATAGGTTGTGTTGTATTACATTGTAAATGAACAAAGACTGTAATGATGGGTCTTATCGAGGCAATGTATGACCGTTTCAGGAGCATGATAATACGGGTTTCATTAGAGGCTGGCGATTTTTTAGTCCTTTTATGCCTAAATTTTTACAAATGGCCCTGTCGATCTAAACTTCCATCCCGACCATTTTTGTCACGCCATCTGCCGTCACGCCATCTGCCGTAGCGTCACAGGACACTACGATCGTGCTCGTGCTTATGGCGTGACCGAGCGCCACGTAGGTAGGTGGGCCAGCACGGGCGAGGAACGTGAACCGTTGACCCCGGCCTGGGTCATGCCGCGGCTGATGGCGCGATCCGGCCACGCCCATCTATTTAACGTGACCCAGGCGGGATCAAAGCAGCCGCGCGCCTCCTCCCTTCCTCAATACAAGAAAACCCGGCTAATGCCACGGATTTTGTCACAACAACATGATTTTGGTTGCAATACATGGGATTTATTGCCACAATTGTCAATTTCGGTTGCAATAGGTCGCTATGTTGCCACCAACTATGTAGGGTTGCAATATTAATTTGGGTTGTTGCAATAAGTATGACATATGGCAACTAATATTTTCACGTTGTAATTATATCGAAGTTCGACCACGCTTTCACTATAACAATAACTCACTGTAGCCACGTAGCCCAAAACCCTATAGCCACGGCAAGCAAAATTGACCGTGACTATAGTTGGGTGCGAGCTACTGTGCCCTTGGACCGTGGCTATAGAGGCCACTATAGCCACGGTTGGCTTTTTGAACCGTGGCTATAGTGGCTCGCGCCAATAGCCACGGTCCACGTTACCAACCGTGGCTATAGTTTCATCTATAGCCATGGTTGAAGAAGTGGACCGTGGCTATTGTTTTGCACGATATAAAAGCCGCGTTCGGATAGAACAGGAGCTCGGTCCAAGTGTGGCGGCTCGAAAATTGAGCAAAAAAATGAAAACCGAGGGGGAAGGTTTTGATCTCGTTTTTTTGCAGAAATTTGTTCTCCATGGTAAGGAAACTCATCCCATGTATTATTTGTTGCTATAGTGTTGTAATCATGGAGAATTTTGGATTACCATTTGACCTAGGTTTTGATTTCGATTTGTCAAATTCCTTCATGTTTGTAGGTTTGTTATTGGTTTGAGTTGTGTATAATAAACTCATATATCATGTGCTTGTGTTTCATACAAAAAAATCATGTCTTACAAGCTTTTTTCATGTCAATCAATTCAAGATCTACTTTATGCTCTCTTGAGCACGGTTTAATTATTAAAAGATTTCAGTCAATTAATAATAATTTGTATAGTGGGTTTTTATATATGATAGCACATTGTCTTATGCAATATATTAGTTCCCTTATATTTTCTATAAATATATAATATTCATAATGGTAAATAGATTATTTAGTAATTATTTAATAATTATTAATTCTAGCACATTATGTTATGCAATATATTAGTTTCCTTATATTTTTTATAAATACTTAATATTCATACTTGGTAATTATTTGATTTAGTAATTATTTTATTATAATTAATATTCGCGTAATGCTTGTTTAGATGGACAAAACATGGATGTACGAAGAGTCAAGATTAAGTGCATATTTCCGAGGTCAAGTCGATGTATTTCTTAAGAGGGTCAGTCGAGCATGCTAAGCGTCTAGGAAGACAAGAAATATATTGTCCATGCGTGGACTGCAAGAATCAAAAATTGTGGACCGATACACTTGTAATCAAATCTCACTTAGTGAGGAGGGGTTTCCTGGAGAATTATACGAGGTGGACAAAGCATGAAGAAGACGAGGCGGTCGAAGTTGAGTTGCAGCCGATTGAAGTTGAAGAAGAACAGTTTGTCGAAGTTGACGAGACTTTTGATTTTCATGTCGAAGAAGAACAATGTACTGATTTTGATGTTGAGGAATTGTTATGTCATGTTGAGCCGCAAGTTTTACTCAATGCAGGGACAACAAGAGGGCTTGATAACTTTGCAACGATAGAGAAGGCATCAAAGGATTTATTGTTTGAGGAGTCCAAGAGATGTTCTAAAGAGAATACTCGTGTTACGTACGGTTCTCGAACTCATGAAATCGAAGGCCATCCATGGATGGTCGGATGTCGATTTCAATGAATTGTTGGATCTTCTTTCGGATACACTCGCCAAAGCCAAACTTGTTACGAACCCACATAGGTGATCAATAAACATGAGTTGGATAACCTACGAACCCACATAAAGGAAACAATGTGCATGCTCGAAATGTGCTTTCCGCCATCCTATTTTGATACTATGGAACACTTCATGCTTCATATTGTTGACCGAGATATCCGCTTTGGGTCCCGTCTACATGCATCATATGTTCCCCTACGAGAGGTTCATGTATGTTATGAAACGCTATGTACGTACTCGTTGTCATCCGAGAGGGTTCAATGATTGAGGGCTACACCACCGAGGAGATTATTGAGTGTTGTGCAGATTATAGTAAAGACGGTCGATCTATTGGTGTACCCGTGTCTCGTCATGAGGGAAGGTTAAGTGGAAAAGGTATACGAGGACGAAAATCATTCACCGACCGCGAATATAAACGAGTTGACAAAGCCCATTTTACTCGTACTGCAACAATCACGTATTGTTGCCCCGTATTTCGCAAAACACATTGAGGAGCTTGAACTAAACAATGTTCAGGGCAAATGCGGTGCATGGTTAGTACAGGAGCACAAGAAAACTTTCACATCATGGTTCGAGAGTTAAGACCTTCCACGTGGAGACTCGATGGATGAGAAAATGTTGAGAATCTTAGCTGCCCGACCTTCAAAGACTGTGGTGACTTATCGAGCGTACGACATTAATGGTTTTACTTTTCACACTTCAAAGAAGGACACGAAAAGTAAGTGTCAAAACAGCGGAGTTCGAGTTGAAGCCCTTGATGACGATAACAATTACACCTCATATTATGGGTACATAGAGGAAATTTGGGAGCTGAACTATGGACCAGATTTACAAGTTCTCGTCTTCAAATGCAAATGGGTCAAACACCCAGGTGGGGTGGAGGTCGATGAATACGGGTTAACCGTCGTCGATCCGAAGAATGTAGGTTATAAAGATGACCCGTGGATACTTGCTAAGGTAGCAGAACAAGTGTTCTATATACTCGATCCAAAGGATGAGAAGAAGCACATTGTTATTCCCGGTAAACAAAGAATACTTGGAGTGGATGGGGTCGACGATCAAGATGCATACAATCGAGTATGATGAAGTTCCATTATTCGTGGATCCGAAAAAATTTAAAGTCATTGAAGCAAAACTATCGTATCAAGGAATGCCATACCTACGCACGATTGCGAAGGAAAAATCGTTCAAGGATAATGTACCTTTATTATTTCATTGCGATGTACCTATGATGTACTCGAGATATACATGTTTCAAGCAATCGTAATTAATTTAATAATATTTTAGTGAATTTTGAGCAAAATAAATGAATTTAATAACCTTTCCATTTTTTTCGTCACTTTTCACAATTTAACAAGTTTTAAATAATTTTTCAGCTACTTTAATTAAATTAATAATATTCTATTTATTTTCAGCAACGTTAATGGATTTAATAAATTGTTAATTATTTTTCTGCCACTTAAATAAATTATCTAAGTCTACCTGTTAATAATTATCTAAGTCTACCTGTTAATATTCTTTTAAATAACCCCATTTAACAATTATCTAAAACTTGCTAATAAATATTTAATAAGTCTACTCGTTAATAATTTTCAGCCACATAAATTAAATTATCAACAATTAAATAATTTCACAATTTAAAAAGTATTAAATTTCACAACCTCAGCTTATAGCCACGGTTGAAGAAGTCAACCGTGGCTATTGTAAATCAGTAACAATAGCCACGGTTGAAGAAGTCAACCGTGGCTATAGTCTAGTCTGGTTCGCGTAGGCGGGGTTTAGTACCACCTCGCTCGCTCAATGTCGCCCGTGCCGACTTATAAGCGCCACTCCGCACAAGGCTTCGACGTTATCGATATTATGGGCTCGCTGTGCTATTGGGCCATCTGTTTGTGCTTGGTCCTTGATCTGCGCCCACGTGGGCCTTGATTGTGTTAATGCGTTGGACAATGTGGTTGGGCCGTGGGCCAAAATTTTTTAAATTTATTTATACATTTAGTTTTAAATTTTAAAGTTTGTATATATACTGATTTAAAATATTGAATAAATAATATTTAGGGTCAATTTTTACTTGAAATCTTAAAAATAGCAAGGTATAATTTAAAATTTTAAACAACATTTACTCTTTAGATTTAAATTTTAAAATTTATTTATACATTTAGATTTAAATTTCAAAATTTGTATATATATACTCGAGTTAAAATATTGAATAAATAATGTTTAGATTCAATTTTTATTTGAAATCAAAAAAATAACAAGGTATAATTTAAAATTTTAAAAAACATTTACTCTTTAGATATAAATTTTAAAATTTGTATATATACATTTTTAAGTGTAAGATAGTAATTTAATTATTTTTAGACAATATAAATCAATTAAATAATATATTTTAAAATAACAATAGTGATTTGGGCCTCACTCTTAATATGAGGCCCATTAGTAGTTCATCCACTAGTTCATTTAGGTTGTGTTTTTTTTTAATTTCTATTTAAATTTTGAAACACGTATATAGAATTCAAATATTGTCCAAATTTACTGATTCTTGTTTCTAAATTTGTATAAAATTCCAATCGATCCATTTCCACTTTGTTTTGTTAGAATCTCCAAACTATTTTATTGAATTTTCTTCAAATTTACTTAGGGTACGTTTTGACATTTATTTAATCATTTTTATTTTATAAACCATATCGATTTTGACCTCAACATTCGGTCGGTATGCATGCCATTAATAAACACACACGTGGAATTTTTGGTTCAATTTTTCAAAATATATAAATATGTTTGGTACCAAACAACATGAGTTTCAAGTACAAAACTCCCCTCACTCGAGACGCATAGTCCCATTTGAACTACTTTTTTTGTAAAAATCTTTAAAAAAATTTATAAAAAATATAAGTGAGTTCGAATGCTCGGAAAACAAGTGGCATGCCAAAATGTAGGTCAAACGGGCTGATAGTTTGCAAATGACAAATGTGCAAAATAATAGAAAAAACATGGTGTCATTTGATTTTTTTATATCTGCATAATTTTAATTATTTTTGAATTGAAAATTGGCACACACATCTGTCATACAAATTAAAATCTACTGTAATTTTGTTGGAATTTTTGGAAATATTTGGGTCATGTAAAAGTGAAGAAAAACAATTTTATATACGAAATATTATATTAATAAGTAATGGAGTAGAAAAAACAAAAAATACATATGTGTTTGTAAACAATCTGAAAAAGTGACATGCCAAAAATTAGGTGCAAAGTCATTATAGTTTTTAGAATAAAAATTGAAGATGTAAAAGAAAAATTACACAAGAAAAAAATAAACACTCAATGACAAGTGGGTCGGAGGAAACAATAGCCACGGTTGGTTTCGGGAGCAAACGTGGCTATTGGTTGTCTCACCGTCATGCGGGCCCCGAGTGTCGATGGGTGATCAATAGCCACGGTTGGAATCGACTTCAGCCGTGGCTATTGTTGTTGTCCCACCGACATGTGGGACCCACCCACAAATCTCGAACCGTGGCCGATGCGGGCGTATAAAAGGGACAGGTTGCTCGGTCCCCAAACCCTAACCCTTGGCGCCGCAAACCGACGCCGCCAGAGCCGCCCCACCGCGTCGCCCTCGTGCTCCTCCCCGCTCGAGCTCCTCCCCGCCCCGCCCGAGCTCCTCCCCGCCGGAGCTCCTCCCCGCCCCGCCCGAGCTCCTCGCCGCGTGCCGGATCTCCTCCCTGCCCCGCCCGAGCTCATCCACGCCCGAGCTCCTCCCCGCGCGTCGGATCCGCCCGCGAGCTCCTCCGCGCGTGCCCGCCGGACCTCTCGCGCCGGCCCGAGCTCTCCGACGAGCCCGCCCGAGCTCCTCTCTCGCCCACGAGCTCCTCCGCGCGTGCCCGCTGGACCTCCTCTCGCGCCGGCCCGAGGTCTCCGACGAGCCCGCCCGAGCTCCTCTCTTCCCACGAGCTCGTCCACGCGTGCCCGCCGGACCTCCTCTCGCGCCGGCCTAAGCTCTCCGACGAGCCCGCCCGAGCTCCTCTCTCGCCCGCGAGGTCCTCCGCGCGCGCTCGCTGGACTTCCTCTGCGCCGCCCGAGAGCTCCTCTCCGCCGCGCGCTCCTCTCCTCGCCGACGACCGTCGTCGTCCCCTCCCCTTCAACAAGCTCCCCTCTCTCGCGTATCCGGTATCCTCCGTCCCCCTCTTCCCCTCCGTGGTTGATTGTTATGCTACATTTGAGATGCTAGGTGGTTGATTGTTATGGAGAAAAACAGAACGTAATGTTGTTGTTTCTCTTTGAGATGCTAGGTGGTTGATTATTCTTTCTACAAGGGTGCATTATCCTTGTCCTTGTCCTCTTCTAATTGCACTTGTTTGTTGTTCACCTCGTTATTCTCTTCGTTACAATCTGTTAGGTCGATAATATCTTCATTTTCCTTATAATTATTCTCGCAAAATATAGTCCGTGTCGGAACAATAACAGGGAAACAGATATTAGGCAATTTTCTGTTTGATATTCTTCCAGAGTTGTGGTCTGTTTTTCCTCTCCAGTTGTGTTTTTCTGTTCTCGGGTAAAAAAAAAAAGAATGTTGCACAGTTCATTTTGTAATTTGATACCTTTTTCAGTATTGAAAAGTACCTCATTGTCTAAATAATTTGCTTGTCTCTCTAGATTAGATTCATCCTGCGATCAAAAATAGGAGAAATCATGACTAAGTATCTATGAGAAATATATTACCTGTAAATATGAAGTATTGAGAGCAGCCCCTATTTCTTTTTTCTTTGATCTCGGGATTTACTTATTCTGAACTTTTTGACGATTTTGGGTGCATGGTGTTTTTCACCTACAGGAAACAAAAACAAATAATATTTCTCATTATGTGACATAAGCGACACAAATGCAAAATTCATTCTGTTTTTTCATACCTGATTATCCGAAGATTCTGTAGCATAACAATGGAGGAAAAACAGAACAGAATTTGGGATACACTAATGAATTTGATGGCTTGCATGGTTGGTTTATTTTTTCTGGTGATTTATGACATGAGATATAGGTTGTGTTTACTCAACATATCCTTTATAGGTTCTGAAATATAATTGTCCTATTGGTGGAAATGTTGCCAAGCTGGTGGGTTTTTGGTAGTTTACAGACATGACGTTGGTTTTTTTACATGAATCTAATTGTCCTATTTTGAGTGGTATAATATTTTGTTGCTTGCTGCGTATGCTCTTGCTGCTACCCTGTTATCCGAAAGGAGCCCTCCCTGTTAAAACCGGAAGCACTTTTTGTGCTTATTTTGCCTGCTATATTATCCCTGCTGTACACTCGCCTGCTATATTCTGCCTCGCTATATTATCTCTAGTTGTCGTTGGTTGCAGCCTGCTATATTCTGCATGCTATATTATCTCATGATTGTTGTGTATGCATTTGCCACCTATCCATCGTGGCTAAACCGATGGTATAAAATTGGCCACCTATCTATCGTGGCTATCCGAATTATACATTACCCACCTGTTTTCTCATCTCTTTCCTCTCTTACTCTCTTTTCTCCTCTCTTCCTCTATTTTCTCTCTTTTCTCCTCTCTTCCTCTCTTTTCTCCTCTTTTTCGTGGCTAGACCATTTTTTTTTCAAATAAAAACTATTTTCTCCTCCCTTTCCTCTCCTCTCTTTTCTCTTTTTCTCCTCTATTTCCTATCTTTTCCTCTCTCTCTCACTCTCTAGCTAAATCAGCACATGGATTATAAGACAAAGTATTTATTTTAAGTGCTGATTTCTGATCTCTTTCCTCTCTTACTCTCTTTTCCTCTCTCTCTCACTCTCTTTCTCCTTTCTTCCTCTATTTCCTCTCTTTTCTCCTCTCTTCCTCTCTTTTCTTTCGTCTCTTTTTATGGTCTAGCCATGCTCGATGATGAAAGCGGGCAAAGTGAGATGAGTGTGGCAGAATGGACCGCATCCTCGGATGTTGGAAACATGTTGACATACGAGTCGATGACCTTAACGATAGCGTTGGATGGCCGTTGATTCGGCAACCCGCACCGAGAGCAAAAAATCCTATCTTTTTGGCAGATGATGATTGTTGATAGAAGAGGAGGTAGCTGGGGGATCAATATAGAATGTAGGGTGTCTTTCATTAGGAAGGTTGGTACAATAAAATGCAAGACATACCGCAACTCGTACGACACTGGGTAGACATGGTCGGATGCTTGGGTATTCTCCGGATCATCTTTGTGATGTGTATGGCACATTATATTTGATTTTCCGGAGGATACCCAATATCCCGACCTATCTACCCCGAGGTCGTATAAATTGTGGTATGCATTGCATAGTGTGCACCTGCCTTTCTTATGAAAGTGTTCTACATTGTATGTTCATCCTCCTCAGCTGCATCCTCTTCTTCCCCGTTCCGATGCCATGGAATGTACTCATTTTCTTGGAAAAATATATTTTCAACTAAGTCTTAAAAAAAAATTCTAACTTTTTGGCAGATGACGATGACTCTTGATAAGCATTTGCATATTTAGGCGAACGGGAAGATGGGGTAGAAGAATATAGAATGTAGGGTGTCTTTCATTAGGAAGGTTGGTACAATAAAATGCAAGACATACCGCAACTCGTACGACCTTAGGTAGACATGGTCGGATGTTTGGGTATTCTCCGGATCATCTTTGTGATGTGTATGGCACATTATATTTGATTTTCCGGAGGATACCCAAGTATCCTGACCTATTTACCTCGAGGTCGTATAAATTGTGGTATGTATTGTATAGTGTGCACCTGCCTTTCTTATGAAAGTGTTCTACATTGTATGTCCTTCTATCTCGTCTTCCTCTTCTTCTATTTGATCCCGATGCTATCCATGTTCGATGCCAATGCTAACTCTATTTTAGCTCTTTCCTGTAATAATCCTTTTCTGTCATCTTTTCTCAATTTTAACTCTTTTCTCTAATTGTTTGCTACTAAATCTTTTTATTGTATCGCTAAAGGTATCAAATCCTATAATGGCGGACAGCTCCCGATCCAAGTATACACAGGAGGATGTTGTGAATATGAACCATAAAAGCTCCTCATCAAGTGGACAATGGGAAGAACCGGAGGATCCTCACCCCCCAGCGTCGTGAACCTAGGGGTATTAATGAGGACCCGGATTACGTGCCCTCGGAAGAGGTATCACGTGAAATATCATTCTTTGTTTAAATATTTCAAGTTTCCCGTATTAGCATATTACCGAGCTTCAATGATTCTTTATATGGTAGGTTCCTCGACGAAGTATTCGTCGTGCCTTGGCCGCACAAGCGACACATTCCATGGCTTGCGAAGACACACCTCATGAGGAGCAAACGGAAAACATACCGGTCCATGAGTCCCCGTAAAGCGCAAGCGTGGGGGTAAACGGTCCGCGAACAAGGCTGAGGGCACATATGAGGTGACAACACTCGGACCCCGCCGACCGGGAGCCTGTTGAACCAATGGGTGTCCATGCAAAATGGCAGAATCGTTGTGGTGTTGTTGTCGGGGAGAAATGCAAAATAACCTGGACCGAATGGAAGCTGGTTCCTCAAGAGCGTAAAGAGGAAATGTGGAATGCCGTTAGATCACACATTCTCTTCCCACCAGCGGACCTCGAGAAAGCCAAGAAGGCAACGCTGACCGCCATGTCACATATCTTTCGAGAATGGAGGTCCCGACTAAACTGCCGTTACGTGAAACGTGGCATAACACCCTTTGACGATTATGGTCAAATAAGTCCACAGGATCGGGAAGAATTTGTTCGACAGAAGACAACTGGGCCTGCCAAGGACCTTAGTGCAAAGATGTTAGAGCTGAACAGAAAAAATAAGTACAAGCCACACTTGGGCCCCGGCGGCTACAAGAAAAAGATTCCGGAGTGGAAGGCGATGGAAGAAAAGCTCCGTGTCTGAAGGGAAGCCTCGATCCACTAGAGGGCCTCGAGCCGCGTGCCAAAAATTGGGTCCGTGCGCACTCTAAAATGGATGAAAATGGGGAGATTATTCCGATGGACGCGGAATCGGCGCAAGTTATCCAGCAATTGACGGGTGACATCAAGTCGCAGACGCAGTCTGGTGTTATTCAATCCGAATATCACGGAGACCAACTCTCTCTTGCTGTGGGGACCAAAGAGCATGGCGGGCGGGTGCGAGCAGTGTCCTCCAAGGCAACTTGGAAAGAGGGTTTCTCCTCTAGCTCTTCCGCCTCGTTGTACAAAAAACATAAATTTCACAAGAAAGATAAGGAGGAGAGGGACAAGAAAGAGTGGAGGAGACAGATGGAGATGTACCAAGCCGACTGCGAAGTGGAAGTATCCCCGATATGACTCCTACTGTCCCAACCACTTCGCCTAGCTTTACCTCCCGTTAGAAGGGGAAGTGATAACGCAAGAATGTCCTTGTGAGCTGCATGTGCTGTTTGGTTACAAGGGAAAGACCATGAAGGTTGCAACTGGTAGAGTACTTCCAGGACGAACACTCCACAACATGGATATTCCACCCGGTACGTCCGTGTTACCGTCGAGGAGGTCAACCAAGGATGTGAGGAGCACGAGATTGAGTGCCCCATACCCGACGCGGGGATTATAACTCTACATGATGCTATCGGTTCGTTCATCATGTGGAAACGTCGTGAGGTTGTGCTCTCGGAACCACGAGTTTCCCCTCCCACCTTGTCCGGACACGGATCGGTTCATGAGAGTCAACAATTCACGGGGATGAAGCTGGAGCAGGAGAACCGTCTCCTTTGTCGGGTGCTGCTTCAGCCGCTAAGGAACAAGCTGAACAAGGACATGAAGCGGTTATGAGTCCTATACTCGCGGACAGCCCGCAGCAAGAAACCGCCACAAGACACAGCTATGAGGACCCTCAAGCAACAAATAGTGCCTCTTGTCGAGCCGGAAGGGCAATGTATCTCCTCTATCATGCCGTAAGCTGAAACCCTAGCCTTGGATGAAGAGCCTCGGCTTATCGAGCCTCTTCGGAAGGAGTTTACTCCTGTAATTCCTAGGATGATTACGCTCGCGGGGGTGGATCCGTCAAAGCCGCAACCGGAACATGTCACGAAATACTTGGAGCGAATGAGGAAGGGACCCGTGCAGCCAATCACGGAACCTCGTCAATTGGTACATTACGATGATGACATATTTGAGGGTCGTGACGAGAATGAGGACTTCCCAAATTTCATCTTTGGCAAACCCCTCGTATCTAAAAACATGTTGTCAAACCTACCGTGGGAGATGCGAAGCTGCATGACCGGTACGTAGCGACAGCGAAAGAAGGAGTGGATATGATCACCTGTAAGCTTCCGAGGGACGTGTTCAACGATAGCGGTGATTTGGTCCTTGGACTATATTTCAATGATATCCACACTATGTTTCGCCTCGGCGAGATGGACACGACCTTCGTAACCTTGTGGTGCATGTAAGTGCCTCCATCCATCTTTTTCTTGTCTCATACTTTTTGCAAGTACATGTTGCACACTTCCTTTTGCTTTTAATGTAGCTTGAATTCAACATTTCAAAAGAAGAGATACGACAGACCCGATTGGAAGGTTGGATATCTCAATCCGAGCTTGATCAATCAAAGTGCGATCAACCCCTGGATAAATGAGAAAGACAAGATATATAAGGATAAGACACCACAAGAGTTACAAGAACCGAAGGACACCATGAGGACAAAAGCTAGGGGTCGAGTTGTAGGTTATATTTACAAGTGCTTCAGGGAATGGCAGGATTGTCACGCCATTTACGCGCCTTACCACTTCGAGTAAGTTCGACCACTACCTTCCTCTCGTCGATCGTAAATATAGATGGCATACTAACGAATACGATCTATTGTTGCAGTGGTCATTGGATTTGTTTCCTGATCATGCCAAAAATTGGATATCTATTAGTCTTGGATAGCCTTGACTACGACTCCAATCGCTACGAAGATATCGTGAGCGTTATAAATTGGTAAGTACAGACGTACAATTAAATAGCGATAATTTCATGCAATAATACCCTTTTCTCAATACTGTAGTGCTTATTTGAACTACGTAAAGAACCCGAAGGTGGCACGTTATAGAATTCGGAAACAAATATACTTTCGTCATAAATTTCCGGTAAGACACACGTCACACACATCTAATTTTCTTTATGCTGCTATCATTGAAATAGAGTGATGTTTTTTACTTCACTCTATTTAACAAGTGCATTAAGCAAGTAAAAGGTAGTGTGCACTCGTGGATACTACGCATGTGCGTATTCGAGCTCCGCTGCATCCTACTTGAATGTCATCACCCATGAGACCACCGAGGAGGTACACTAAGATTGCATCTGTTTAATTTACATTCTTTCTGTTTTTGTCTATCATGTACCAACTTTTATGTATTTATTGACAGCGAACAAAAAGTCTAGAAAAGGCAATGATAACGGACAAAAAGATATTGAATGAAATATCCAAGAATGGATTCCCGACGGCGCGAAAGCATCTAAGTACAAACGACATGTACTACATTGTCGCTAGGATGTGCCGTTTCTTGCTTAGGGAGGTCATCAATCCTCGTGGTCGATTCTTTGACGACCAAAGTGAAGTGACGAAGGAGCATCGGGCACTTTTCGAGTGGTGCGGCTCGAAACGACCGTACGAGCCCGATGTTGTTGAAGATTCATATAGTGTAGACTTAGTTTGAAAAAACATTGTGATGTTCACATTATTAAACTTTTGATGGATTTTGTTAATATCTATAAATATTTGTAAATATTAATGTGATGTAATATTTTAATGTTAATTTGATGTAATTATGGTTAATGTTATGTTAATTGTAATTTATTATTTCTAATGCATATTTATTTTTTTATTGTTAAAAAAGTAAATAGCCACGGTTCACTTTGATAACCGTGGCTATAGTGGTGTCCACTATAGCCACGGCTGATTTAAAGAACCGTGGCTATAGTATTCCACTATAGCCACGGTCTACGTGGTGAACCGTGGCTATAGTGTCCTTCTATAGCCACGGTTGGCTATGTCAACCGTGGCTATAGTATGCCACTATAGCCACGGTTGATATAGTGAAGCGTGGCTATAGTAGCGTACTATAGCCACGGGTGTTCTGTTTTCCGAGGCTACAGATGGTTTTCTGTAGTCTCGGAAACATAGCCACGGTTGGGGCTGACCGTGGCTGTAGAGCCCCCAACCGTGGCTATAGTGAGTTTTTACTATAGTGTTTGTCTAATGGTTACAATAGTTATCCATGTCACAACGAATACAGGTTGTTGTTATTGGTATTTTCATGTGTTGCAAAAACATAAATGTTATACCAACCAAAAAATGGATTGCTGCGATAAGAGGCTTTGATATGGCAACGCAAGGCTAGGTTATTGCAAAAGAGTCATAGATACTACAACGCAAACCTGCAATATTGCAATATGTCTTAGAAATAGCAACAAACACATGCATTGTTGTTATTAACAAGGTTCTATTACAACACTATATATGTCGTCATTGCCATATACAATTGAGGTTAGTTGCAATAGATAGTTTTGTGGGTTCTCAGATTTTGTCCGTGGGCCTTTTAGAATGTTTGCGAGACCTACCCTCTAAGCCATGTCCCTAATTGACGTTTATCTAGATTGGGCCCAACACAACAAAATTAAAAAGTAATATAAAAGTGCTATTTCTTTAATTGGATATTCTTTTCATTCGCGTCCGTTCATGAGATTCATATAAAAAAACTAATACGAGATCATGTGGACTACTTAAGTTCTTATTAACAAGTAATAGCCCAAATGGGTTTTGCAGCAGAACTTGTTTGTCATGCCTCAAAGACAGGACAATACCTTGATTCCTTTGAAGAAGATTGACCTCAGCTCTGGTTCGTCACAGACAGCTCTGGTTCGTATCCTTTTGTAGGTTTTTGTCACGTCTGTGACCAGGGACTAGTGGTGAAGCCAGGATCAAAATCTACCTAGGGCAAACTTACTACTACCAATTTGTTCCCAATTTAATAAAAATCATAATTGTATGAAAATGTTAACTTTTAATAAGTAATGATAATGATTTGTTGAACATACTGAATATGCATTATGCACGACAAGGAGGCCAAGGAAGATCGATCCTTCAATGTTTGATAGTTGAAAATGTTTCCTGATTGTATCAACTCTTTTAAAAATCTCTTTCGTGGTGCATCTGAATTTAATCTTCACTAAACCTTGCTGCCATTTGAATTTGAATGTTGCTGAGGAGAATCACCATCATCATGATCTTGCGGAACAGGTTGTGTCTCAAGTGCTCTGTGTCCTAGCCATCCGTCCCTCATGTCTATGGTTGGTACCTTGAGGAAGGCAGAGGCAGACAGGGAGGCACGGTTGCGGCCGTCGATCGCAATAATATTGGCCTGGTTCTATCGTCATCTTTATGAGTTGCACGAACTATAGAACTGCTGATCGATAACTGAAGTACTAATTCAATGAGTAATAGGCCCATATCCCATAAGTGGCCCATAATGGTTCGTTTGTTAAATATAAGCCTATTTAATTACCTAGCTTCTTCCTCACGATTTGGATGCTCTCGGCTTGACAGCCCCCAGATTAAACAACTGAGACGCGAACACAGCGGAGCATGAGGGTCGTGGCTTCGCCACTAGGTGGGACCATCATGACTAATCGGTCCAGGCCTGGCATAATGCTAGCTAATTGGTCCCGGTCCACAGCGATCGATTCCATCACTAGATCGACCTCCTCTCCTATATATACACGCGTACGTTTGACGACCCCAGACCGGCCGTCCATTTGTTAATCCTCGATCTCTCCGCGTCTTGAGGCTTAATCAATCGTGATCCAGCCTGCGCACAACCTGAACACACTGGGTCAGCAGTCAGCACTCGTTCGATCGCCGGCGATATCAAGGTACATAATCCTTTGATCGCCATTGATGCGGGCATGGTAGTAGTGTTCCGTGGTCTTCTCAGCGCTGGAATTCCAACTAACCCAGTACACCCATGCAATCTCTGTGTGCATCCATTATGCATCTATGTTTACTAAGTATAGTTTATATATTCATGGTAAATTTTGCTCGGCGCTGGAGTTTTCATATGTGTGCATCCAAGATGCTAATTACCGAGTTCTATATTAATTCACCGTTAATTCATCATGAGTGTCCCCTATAGTTGCAATATTAATGCCATACATTTATGCTAATGAAGAAACATTTTCTATTATGTTTTAGTGAAAACAAAGTTAAGAACTAAGAACTAAGCTCATCTACTTCTACATTGTAGAGTGGCACCAACCTAGTCGGGTCATGCGACAATTTGGACGTTTCACTGCAGGTCCACTAGTAGCTATAGATTTCTGCAATCATGGTACTATATTTCTCTAACTTTGTTATTATATCAGTTATGGCCACGGTAAACTATTTAAATATTGCGACATGTAAAGCTTTAAATGTTGTCACATGTAAAAAATTGCCACATGTAAAATATTAAAAATGCTTTCCCTGTTATTACAATTTGTTCTGACACGATCAAACTGAACATGAAGGTTGTGTGGCCGGCAATGAATTGGCTAAAGGCGGAAGCATCTTTCATTCGGTCCACTGCACCATCTAACGTTTGGTTCATAGAAGCATCTTTCATTCGCTCCACTGCAACATCTCTTGTGACCGGCATAGCATAAAACTTTATGATATTCCCTCCACTAGTACCTATTCTGCACGAAACAATACAAGCCATTCAATGATATTCCCTCCAACGCTATATATAGGCTCCAATCGCAGAAAACGATAATCATAATTAGCTCATTTGTGCAGCCGTTGAGAGTCGACATGTCTAGGTTCAATGTAGGCTTTGAGGCTCGACGGCAGCTCCGTGAGATACGCAGTGGCCTCGCGCCAAACCACCCAGATAGAGATTGGCGATGCCCCGCTGGTGTCGAAGCCTCAGAGTGCTACTCGTAGACTTGACTGCTCATACGAATGCTCTAAGGACTATGAAACATATTGCAGGAGAAAATGGATTTGCCCTATACCTGTATCACATAAAATGTGGGCAACAGAGCCCGAGAAGCGAAAGGTAAAAAGTAGATATAAAATTTCATCATTTATTATTCATATACTAATAGTCTAATATCATCATACTTCGTAGAATGTTTGTACACAATTATTCAAGGACCCTCCAAAGTCACTTGGGTGCAACTTCGTACAGTGGATCGATGATGAAATGACACCAGAAGACGTAGAATGGGCTGCCAATATGCAGAAGATAGACAACGAATTTGGTACTCGCAAGAAAAGGGGCGAATCAAGTAACTCTTAATCATGGAGGCACCTAACTATGTCACGACGACGACTTCATCGTGTGTAAGGAATAAAGACATATAATAAGAACTTCATCGTGTGTAAGGAATAAAAACATATAATAAGACATATATTATATGTCTTTATTCCTTACACACGATGAAGTCGTCGTCATGACATAGTTAGGTGCCTCTTATGATTATTATATGTCTTTATTCCTTACATACCATGAAGTCATCATCATGACATAGTTAGGTGCCTCCATGATTAAGAGTTGCTTGATTCGCCCCTTTCCTTGTGAGGACCAAATTCTTTGTCTATCTTCTGCATGTTGGCAGCACATTCTGCGTCTTTTGGTGTCATTTCATCATCGATCCACTGTACGAAGTTGCACCCAAGCGACTTTGGAGGGTCCTTGAATAATTGTGTACGAACATTCTACGAAGTATGATGATATTAGTATATGAATCAGAAATAATGAAATTTTATATCTACTTTTTACCTTTTGCTTCTCAGGCTCTGTTGCCCACATTTCATGTGATACAGGTATGGGGCAAATCCACTTTCTCCTACCATATGTTTCATAGTCCTTGGAGCATTTGTATGAGCAGTGAAGTCCACAGTAGCACTCCGGGGCTTTGACACTAGCGGGGCATCGCCAATCTCTATCTCGGGTGGTTTGGCGCGAGGCCACTGCGTATCTCACGGAGCTGCCGTCGAGTCTCAAAGCCTGCATTGAACCTAGACACATCGACTGTTAGTGGCTGCACAAATGAGCTAATTATGATTATCGTTTTCTGCGATTGGAGCCTATATATAGCGCTGGAGGGAATATCATTGAATGGCTTGTATTGTTGCGTGCAGAATAGCTACTATGGACGGAATATCACAAAGTTTTATGCTATGCCGGTCACAAGAGATGCTGCAGTGGACCGAAAGATGCTTTGTGAACCAAATGTTAGATGCTGTAGTGGACCAAATGAAAGATGCTTCCGCCTTTAGCCAATTCTTTGCCGGCCACACAACCTTCATGTTCAGTTTGATTGTACCAGAACAAATTGTAATAACAGGGAAAGCATTTTTAATATTTTACATGTGGCAATATTTAAAGCTTTACATGTGGTAATATTTAAGTAGTTTACCGTAGTCATAACTGATATAATAAAAAAGTTGGAAAAATATAGTACCATGATCGTAGGAATCTATAACTACCAGTGGACCTGCAGTGAGACATCCACATCACCTGTAAAGCCTACGTAATAGTTGGCATCTATAGCTACTAGTGGATACATGTTACTGTTCACAAGTTGATTTCTCTTTTTTGTTACAATTTTGCAACCCGTTACTGTTCACAAGCTGATTTCTCTTTTTTGTTACAATTTTTTGTAAGTCTCCATTGCAACTCAACTTTTGCATGCTAGCAGAAGGTGATATGAGCTACCCATTCATATTTTTGTTAGAATGTTTTGAGCATTATAGAGGTGTAAAAATAATTTGGTAACACGGTAACACCTAAAGGCTAAAGCCACCATAACACCTGATCCTTTCTCTAGGTGGTGAAGGTGGGTCCCCCAAAAAAGGGATAAAGGATACAACCTTAAAGGTGGGAGACTGGGAGAGGGAGTAGAAAAAAACTGTGGAAAACATTGCCTGATTGATTAGATTTTTGGCACTGCAAGAGGTACCGACATGGCGCTAGCTTCACACCACCATGTCTAGGTGCAACTTTAAATTGTTGTGCGGCAACGGAAATTATACAGCAAGAGTGACGATATTACTTACTCTCCCTAACCAACATCATTTTTGAGAAAAACACAAATGCTTATTTTATCTACATTTATCGAGATGTGGTTATTGTGCTATAAGATACATAGAATCCAGGCTAATAACATGTGCACGATGGCCTGTTGTAGAGCCAGAGATGCTGCCGTTGCAACCCTTCTTTGGTCAAGCACACACAATGGCATGCTTACCAGTTGACTTCATTTTACAGGGGAAGTTTGTTCCAAACTTTGACTGCACAATAGGATTCATTGAAACTACTAACCCACGTCCCATGACATCACTCCTTATCTGAATGCATTTTGTATACATTGTTCGTGACCAGATGCAGGGCTAATCTACTGAGAGTGACACCATGCGAGATTGAGGAAAAGATATGCAATAAGATAGAGCAAACAAGGGTCCTTTGATATAGGTAGCCAGTATTTCTAAACAACTTTGCTCATCCCGGTGGTATTCAGTGAGTGCAGCGCGTCACAGGGCTATTCGAGGAAACGAGGACTCAAGTCCGGTCGGGATGGTTGATAGGTCGTTTATTGTAAGAGAAATTATTCAACCTGTCTTTGGCAGTATAGTAACTTAACATTCCAGCTTGAGGTAAATAATTATATAAGCCAAAGGTTACAAACTCAAGCACCACACAATACAGAGTAGGAACACAGATATACTACTATAACACTTAACATGAAAACTGACCGAGCTAGCTACCACTTACCTATGCGAAGGGCTGGAGGCGGCGCTGGAGGATGTGAGGCCGGTGTGGAGGGCGGCCACGGTGCCGGGCACATCGTCGGAGCTTGCTGGGAGGTGGGGCGCGCAGGTGGCGGTGGTGGGTGTCGGCGAGTTTCTGTGCTTTCTTCGTACGAACGGAGGAAGACAAAGGAGGAAGACGATTTGTAGAGGATTGGGTTCAATGAATGTTGGCTGGTAGCTGGATCGGACTATCTGGCTAATGGTAGCCCGTTAGTAGCCTCCTTTCTAAAAAGCAGAAAGTCTTGTGATGTATACTAATGCAAACTTTAAAATATGTAGGGGACTTAGACGTATGTGGTGAGACTTTTGGACTAAAAATCTATCGTCGTTTAGGACCTTTCAATTTACAACTCCAATTGGGGTGGTGAAGAATGAGAAATACAAATGTATGGCAGAGTCGGTAGTGCAGGACCTATGAAATTTTCCTTGCCTCTTTGTCTCTGTGTCCTGCTATCATCTTAATCTTCTTTTGCATACAGTAGCAACTGGCAAGCAAATGATGGATTGCTTTCTGCACAAAATTGGCCTCAGGGTCAAACGGTAGTAGCCAGAGTGTCTAGGTCCATAGATCCCTATCTGGGCCACAGCCCATGGACCAAAAGAAGCAAACATACTAATAATACCTGATTTTTTTTATTAATGATCACTTTTTGAATTATTTAATATTAATAACCTACTGATTTAAAAATTTACAAAACTAACCTCTCAGTAACCCACTTAGAGCATCTCCAACAGTGTAGCTAATTCTGAGCAGCTATTTTGTGATTTTAGCTATCATCTAAAATAAAACGTCATCTAAAAAGGTGGTATGATCCAAGAGATCTTTAAATCTTTCAAAACTCTATCTTTAAAATGGGCACGTCATCAACTGGGCCGTACTTTTTACTGGTGTCTCACAATTTTTGATCCAACGTTGGCCCATTTAGCTGAAAAGGCTTAAACTTGCTGCACCTTGGGCCGTGTTGTACATAACTGAAGCCAAAACAACTCACGAGAGGCATCCAGCAACACCATTGCCTACCCCTGTCCCACCTACCATTGAAGAACCAAGATGAGGTGGCCGGTAAATTGTGATTCCGGCGACGCCGAGACTGGGTGGTGAATCTTCGGTGGGGGAAAAGAAACTGGAACTTGGGTGCGCCGATTTGGAGTATGGCAGCAGGAGGGCGAGGTGGGGGAAGAGAAGGGGCAGCGCGGGAGAAGGGCGTGTGCAGGAGAAAGAGGCGGGTGAAGGCCGTGCGTGGGAGAAAGGCGCAGGAAATCGAGGGAAAACGCGCGCGAGGCGGCGATGGCCGAGCAGGGCGGCTTCGCCAATGCTGGCGTACCAAGGCGACCGTATGCCTCCCGTGAGTTTCGGGGAGGAAGATGGATGATCTGTTGGATTACGATTTTCTCCTCCGGTTTTCTATATTTAACGTAGAGGTTCATTTGAATGATCTGTTGGAGATGCTCTTAGTCACCCACTAAATGGGCAACATGGACATATCGCCCCGTTGCTGGAGACAGGACACGTATCCGCCACCCTTGGGTATAGCGATTTTTTTCCCTGAATCTCTTGCTTAACAGTTAAGCTACTAACAGTGTCAGTTAAAAATACTTTGAATCATCTAAGCATAATACGGATTTTTATACTAGTAAATTATATGCTGGTGCAACCACTTTAACTTAGAAAAGTCCAAAAAGTATTAGTAATTAAAAGCAAAACCTCTATAAATTAGGCTAACTGTTAAGCATAATTGAATTTTTAGACCATCTTATTCTACTCTAAAAGTTAAGTAAAAATTACCTAAATTCATCGTATACTTAGTAGTATCAAAATAATTTTTTTATTTAGTTTAGGTTGTATTTAAAAAGTTTGAGTTTTTGGATTTAATTCAAATTTGAATTTAAATTCATAGTTTATATGACTACTTCACAATCTAAGAGATGTTAAGTTTAAAATATGGCCCCAACAGGAGCTAGACGACAGAATAGTGTCTTAAGTGGAATTAGAGTTTAAAGAAGTCATATATACTTGAATTCAAATTCAAAATTGAATTAAATTAGACAAATTCGAACTTTTCTAAATAAAGCCTAAACAAAATAATAATTTATTTTGATACGACTAAGAATACAATGGAATTATGTAATTGTTCCTTAATGTTTAGAGGAGAGTTATATAGTCTAAAAATTCAATTAGTGCATAACAACTAGCCTAATTTATAGATCGTTATTCTAAAATTACCAATACTTTTGGACTTTTCAAAGTTAAAATGGTTGTATCAACATATAGTTTACTACTATGAAAATATGTATTATCTTTAGATGTGTAAAAGTATTTTTAACTATGACTTTGGGAGCTTAGCTGTTAAGACCAAGAAATTCAGAAAAAGAAAAGTCACTACAGTAACCTATCTCCGACTAGTGGGCGATATGTTTCTTGTCACTCTTTAAGTGAAGCGACTGGACGCGCAACAGACCTATAGTCCTTTGAGTGGGCGTAGGAGAGGCTAGTTTTGTAAATTTTAAATCAAGAGATTTTTAATATTAAATAATTAAAAAGCAATTATTAATAAAAAATTCAATAATTCCGGATAGAGTTTTGGAGCGCGAATAAACGTTTTACCTCTAATCTTCCACTCACTGAGAAAAGCGTAAATGCTTATTTATCTACATTTATTGTGAAGAATGAAAAATACAAAGGTATGACAGAGTCAGTAGTGCAGGAACTATGAATTTTTCGTTGCCCTTTTCTCTCTGTGTCCTTTTTTTTTTTGAAACTTTTTCTCTCTGTGTCCTGCTATCACCTACATCTTCTTTTGCATACAGTAGCAACTGGCAAGCAAAGGATGGATTGCTTTCTGCACAAAATTGGGCTCAGGGTCAAACGGTAGTAGCTAGAGTGTCTAGGTCCATAGATCCCTATCTGGGCCACAGCCCATGGACCAAAAATAGCAAACATACTAATACTACCGGATATAGTCATATACCCTCCATACTTTTCTTTATGATGTTAGTACACAAAAATTAGTTCTAAAATGAACTAATTTTCTTGTCCTAACGTCAAGAAAAAAAGAATAGAGGGAGTAGTTTTGGAGCTCGAACAAAGGTTACCTTGATCTTCCACTCGCTGAGGTGCGTTCACGGGGGCTGGTGGCAGACAAGAAGCGTATAATGGGGGATACTCAAAGAAAGCAAAAATATTATCACAATTCAACGGCGGAAGATGCCGCTCCTTTAGACCAAACATTAAGCGTCCTTAATCCTTGTATATGCATAAAGTTGTTGAAAGGGAGATAGCACCGCTGCATGAGCCAAAAGAAATACTACACACTACCTACTACACCGAGTGAAAGTGGAAAGAATCAGAAGCCAGAATTAGTGAGTCTGACGGAGGAGGAGGAGAGGGAGAAATGGCCGCCGAGACGGGGAAGCAATCATCCCCGGCGCCAGAGGACGCCTCGCCGGCGTCCAAGGTCTTTGGCAACGGCGATCTCGCCGGCGAGATCCTCGACCGCGTCGACTCCGCAACCACCCTCGTCGGCGCCGCGCTGGTGTCCAGGATCTGTTACCAGCGCGCGTCGGACCCGGCCTTCCTCCGCCGCTTCCCGGCGCGCCACCCGCCCCGCCCCGTCGGCTTCTACGTCACCGGCCGCTACTGCTCGGAGTTCGTCCCGATGCCGCCGGCCACGGAGCTCACCGCCGGCGCCGTGTTCGACGCCTTCTACCCGAACTCGTGCGCCGTCTACGACAGCCGGATCAACGGCCGCGTCCTCTTTAAGGGCGCCGAAAAAGTGGACCACCGGTACAAGCTCCTCGTACTGAACGACAGGCTGCGGCGCGCGGGCGACGGAGCCAGGCGCGAGCTCGTCCTCCCCAAAAACAGCCATGCGTCGGGCAACTGCGTTGACGCCATGCTCCTCCTCCCCGAGGACGACGACGCCGCCGCCGTGTGCTACCGCGTGCAAGCCGACTACGCCGGTACCGACGACGGCCCGAGTCTGGCCGTCCAGGTGTTCGAATTCAAGCTGCCCCGGCAGGGCGACGGGAAATGGATCCGCCGCTGCTTCAAACGTGTTGTGCTCCCCAGGACACCGGAGAGGATCGCCCCCAAGGTCGTGCTCACCGGCGGCAAGAGGGTGTACATGTTGGCCGAGGCCGGGTACCTCATCAGGGTGCACGTTCACGAGCTGGGCAAGGCGGAAGTCTTCACGATCAAGCTGCCGGAAGGCGTCACGTGCAACAACCAGAACCTCTCACTCTGCGGGAGTGAGGACGGGCCTGCTCATCTACCTCATCCACGTGATGGCAGGTAAGCTGCTCACCGTCTGGCTCCGCTCCACCGACGACACCGAGTGGGTGCTCAAGGACACCGTCTCCGTGGAGGAGGCATGCGGCCATCTATTTGTTGCGGAACAGGGATCCGATGATGCCGCTGCTGCTGACTCGTCCGTCAGTGTGGTCGGCGTCGGGGACAACGCCGAGTTCGTGTTCCTGCAGCACCGTGGCAGTGGCGCCGTCGTCTACCTGCATCTCCGGAGCACAAGGGCGGAGAGGGTGTACCAGATACCGAGGGAGAGGGATCGGCCGCGCAACCGTGACATCATACAGGTTCATCCGTTGTACACGGTCTGGCCTCCCATCTTTCCGCCACTGGCGGACT
>JAUNZO010005078.1:0-307277 GCA_031894775.1 Chloris gayana
TAAGAGCATGTCCCAAGACGGAACTCGTTTCTTTTCTGATCCCGATATAAGCAGCTTATATCCATAAACTATTTCCGAGTCCAACTATTTTTATCATACACCCTGTTCGGCTGGCCTATAAGCCAGCATAAGCTGGCTTGTAATAGTATAAGTAGATAGGCTGCAGCATCAGATAAGCTGCAGCATAAGCTGGCTTATATGCCAGCCGAACAGAGCAATACATCTTAGACAGCTACAGTACTATATATGTGTGTGTAGATTTCAAACGTGTTGTTTCCATGGCATTAGTGTAATCATCACCTTCCAATGAAACTGTTGGCATTCAGAAAAGTATAAGTACCTGTATAGTATAGATATTTAAAAACGTGAGAAGTTGCCTTATTTTCTAGGACGGGGAAGCTGAACATGAGCCAAGTTCCACTCCACATCAGCAAAGTACATTCGGACTACTACTGTGAAGTGCTGAAACTCGCGGCGATTGCTTCATTGCTTTCAGGTGCGACATACAGTTGTACCGATGATGCTGTACTAGTAGTAGCTGAATGAGACGGTCAAAACCGAAATAGTTTCCAGACCACAGATGTAGCAGCGGCAGCGTTCAAACATTTCCGCCGCTCTGTTGGCCGGATTGAGCAGTGCCACGCTGTCGACGGAACCGGCGAAAGGCTGCAGAACAACATAACTGTCCTGCTCGCCGTCAGAAATTTCAAAACCAAAGGCCACCACGCCGCTGCTGGAAGCCCGTCAGGTATTGAATGGCGGAGCGCAGGGAGCACCAGCTCGGAGCCGAGCGGTGGGCGGTGCGACCCCTACCTACCTTTTCCAGTTTTCACCTGAGGATTTAAGACAGATAGACGGTACCGGGCCTTTGAGGGAGCGTCCTCCGTTTCCGTGCACGGGGGTCGCTCGGAGTGCCCGTGCGCTGCTCACTCTCGCGTGCACATGATATGGCGGCGTCGAGGTGAGCCACGCATGGAACACACAGGAAACAAAGAGAGGATTAGAGTAAGGGGTTAGCATGTGATTAAACAAATGGAGCTTTGTCTCACGACAAGACACGAGGATTAGGAAGGCACCGCACGAATCTCTCCTGTCTCGCGCTCATTGGTATCCCCTTGTCTTATCTGCCCTGCCTCACTAGGTTGGCCCTCCCCGTGTCTCTACCTCTTCCCGTCCATTATAAGCAGCAAGTCCCTGCACGAACCCACAGCCCCCGCTCTCCTCGTTGAGACACCTCTCTCTCTCTCTCTCTCTCTCTCTCTGCTTCACCGAGTTCACCAAGCGCACAGCTTCCTCTTCCTCCCAAGTAGCAGTAATTAAGCTTGCGATGGCGTGCCTGTCCCCGTCGCCGTCCGGCCGGCGCCTGTCGGAGCTGCTGGAGGAGCAGCAGGAGCCCTTCTCGCTGGACCTGCACCTGCTCGAGAAGGGCTGCTCGTCGGCGCGCCTCCTCGACGGCTACGACACCGCGCTCTGCTGGCCCGCGCCCGCCACCGACGCCGCCGCCGTGCTCAGGCGCCTCACCAGCAGCAAGAACAAAGTCACCGCCTCCCATTCCCATGCCGGCCCGAAGAACCAGCCCCAGCCCGCCGGCGGGCTCCTCAAGCTCATCCTCTCCAAGATCCTCCGCGGCAGCAAGGCCCACAACAAGCCCGCCGCGCTGCACTTCTCCGACTCCTTCAAGGTCGCGCCGGCGCCGCCCAGCCCCGTCAAGACCCACTCCGACTCGGACTCGGAGTCCTCCTCCTCCTACTCCGACGACGACGACGAGAAGCAGCGCAGCCCGGTCTCCGTCCTCGAGCCGCACCCCTTCGAGAGCCGCTCGCCCGTCCACGCCAAGCTCGCCTCCCCCGCCCACGCCAAGCTCTCGCCGTCCCGGAACGCGGCCATGGACATCCTCCGCGAGCTCACGCAGCTGCTCGCCAGCTCCGACGACCTCGGCACCTCCAAGGACCCTGCCGACGCCGCGGCGTACGAGGACGAATACGACGACGACGACGAGTTCTACTGCCCCAAGAACGGCAGCCGGTACGGCGACGAGGCGTACTGGGAGGCGCACAAGGCCGAGCTCGCAAACGTGTCCGAGCTCGTCGCCGCCGAGGTGCCCCACGCGCGCCTGCTCCACGCCGCCGCCCTGCAGCCGGAGCGCGAGGACGTCGGCGCCGGGCTCGCGGACGCCGTGCTCGACGCGCTGGTGCACGACCTCCTCGCGGACCTCAGCTGCTGCTGATCGCCTCGCTCGCCATGGCCGTCTGCCGGCGCCGGAGGGGAAGCGAAACAGAGCAATGCTCTGCTCTGCTCTGCTTCGGGGCGCTCGCGCGTGACTGACGCGGCCGAAAACATTTTGTTTTCTCTCTTCTGTTTTTCTTTTCGGGCTTTGCGCGGGTAGCTGCTGCTAGGTGGGCCCTGTGTATCATTGGCATCTCCTGTCAGTGCCAGGTGGAGGCTGTAGACTACTACTACTAATCAAGTAATTATTAGATGCAATAAGAAGAATATTAGTTTCATTCGTTATATTATCGTACAAAAACTGGCACATTTCCTGCATTATTGTCGATGCGACGGATCTGGTCCACAATTCTTGACATGTTGTGTTCTGGTGCTCACGAAATTGATTTCCGTAACACACGGGGAAAACAAAAGAGAAAAATATGACAACTTGGTCCCTGCGGGATTAATATGACATTCTGGTTTAGTCCCATCCATGCAAGTCTTCAGATTACACATTCTCCCAAAGCCTGAACTGCAGAATAAAAAAAAAAAAAGCCTGAACTGCGCATCGAAATGGTAAACGAAGCCTTCATAAAACCATAGTATACTCCGTCCATAAACATATATTTGTTGTCGGCTGCATATCATGTTTGATCATTCCTCTTCTTAAAAATTTTGTAATAATATTATTTATTATGTCATGGTATGATTTATTGTTAGATATAATTCAAATATAATTTATCTTTTGTACATTTTTATAAATATTTTTAATAAGGCAGAATGAACGTACATGATCTTAATCCAATGAGGACGCACAGAGAGAGGTGGGAGGGAGAGTTTGTAAAAGTATGATTAAGTGGATGGTGATTTTACAAATCCCTCCTCCCACCCGAATTCATGCGTCCATTAGATCAAAATTATGTGGTCAGATTAATGTTTCCATAGCTTCTCAAACGAACCTAGTTTTCATATGATATGTTGCCTATAAGAATAGAGGGAGTAGATTCTATCCAGGCAAAATTGATTCGGAAAAAGTCAAGAAAGGAAGGGGTACTTTTATTACGAAGGTAAAATAAGGCATTTCCTTGGATATGTGGTGCGCTATGGCTCAGTAGGTTCCTGTTAGGGAAATGATACGATGTTTTCTCTGTCCTATGTTTTCTACAGTATATATGCATTGGGTTGATGAATGTTATTATTATTATTTTTTGGTATGGTGAGTCGTCGGCGAGTGAGCAAGATCGAGTACTGTTTGAGAATTTTGCTGATTTGCGACAGCACAGTGGACGGCTTCGTTTCCTTGCGAAAACGTCACGAGCACAGGGTCCGCCGTTTTGGCCGTTCCGTAACTACCGACCTGGTATTGGTAGGCTTGGTAGCGCTGCGCACCGGTTGGCAACCGCCACCGTCGTCGACGCAACGTCCTCTGACGAGCCTGTGATTGGACGAGGACAGGGACCGTAGAGCTACCGCGCGCCCGGTGTATGATACAGTATGATATATAGCTAGAATTGCGGGAAGAGGAAGGAGAAGGCAACAGCGACGCCCATGTGGGGGCGCGGACGTACGCCGGTGATCCCGCGCCGTGCGCGCGTGCGCGTCGTTTTCCGCCGTGCGATCGATGGACCACTTTCCGTTTGCCCCTCGACGACGACGGCGACGTGGGGGTGGGTAACGGAACGTGCAGCGTACATTCATACGTACGTGCTCGCGCGTATATATACGGTTTGGAGACTGCTGGGCGTACGTGTTCGGAACTGTAGGTAGCTACGCCGTATATATGCAGTACCCTTAATAATAATGGAATAGAAGGCAGTGTCGTCTCCCGTGCCCACGGCGCGGACGCCGCCGCCTGAGTTGTAGCTGCCGTCGCGGAGACACGTGACGACCGCCGGCGAACTCCGGCGCCGATGACGGGTGCAGTGGTAGCCGTTGGCGCGTATCTCTGCATTTACGCCGCGCGTGACGACGAGCGACCCAGGTAATACGCTCCTCCTTCGCCGCGCTGGTGTTCTGTGCTGCGCGGACCAAGGGGTACGTATATTAGTAGAAGACCCAGAAGTACGTAATGACTTTTTTTTTTGCCTGGCGAGATGTATGGGACTATATCGACATTTTGCTTCGCACCCATCTATATATGTTAGGTAACCACAGTAGAAGACCCAGAAGTATGTAATGTATTTTTTTTTTGCGTGGCGAGATGTACGGGACTATTAATTGACAGTTTGCTTGGCACCTATTCCCTTCTTCTCATTAAAAGTATCGTTTTAGACTTTCAAACATCATACTTTGGTTGTTCGTCTTATTCACAAAATTATGTAAATGCTATTTATTTTTTCTAACTTAATTTATCATTAGTGATACTTTAATAATAATGTATTTATTTTAGTATTTTTATAAAATTTTTAAATAAGACAAGCGGTCAAATGTGAAATCTGAAAAGTCAAAAACGACAGTTTTAATGGGACAGAGTTAGTATCTATGTTAGGTAACCACCATGGAAAAAGTCTACTTCCTAAATTTCCTAACTCCAAAAAAAAAACCATTTTGGTTGCTACATTTGGCACATGTTGAGCAACTCTTAATCCTGAGATCTTTTCTATATAAAATATTGCTAGTGTCACAAAATAAGTTGATATAGATAAATTTGGTACTATTTCTATCTCATATTACATGACCTTTTAGTTATTGACACAAAGATTAAGAAAAGCCACAGACTCTCACTAATAGATATAGAGTATCATTGCTTCTGGCCTAGCAGCAGGCTGCTAACTTTTAGCTCCAAAAGTACCTACTAGCCTAGTAAAAAGTAGCAGGTAGCTAGCTCAAGAGCTATACTTGTGCATGGATTCGTGACAATGTCATGTGAACTAAGAAAAAAATTCTCCTGCTAGGACGTCAATTCAAATGAAATGGAGGATGTAATTATATCTACAATTTTTTTACAATCTCCTTAAACCAATTTACTGAGAGTACATTTTTACATAACTATTGGAGATGCTAGGGCCTGTTTGGATGTCATAGTTTACAAAAAAACTGTATTAATTAGAAAACATGGTCTAGAAAACTTCTAGATAACAGAGTTTTTCACAATTTTTAGTAAAACAATGATATAATTGGCTACTATAGTAATTTTTGTGGTATCTCTTTATTAGACACTTCTAGATGTTAATCTAACTTCTTAAAATGTACAAAAACTATTTATGTTATCAACAAGGCCAACATTATCCTAAATAACATGTGTGTGTCTATTAAGATAAGTAATATGTAGAAGATATAATCTATAACAAGCATGAAATCTTTTTAAATCATCTTTAGGATAGAAAAAATATGAAAAGACCAATAGAACAACTGAGACGAGACATCTGTTACAAGTTTTCCAAAAGAGTGTTGTTGTCGCTCATAATAATGATGATTCCTCACTTGAAGTACCAACAAAAAATCCATAGATTCCTCATGCCCTTAGAAAGTATACATGCATGAAAAATATGAAAAACTCAAAGTTGTATGTGCATCCGAGAAAAAGGACGTTTCATTGGATGCAATTGAAGAAGGCCTTGGACCGGATCTTCTCTCTAACCTAATGGGAAAAGGGTAGCGGGTTGAATCCCAAAGTGTATAGAGGCAATCAATCAAACAGGGCAGAAAAGAAATGTAATGATCGATTCAATCTACTTTTGTTATGTCCTAGAGGTCATGGGGTATATCGGGATTCTTGCATGTGGAACATACAATTGTGAGCATTAGGCACCTCGCGTGGGCAACTTTCGTCCACCATGATTGATGTTATCAATGGAGTCGAGCACCTCGCATGGAAGATGTACCTCTTGGTATCATTTGAATTAACTACTTCCAACTGACACATGCATGTACATTTACTACCGAACTCGGTTGTCTATTATAGCAGAAGATGAAATTACAAAAGAAGTTCTTCTTTCCTTGAGCGAATCTCAAGAACTTTCATTCACTTATGCCAAGGATACAAACGTCATATCATAACCTCCGTATGCCCTCATCCAGCGATAAACTAAAAACACAATAGTGCAGTACTTCATCTATCGAATTAGCCTCATGTACGGTTAACAATAAAGCGTACTTGAGAATCCGATGGCTCCGTTCTAGTAAGTCATCACAATATGTGTATGCTCAACATATATTATTCGTACTATTAGTATGGTTTTGAAATTTATGTTAGATACATTACATTCCAAAGATTACATAATGAAGTACATGTAAATGACTAGATTTTATCAATATCAAAATTTATTACATGGTTTTTATAGTACATGCTGAGCATCCATGTGAAAATTTTGATTTAGTCCTCTCCCTCCCGTTTCAGATTGTTCATTCTACGAGCCATCAGGGTTGATCTTCACTCATCCATCGTCTGGCACCTTCCAATAATTCCACTGTGCCTTTGGCGAAATTTCGGCTCAAGTTCGTAGCGTATACACATCAGCTATACCCCATTCCAGCAACATGTTTAACTGCTGTCCTCGGGTCCCACTATTCCATTTCTCCCTATCACTTTTAGGCGCAGGTTTTGGCACCAATAATATTCTTGAGTGAACCATCTCGCAGGCTTGATCTTGTAACACAGCATGGATGACAACGCCTAAGATAAAACCACAACATGTTCTTATATCTAACTTCACAATGCAACCGGACACCTAAAAGTACCACGGACACTCATCGTTCGGTGCCGAGCAACATTATTCATGTATCCTAGAGACCCTAAGGGCCCGTTCGTTTCTACCCTCTAAAATTTAGATACTGTCACTTCAAAGAGAATCTTACTATTTAGTAGTAATTTTATTAATTTAATAACAAAACCTATGTCGCGACCCCCTCTAATTTGCGAGACGAATCTAATGATCCTAATTAATCTATGTTTTGCTACGGTGATGCTACAGTAAATATCTTCTAATAATACTATAATTATCCTCGTTGGATTCGTCTCGTGAATTAGATAGGGAGTCTGCAATTAGTTTCGAGATTAGACTTTATTTAATACTTCCAAAATGATAAAATTCTCTTTGATTTGACCCTCTAAAAATTAAATAGGGGAAACGAACAGGCCCTTAGCTTTACTACGTTATTTGGTAGCTTGCACTGTGGTCCCGGGGGAACCAGATTTGCCACATCTGCCGTACGTACGGACAATTATGAGTTGAGTGCAGCCAAGATGATAAAATGATTGGCTGGTGAGGAAGCAACGTGTGTGTAGCCTCGGACAAATGTGTGCAGGAGGCGCGACGCACGCATGGAATCGACAACAGAAATGTAGCCAACTTGCAGTGGTCCATTCCTCTCTTGGCCTTATATAGGCTCTGTTCGTTTCTCTCTCTAAAATTTAAGCATTATCACATCGAAGAGAATCTTATTATTTATAAATATTTCGATCAATTTAATGTGAAAACCCTTTTAGAGATTGATGCTAATTTTCGAGATGAATCTAATGAGCTTAATTAATCTATGTTTTGCTAAAGTGTTGCTACGAGTAACCATCTTTTAATCACGACTTAATTAACCTCATTAGATTCGATCTCGTGAATTAGTCTAGGAGTCTGTAATTTATTTTATAATTAAACTTTATTTAGTACTCATAAATATTAAGATTCTTTTTTATGTGACAGCTATAAAGTTTAGACCCCATAAAACGAACACACCCATAGTCTCTATTCTTATCTTCCACATATGGACAATCACCATTCCTTGATCCTTTGCTCGTAGACCAAAAGCGTATTTACCAACAGATTTGGAGGCTAAGTTACCTCTTGTACAAGCCGGACAGCCGCCGCCTCCTCTAGCCCCGATCGCCGGAGAAGCCGTCGCCTCCTCCACCGATTTTGGCCCCCTCCCTTCCTCCCTCTAGCGATCCGTCGAGGGTCGAAGGGAGTGGGGTCTCATCTCTCCAATAATTTAGTCTAGATCGAGTCTTATTGAGTTCTTCCCATGCCAAGAATTTTGGTATCGGGGATTTGTTTCCTCCTCTTCTTCTTCGGCGACGGCGAAGATGAAGGGAGGATTTGGTCTCTTCATGGCGGCTTCGATGAAGGTGGCGGCGGCAACGTCAACAACTTCATGATGACATGAAGAATTAGGTTTCCGGACGGCGACATGGAGGCGGGGATGATGTCACCGTCATGGAATAAAATTCTCCGGGTCCTTCTCTATTTTATCGTGATTAGATCCAATCACGATGGAGGCCTAGTTTCTTTTCTTCTTCGGTGGTAGAAGCAAGAAGGATGGATACTTGAGAAAGAAAATGATGCTCAATTTTAGCTACATGAATGTTGGCTGCCATTCATTGTGTTGTGGCACTACTTACGGTTGAGCCGTCTATGGCACACGAAATCCACTTGCATGTGCAGATCATCCATACGGACCGTCACACAGGTTTAGAATTGAGTTTTGAAGCTACATGTTGAGTGCTATCGGTTGTAATCAGAGCGCTTGTAATTTAAGTATGTACTCAACTTTATATTAATATACTTCTTCTTTCGACTAAAAAAAACAGATTTCGAGACTTTCTTGGAGATTCTTTGAAAATGAGGTTCATTTCATTGGAGATCCACCGTAAGGACTGTCAGTTTCATCTCGAAGAATTTTTTGATTCAAAATAATAACTGCTCCTCCATTCTCAATTTGTTGACGTTTCATACCAGAAATTTGTGTTGGCCGCAACACAAAAACATTGGTCGGAACGACATCAGATTTAGAACAGAGGAGTTTTATTTTTTCTCAACTAACAATCGATAGTTTTTTTTATATTACAATCGATAGTTTTTTAGTAGCTTAGTAATTGTACTAAAATTTAATTATTCTTCATTTATTTATACAATTTTCATTAGTTCTAATAAAAGTCAAATAACTTAGTAATATTAATGATGAATTAGATTATGAAAATAACATAGATTACTAGTTTTTATGTAGACCATAAAAATGAAAATCATTATTATGAATATATTATTCTCAGTAATAGCTATTAATTGTTAATTCCTGCGATTAGAGATCTAGACGATTGAATCGACCTGATGATCATTAATCGTGAAATATAATGGCTGTTATTTTTTACTAGAAGACTCCTTGGTCTAGTGAAAATAAGCATTGGTTTTTCGTCTCAGTGGAGCCACATGACCCAATTATCTGATCTGGTTCCCTCGCAAAAAAAAAAAAAAAAGTCTGGTCTCGAGCTAGAGGTGATAGTAATGTAAGTGATGAAACAATATTCAAAAAGTTGATCGCATGAAATTTGAAAATACAAAAGAGCACAAACATTCGGAATGCTTTTTGAAAAGAGCACGGACATGGAGATTTGGATGTGGAGATTCGGAAAATTCTTCGAGACATGAGTTACGGGTTCGCCATCCGGAATACTACTAGCACTTTGATTTTTTTTTTTGATAATACGCTGCTGTATTACTGGTTAAGGAAACAGTACAGGTACTGGTACAAATACAAAAGCATACGCCAAGGATACAGGGACAGCTGTCCCACCCAACTTGCAAAGAAGCTCCTGGAAGAAAAGAAAATTACAACCAGATCCCTGACTCCTTTGCTCACCATCTTCGCCAGAGGTCGCCGTCGCCGGACACTGCCGCCGCCGAAGACCGCCTGGCCGCCGTAGATCCGGAGGAACTCCATCGCCTGCTGGCTTTTGAGAGGGTCGAAGTAGAAATAGCCGTCGGCTGTCGCCCATCGACCGGGACCGCGCCCCAAGATCCTCGGACCTCGGATCCTTGCTCGCCGTCGACGGACGCCGCCGTCGAGGGTCACTCGAGCTCGATCCGGCCAACCACCAACCTCAAAACCTGCAGCTAGCCCTGAAACCTCGAACCAAAAGGCGGAAATGCGCGAGCTCATGCCTGGAAATCGCGCCTCCACCGATGACCTCCTGTACAGGGACGTCGCTCCCGGCGTCCCACCCCCACAGGCTCGCCGCCGGCACCGGAGAGGAGTACCGACGAGGCGACGCTGAGCCAGGAAGGACCTTATTCCATGACGCCGCTCCGCCGCCATCGCCTCGCCGAAGCAGACCGGAAACTGATACCTAAGAAAACTAGGACAAGATCCGTCCGCCGGCCGCAAATCCAAAGTCATACTCCCCGCACGGCAGCCCGAAGGCCATCGGCAGCGAGAAGGACCGAGGAAATCGCCGGCGGACGGCACCGCTCTCAGTCGCTTCTGTGGACTGTAGCAAGCTCGAGAGAGAGAGAGATAGAAGAGGAGTCTTCTCTAGCACTTTGATTGACAACGAGAGGTGGCATGTGGAGCCTGCGCCCAGGGAAAAAAATTTGGTACGGCCGGGTCATATTGTGGCTCCCGTGCGACCCCTCTCGGATGGACGCCGCGTGGAGGACGCTACACATCCGAGCCCCAGCTTCACGGTTAGTTTTACCCACGTTTTTGCATGTGGCATCGGCTCGTAGGCAGCACTCACGCACGGCTCGCACCCACCACGTTCTGGCGTACAAGGCGGAGCCTCGCTCGCTGCCCGCAATTGCAAGTTACCTGAACGAGGAAGAAACACCACGTCAGATGCCCTAACTGGTTCCTAATAAGGGCGGGACAGCCTTAGGCATCATGGAAAATTCTGGCCATGCGGATGCGAATGAAGGTAACAGTCTTGGGCATGTGTTACGCTTTGATGGAGTGCCAGATAAGAAGGCATATGATTGTACTCTTTTACTATATATTTCTCTGGTATATCCATGAATTTTAAATGATGAAGTTTGTTACTTTGATTTTATTTCAACAAGGAATCAAACATTTCAGATGTTAGATGTGAAAGCATTTTCAGCCATAGACACTTTTATCCAATAGCTTTATGACCGTGAAGATTGTTATACCTGAACTTGTGTGCTAGTGCCTAATAATACATGAAGCCTGCTGAATCTTAGGGTGGGGAGACAGAGCTTTGGGTCGAAGGTCCGGAGCGTCACCCAGGCATTGAAGCCCTGCTGCTGGTACGCCCCGGCCCCGGCGAGGAACGTGAGTAATGTGACGAGAGCCACGAGCTTTTCATTGAACTCCAACGACAGGTGGGTGTCTCCGCATTCTTACTGGACATTTCGTCGAAAGAGTTGTGTGGTTCGGCATCAAGTCGATGCAACTTGCAATTGCGGCAGCGAGTGAGGCTCAGCCTTGTTTCGTCAGAATGTGGTGGGTACCAGCCCATATAACAGAGTCGAGCCGTGAGTGCTGCCTACGAGCCGAGTATCACGCAAAAACGTGCGGAAGCTGAGGGTGACGCTGGGCCTCATCCGAGGGATGCGGAGCGTCCATCCTGGCGACGTGGCCACGCGGAGTCTATCCGGGCGGGGTCGCACTGGGGAAGGCGTGCGACCCGGCCGCACGGAATTTTTTCCGCGCCCAGGGTGTGCTCGGCGCCGCTGCTGCACCGACGGTGCTGGGTTACTGCAGCGACAAGATCTTGGCAGGGTCAGGCTGCATGTATATTGCACTGATAGGGTCCACAGGGAGTCAAAGCCGTGTGTGTAGAGAGAGGTAGCTACCAGCACGTGGGTCGGACAAGTGAGCGGCGCACGGCCGGAGAAAGCGACGACGCATTTCCTCGTTTTTTTCCTTTTCTTTTTGGATCATCTCAGCAGCGTGCAAATATGCAAGGCCCATATCCTCAGCATCTGTTCCATGGGACATGAGAGGGCATGCACACACACGAACGTGCCCCATACACGCGTCGCTGCGGCTGCAGTAGCTAATTTCTTAATTAGCACATGTATAAGTGCTCGCTTGGCGCGCGACGATTCCCTTCGGAAGCTTCGCGGAGGCGCGGGTTAGCAAATCTGCCTCTCTGCTGTGCCTCTCCAGTACATAGGGATCGAGGAGCATTAGCTGCTGATCCCGTGGTCGGATGAACAGAGGATGGCACTGCTCCGCTTCGGATCTGCTTAATTCGGTGCCGGCATGTTGTGATGGAAACCATTTGTTTTTTCGACTTTCTTTTATTTTTCAGATTGGGCCGGTAGCTCCTCGTAGGTGAGCCCCACTTTGGTGTATATCATTGCCGTCTTGTTAATGCCAGGTGGGGGACTCTAGACAACTCAAGTAATATTTTTTTTGCCATGAAACTCAAGTAATTATCTGCAACAATAAATTTAAATCCTTATATGAAAACTGGCAGTCCTATATAATATTGTTGCGTGGATGCACTCCGTTGCATTTAGAAACACAACTATTTTGTCCAAAGTCCTTTTTTCTTGTTATAAAAAGGATTTATAGGCCATCTTATACCTGACTCAAATTACAGAAAAGAAAACACGACATAACGATATTGATGAAGCCAAAAAGGAAAAAACAATATAGATGGCTAAGTTACAATAATTGCAACAATGGGTGCTCCATGTTGCTTCCTCTCACCTCGGTCTCGAAAAAGAGCAACCTAGATATTAAACATGGTTTGGAATAAACCAAAATGTATAGAGCCATTTTGAATACATAAATAATTACCTAAAGTTCTTGAAGCATTGTGAAGCTAAAATTCATGTTACACTTATTACCATCCCCTTGGTTTGTTAGTTTTATCCATACAAATTACAGGGGTCTACATATATTTGATCAATAATTTAGTTTGCACATTTTTAAAATTAATTTCTTTTTCACCAACAAATATAGTACACAAAACTAGAAAATGCTTATAAGCTCTTTGCAGTTATTGGAAACTGATCTACCAACTAAAAGCAAAGAAACATGGAAACATATTTTTAGGCTACAAATTTTTGATATGCGAGGACTATAGTTGCTTTGCTAGGTAGGGCCTCATCCAAACATATCAGCGATAAGTACATCTGAAGGTTTACTATTGGGTTAGCCAGAAGCTTGTATCCAGATCACAATGCTAGGAAACAATGCTAGGAAAACAATACTAGGAAAACATCAAAACAACAACGTCAGATTCAGTAGAATGATATTGACATATTGTATAAGCAAATATGAAAATACCAAAGCAAGGAGTTAGGGGCTCCTTCGATGCTGCCATCCCAGCATCATGACAGGTAAGGCATACATCATTGCATAAGGCATATGAAATTGGTTAAGTGGAGTAATGACGATACTTTTTTGACGACAGCATGCAAACAACCCCATAGTGTGCATGGCTCTGACACAATATAATTATGTGTATTCAAAATTAAGTCGTCATTGAACAACTAAAAGGCTGACAACATGTGCAGAGAAAGTGGAATAAGCCAACGGAACAGAGGGATGAAATGTCCAGTACGAAGATCCGGAAATGGCCCACAAACAACCCAAGAAGCTGGGTTGAGAAGGAGGTCAGACCAGGTTGAATTAATATGTGCAAAAAAGTTTTGTTAAATTTCAAGTTTCCTAGTTTCATTAGGTTTATCAATACATATTTTGGGAGTCTATATATTTTCGATCAATAATTTCATCTTCACATTTTTTGATTAATTTCTCTTTTACTGACAAATGCACTACAAAACTGGAAAATACTTACATGAACTTTTCAATCATTAAAAATGGACCTACCGACTAAAAACAAAGAAATAGGACAACATCTACAGGTATATTTATGCCATAATTTTTTGGTACTTGAGAACTATAGTTGCTTGGCTACATAGGGCCTCATCCGAACATATTAACGATAATAAAGCATGTATAAGTTAGAGAGTCCTGAGAAAATAAACAATGCATGGAAGACATGCAGATAATCAAATCATATTCAGCGACATGATTTGTATAAGCATATATATGCAAATATGAAAGCAAGGAGTTTGGGACTGCTTTGATGCTGCCATCCCAATAACATGGCCACCAGGCATACATCGTGGCCTAAGGCATCTGAAATCGGATACAAGGAGCAATGGACGCAGTTTTCAGATGACATCATGCAAGCAACACCATAGTGTGCATGGCTGTGACCCAATATAATTATGTATATTCAAAATTAAGATATCATTGAATAACTAAACTCAAGAGTTAGTGGAGGAAGAGAGAGACAGACAAAAAAACATGCCAATGAGAAGTGGAATAGCCATAAATACAACAATGTCCATCTGGCAAATGAAAAATATAGTAGAAGAATATATATTCTACCAGTTATGTGTATGGAGTTTGATTTTTTTAGTTAACTCATTATTAATGTCACTAACGAAAACTCATGCCCTATGTTGTACTACTATTCTTCAGGTCAGTAGGTCACTAGAAGTTAAGGATAAATCGAACTTTAGTTGTGTTTTTGAACATTATCCTAATGTGAATATTATGTTAGTGGTTTCTTATTCAAAACTAACCTAATGTTAAAAAATTCACTTAAATTTCATAATTGCAGAAAGGGGTGGTATTATTTTGCACTCCAATTTTTACCTTCCACTTAACACCGCTCACTGCTAAAACTAAAAGAACGGTGAAGAAAGAAACTGAAGATTTGTTTGATCCCGATAGAGAAATTTGATTCAGCTAAGGTAAAGCAGGGCAAGGGATATTTATTTTTTCTGGGATCACATAAGGATTTTTCTTGGATTTTTCGTGTGCTATGATCCAACAAATACGGATTAGGGAAATGATACAATTTGATCGAGGTTTTTGTTTACTGTGGCTCTCGTACGTTAGTGGACGATAACAGGAGTCGTCGGCGAGTGAGCAAGATGGAGCCCTGTTTGAGAATTTTGCTGATTTGCGACAACACAGTGGACGTCTTCGGTTCCTTGCGCGGACGTCACGATTAAAGGGTCCACCGTTTTGGCTGTTTCGTAACTACCGACCTGGTATTGGTATGGTAGCGCTGCGCACCAGTTGGTAACCGCCATCGTCGTCGACGCAACTTGCTCCTTTGAGCCTGTGATTGGACGAGGACAGGGACCGTAGAGCTACTGCCCGGTGTATGATCTAGCTAGAATTTCGGGAAGAGGAAGAAGAAGGCAACAGCGACGGCGATGCGGGGGTGCGTACTTACGCCGGTGATCCCGCGCCGTGCGCGTCGTTTTCCGCCGTCCGATGGACCACTTTCCATTTCCAGCTGCCCTCGACGACGTGGCTGTCAGCTGGGTGGGTGATGGAACGTGCAACGTACATCTATTTGTACGTGCTCGCGTGTATATATACGGTTTTGAGAATGGGCATACGTGTCTAGAACTGTAGGTTGGTAGCTACCACTACGTCACTGACACACTGTAGCGGCGGGTCAAATAGGCCTATATCGACGGGTAGGACGGGTCGCCGCACTCCTTCGCATTTATAAAGGGAGGTTCGTAGCAGCCGCCCGACAACAACCGTCATTAATAAGGCCTTTTTAACCGTGGTTGTTGATGCTAGAAATACAACACATCATATAGAAAATACTTTTGAAAACATGCACATCCACAAGTCATTCACGTCATTTGGAAACATTCACATCCACATGTATTCATCATATCTCAAAACATGACAAGTCAGAAGTCACATGCATATATATACATTATCGTTACATAAGTCATAAATATAAGAAAAACTACCAAGTCTATCAAACCATTTTCCTAATCCAGTCATTGTCATCACTCGCATCATTGTTCATGAATGGTCGTGTCGAACCACACCACTTGTCGAGAGAACAATGATTTCTAGTGTCGATTGTGGTAGTGTTCGGTTAACAATAAAGCATACATAAGAACCTGATGGCTCCATTCGAGTAAGTCATCACAATATGTGTATGGTCAACATATATTATTCCTACTATTAATATTGTTTTGAAATTTTCGTAAATACATTACATTCCAAAGATAACATAATGAAGTACATGTAAATGACTGGGTTTTATCCATATCAAATTTATTACATAGTCTAAAGTAGACACATGAAGACCTAGCAAGAAGGACAGCATTTTGACGTACGTGGCCACACTGGGTGTGCGACACGCCAATTTTTGACGGTGTGGCCGCTCCCAGCCGCACAAGCGTGGCCTCTTCGTAGCCCTATTTTGCAGACGGTCCTTCTGCGACTAATTTTTCACGCTTCTCTGCTTCATCGACCGTTTGGTTCAGTCACGCCGTATGGGATGTCCTACGCGCAAGCTACTTCGATCCCCGCGCCGACCGCGATCCATCGCCGCTCGCCGCACCCGGGCAGGTTTTCGGACATCGAATCGCCATTGAACCAGAGGTCAAAGTCACGTTGAATCCATTCGCCAAACTCCGTCCTAGCGCAAGTCGAGCTCCACTCCCCATCCACGCTCACGGCTCACCCCTGTTCCCTCTTCCCCAGTAGCAGGCACCCCCGTCGAGCGATGCCCCTATCGTCGCGGGCAACGAATGGCCACCATCGAGCTCAAACTATCATGACTGCCTCTCCCCAAAATCAATCACCATATCTTTAGCTCTAACCCGAAATGCTGAACCAAATAGTCACACCATTGCCCGAGTACTTGATTCCCCCATTTTCCGGCCACTATCTCCCCTTCTCCACTAGCTGATACGAGCTGCAACAGATTTACCCATAGCCATGGCGAATAGGCAGGGAAGAAGATAGAAAAAAACTTTTGCACAAAGGCCCTCATGAAAACATTGAATGATTACATAGATTTTTTTTGTCTTTTAACCCCAGAAGTTAAAAGAATTTTTGAAAAGCATTTTAGAATTTAAAATAATGATGCATGCAAAATTTAACTAAATTACTTTTCCTTTTAAAAATGACTATTAACATGTAAATTGTGAACAACACATTTATTCACAATCAATTTGCATGTAATTGTCCATTGAGCCTTGGGGGGGGGGGGGCATGACAAACATTTCTTATCATTCCTATACTTTAAGAACTATTTTAATTAAACGGCTTTCAACTTTTTTAGACGCAATAACTTCACAACGGCTTTTCATAGCACATATTTCACAAACATTATTTTTTATACACCCCAGTCAAACACACCTTAAATGATCACAAGTGCAGCTAATTCCGATTTCCTAGATCACAAAATCTTATCAGCGCGGCGAAGTGCGCCACCTTCCCTAGTTGTTTTTATAGTACATGCTGAACATCCACATGTGAAAATTTTGATTTAGCCCGCCCCGTTTGAGATTGTTCATTCTACAAGCCATCAGGGTTGATCTTCACTCATCCATCCTCTGGCACCTTCCTATAATTCCATCGTGCCTTTGGCGAAATGTCGGCTCAACTTCCTATCATTTTTAGGCACATCAGCTACCCACACTTCCGGCAACATGTTTAACTGCTGTCCTCGGTCCCGCTATTCCGTTTCTCCTATCATTTTTAGGCATATTCTTGAGTGAACCATCTCGCTGGCTTGATCTTGTAACACAACATGGATGACAACGCCTAAGATAAAACCACAACATGTTCTTATATCTAACTTCACAATGTAAACAAACAGCTTAAAGTACTACGGACACTCAACGCTCGGTGCCGAGCACCATTATTCATGTATCCTAGAGACCAACTTAGCTTTACTACGTTATTTGGTAGCTTGCACTGCGGTGCCGGGGGAACCAGATTTGCCACATCTCCCGTACGTACGGACAATTATGAGCTGAGTGTAGCGGGTGTGTTCATTTCTGAGTCTAAATTTTATAGCTGTCACATCAAAAAGAATTTTACTATTTAGAAGTACTTAAATAAAGTTTAATTACAAAATAAATTACAGGCCCCTATACTAATTTACGAGACGAATCTAATGAGATTAATTAAGTCATAATTAGAAGACAGTTACTGTAGCATCACTTTAGCATCAATCTCAAAAATTAACATCAATCTATTAAAAGGGTTTTGTCATTAAATTGATCGAAATATTCATAAATAATAAGATTCTCTTTGATGCGACAGTCTTAAATTTTAAAGAGCACGAAACGAACGGGGCCTAAGATGATAAAATGATTGGCTGGTGAGGAAGCAAGTGTGTGTAGCCTCGGACAAATGAGTGCAGACGCGCGACGCACACATGGAATTGACAACAGAAATGTAGCCAACTTGCAGTGGTCCATTCCTCTCTTGGCCTTATATAGTCTCTATTCTTATCTTCCACAAATGGACAATCACCATTCCTTGATCCTTTGTTCGTAGACCAAAAGCGTATTTACCAACAGTTTTGGAGACTTTCTTGGAGATTCTTTGAAAAATGAGGTTCATTTCATTGGAGATCCAGCATAAGGACTGTCAGTTTCATCTAGAAAGAGTTTTTTGATTCAAAATAATAACTACTCCTACATTCTCAATTTGTTGACGTTTCATACCAGAAATTTGTGCTGGCCGCAACCCAAAAACATCGGTCGGAACGACATCAGATTTAGAACAGAGTATTATTTTTTTCTCAACTAACAATCGATAGTTTTTTTAGTAGCTTAGTAACTGTACTAAAATGTAATTATTCTTCATTTATTTATATAATTTTCATTAGTTCTAATAAAAATCAAAATAACTTAGTAATATTAATGTTGAATTAGATTATGAAAATAACATAGATTACTATTTTTATGTAGATCATAAAAATGAAGATCATTGTTATGAATATATTATTCCCAGTAATACTCGTTAATTGTTAATTCCTGAGATTAGATCTACGAATCGACCTGATGATCATTAATCGTGAAATATAATGGCTGTTATTTTTCACTAGAAAACTCCTCTTCTTCTTTCCATTTAGTGAAAATAAGCATTGGTTTTTCGTCTCAGTGTAGCCATGACCCAATTGTCTGATCTCGTTCCCTCGCAAAAAAAAAGAGTCTGATCTCGAGCTAGAGGTGATAGTAATGTAATAAGTGATGAAACATAATTCAAAAAGTTGACTACATGAAATTTAAAAATAAAAAAGAGCAGAGACGTTTGGAACACTTTTTGAAAAGAGCACAGACATTAATTTGGCTGTCGAGATTCGGAAAATTCTGCTAGACATGAATTACGTGTTCGCCATCCCGAATACTAGCACTTTGATTCACAACGAAGAGATGGCATGTGGAGCCTGCGCCCAGGGTGTGCTCGGCGCCGCTGCTGCACCGACGGTGCCGGGTTACTGCCTGCGACAAGAAGATCTTGGCAGTGTCAGGCTACATGTATTGCATCAATGGGTTCCGCAGGGACAGGGAGTCAAACCGGTGTGTGTAGAGAGAGCTCGCTAGCACCACGTGGGCCGGACAAGTGAGCGGCGCACGGCCGGAGAAAGCGACGACGACGTGTTTCCCTGTTTTTTTTTCTTTTCTTTTTGGATCATTGACGTGTTTCCTTGTTGTTCGTCTTGCGCCTCATCTCAGCAGCGGTAAATGTCCTCCATGAGACATGAGAGGGCATGCACACACGCACGTGTACATTGTCTTGTACTCTCTCCGACCCCGTACACGCGCGTCGCTGCGGCTGCAGCAGCTAATTACTTAACTCAATGGGTAGCTTAGCAAGAAAAACGAAGGAAGCTTCGCGCGGAGCATTAGCTGCTGATCACCATGGCCGGAGAAACAGAGGATGCCATTGCTCCGCTTTGTACTTATTTCGGCGCGTGTGTGATGTGATGGAAACCATTTGGTTTTCTACATGGCGGCAGCTCCTGGTAAGTAGCCCCGACTTTGTTGTGTATCATTGCAGTCTTCTTGACGCCAGGTGGGCGCCTAATGAAGTAACTTGCTGCAACAAGAAATTTCTTTAGTTATATGAAAACTGGTCCTATATATAATAATGTTGCAGGGATTGTGCATTCGGAAGCAGAACTATATTTTGTTATTTTTTTATAATAATATTTATAGGACATATTATACCTGAATTACATTACCAAAAATAATATACAATACAATGATATTGGTGAAGCAAAAAATAGAAAAAATATATAGATGGTTAAGTGACAATTGCAACTATTGGTGCTCCATATTGCTTCCTCTCATGCTCTCACCATCGATTTCGAAAAAGACCAATCTAGATATCAAACATGATTTGGAATAAGCTGAATTGCAGAGACATTTTATATACATAAATATTCACCAATATTTCTTGAAGCATGGTGAAGTTAAAATTCATGTTACGCTTAATATGATCCCTTAGTTTAATTAGGTTTATCAATACAAATTATGGGAGTCTACATATATTCGATCAATAATTTGGTATTTCACATTTTTATGATTAATTTCTCTTTTACCAACAAATATAATACACTACAGAAAGCTAGAAAGTATTTAAATGATCTTTGCAATCATTAAAAATGGACTACTGACTAAAAACAAAGAAATAAGGACTATAGATTCCTGGCCACGTAGGATCACATCAAAACATATTAGCGATAAGTACATTAAGAGGTTTACTGTTGGGCCTGCCAGAACCAAGCATCAGTTGGAGGTTCCTAAGCAAATAAACAATGCGAGGAAAACATGAAGATGACCAAATCAGATTCAATGACATGATATTGTAGAAATTGATATGCAAGTAACAATGGAAGGAGTTAGAGACTGATTAGATGGTGCCATCCTAAGAGCATGTCCGCCATACATCCGTCGTGCCCTTAAGCATATGAAATTGGATACAAGGGAGAAATGGGTGCACTTTTCTGATGGTATCATACAAGCAACACCATAGTGTTCATAGCTGAGACACAATATAAGACATCATTGAATAACTGAATTGCTAACGAGAGCTATGCAGACAAAGTGACTTATTCTGATAAACTGTAATTTCAACAATTGGCTGAGAGAGAGAGAGAGAGAGAGAGAGAGAGAGAGATGCCAATGAGAAGTGAAAGATCCATAGATACAAAAAAAAAAAGTCCATTCAGGCAAATGAAAAATAATCGAATGTGAAGATTACACTCAAATTTCATTATTGCACAAAGAGGTGGTGCATTATTTGGCACTCTAGTTTTTACCTTCCACTTAACACCGCTAACTGCTAAAACTAACGGGAGGGTGAAGAAAGAAACTGAAAATTGGTTTTTATCTTGGTAGAGAAATTTGATTCAGAGAAAGTCAAGAAAGGAATAGGTATTTTTGCTGAGATCAAATGGGCAAATTGCAAGTTTCTTGGATTTGTGGTGTGCTGTGACACACAGTAGGTTTGGGTAAGGGAATGATATATACGATTTCTCATCCATATGTTTCTGTGCATTGGGTAGATCAATGCTTGTGTTGGTGGCCGATAGCTGGCGAGAATTTTGCTGGCCGATAGCCGATAGCTGGCCGATAGTCGTCGGCGGGTGAGCAAGATGGGGGAACTCTGTTCGAGAATTTTGCTGATTTGCGACAGCACAGTGGACGCCTTGGGTTCCTTGCGCAAATGTGACGAGCACCGCCGGGTCGGCCGTTTTGGCCGTTTCGTAACTACCGATCGACCAGCTGCCTGGTAGCGCGCTGCGCACCGGTTGGTAACTACCATCGTCGTCGACGCAGCTTCTTCCGAGATGAGCCTGTGATTGGACGACAGGGACCGTAGAGCTACCGCCCGGTGCTTGCTCCAGTATCCTGTACGTTGGTGTATACGCTACAATATACAATTGCGGGGCAACAGCGACGGCCATGTGGGGCCGCGGACGTACGCCGGTGATCTCGCGCCGTGCGCGTGCGCGTCGTTTTCCGCCGTCCGATGGACCACTTTCCGTTTCCCGTTTTTTTTTTTTTTTGACGGCAGCCTCCGGGTTGGGTGGGTGATGGAAGAACGTGCGGCGTACATTAATTTATACGTGCTCCGGCCGCGCCCATATGTACACGGTATTGAGTCTGGCGCGTACGTGTTACCCGAGTTGTTTAACTGCTGTTCTCGGTGTGGAGACGCGCGTGACTACCGCCGGGGAGCTCCGCTCCGGCGGCGACGGCCCCGTCCTAGCCGTTGGCGCGTACCTGCATTTACGCCGCACGTGTCGACGCTCTTCCGTCGCCGCGCGCTATGGTGTTGTGTAGTGTTGACAGTTTGCGTGGCACCTATTCTCGCTGAGAGTTGATCTTCACTCTCCATCTATATACTCACGCACCAGCTCCTCCACCATTCCGGAAACATTGTTTTACTGCTGTCCTCGGGTCCCACCATTTCTCCGCATGCCGGCCTCAATTTTTGGTAACAATAATGGCCTATTTGACAAGGCTCTTAAAACAGCTCCTGAACCTTACACCTAAAATCTATCGAAACACCCAGGAAAAAAACAGCTTTTGCTCCAGCTGCGTAGAAGCGCTTCTCCGTCATGACTTGGGAGCTGAAAGGCCGAAAATGGTAGCTCCCGCGGCTCCATCCCGCCCTTCCCGGCCGCTGGTGCCACGAACTTCTCCCTCATTTTCATGAAAATTACAAGATTTTTGCAGCCGTTCCATGATCTTAAAAAAAAAGACAAACCAAGAAGCGGTGACGGCGGCAGCGGCACCTCCTCCCGGATCCCCTCCTCCTGCGTCTTCTAGGTGACCAGGCGCTTGGGATTGGCCCGGCAGTCGGGAATGGGCAGGCTCGCGTAGGTCCAGCACGACTGGCACTAGGGATTGGCCCTGTTTTGCTCAGATTTTCGCTGTGGGGAGTGTGAATGTGTATAATTTTTGTTCTTCCTTTTTTTTTGGTGACGTGAATGCTTGTGTATACGTGAATGTGATTTTTTGTTTTCCTTTTCTTCTGTTTCCTGGTGTAGTGAACGCGCACGACACCATATGTGGAAATGGTGTTTCTATAACCATGGGTATTACGGACATTCTTTCCTTTTCACTCTATTTCAATATCACAAGATTTCCATTTTGTCAAACACTTTAAGAATCCGCTTTTGTAGAAAATCTGTTTTGTTGAGAATCTGATTTGGTGGAGAAGCTAATTTGGAGGAGCCCTACCAAAGGGCCCTATCTATTTAATAATAAAAGGAGATGAACTTTTCTCTACATTGCCTAAAAAATTAGAAAAATAGGCTAGAAATTCCCACAAAAAAGCAAAACATCCAGCCTTCCATCCCTTTGTGGCGTATCTAAAGAAGGAGATCTAGCCCTTGATTCCTCCTCGTCTAATCTTTCACGTAGCGTCAACCCCAGAAGCAACCCCAGAAACAAAAGATGCCGAAACACTCTGGCGGCGTGGCTGCGGCGATCTATACGTGATAGCAGCATGATAGGTGACGTCCTTCTCCAGTACTCCTCCGGCGACGGGGTGTGTTTGGAACCTTCGTTAGTTGACGAGTCCGAAAGGAAACGACGCCATCCTCCGATGACCCCGATGACCGGTTGGATAACAGCAGCGTGTATGTCCACGATGTTGGCGTCACGGTGAGATTGGGAGCCGACGGTTGCTGTGTGCACGGCCACGGCCACAGGACATTGGCTTCTTCGAACTTCTCTCACCCATTGAGTTCTTGGAACTTCTCTCCCCGATTGGCTTCCTTCAGAAGGTGGGGAATCTAGATAAAAAATAGACCTCGACCTTGAGCTCCAGTAATGAAGGATCTGCCACCGAGAGCTCAACCTTGCTGCAGTAATGAAGGATTGAACGACAGGTGCACTGTCATGCAGCATTATTTTTCTCCGATGACAATACCAAGATTGGATCAGTAATATGGTTGGTTGCATAAAACAGTGATGGTGTCTGCATTACTAGGATATTGTAAGCCATCCGCAGCCATTAGCCCCTCACAAACATTGCTGATAAGAGCTGCTGGGATTGCATGATTTGCCATGGATTTTCTGGACAAAACGATGACAGCAGCCATGCAAAAAAACCAGTTAAGGTAAGTATTGTTTTTTATTTTATTATATTTTTTTACTTTTGTGGGGGTCAATATTATTAATCAGGTATATCTCCTTGAATTCTATACTATCGTTACGCATCCTGTTACCCATGCTTGGAACTTTGAAGTAAGATTATACATTTGCATTAATAACCACCCCTAAACACATACATAATATTGGTTTATTTTTATAAGACAGACATATTATGGGTCATATATGAGAAAAAAAGAGATAACCCTCATGATTCATCCTCCTGCCACAGTACCCAGTCATAGGCACTTTAATTTTCTTATGATTTGATCATATAAAATAATTACTGATCCAGCTCCTTTGACCAAAACTCAACTGTCTCAAAAAGCATACCATGCTGTCACAGAATAAACCGTGCGTGCACACACTTCCTCCTCCCACCATGGTCTAATTGTTGAGTCTAGAAAATAACATGTTCTGCACTTGCAGTGAGCGAATAGCAGTACATATGATTAATTGGAACATCATTCACCAGGCAACAAATATGCCTCATGCTACATATAAGTGAGTTATTCTTTTTTTCTAAGCATGTTTTTGTTTTTACATGTTAGTACATAGTGAGCTTTTTACGCATACAAGAATTACATTATGATGCACACTTCAATTCTATCTAGCATATTCTTTTTGCAAATCAATTCCATTGTGCTAAGAAGGTCAAGAGAGCAAGATATAGCGAGGTTATTCAACAGCATAGTTCTTTTTTATGGTGGTAGGTCAACATGGGTTGCCCCATGACTTTTTTATGCCACAACCCTTTGGGATTAAAGTAAAATGCGTAGATGTGCTGTGAAGTGGGTCGGTCGCCAGATATAACCATTATATTTTGCATGTTCTAATGAAAGTGGCACACTTTTCTTATTCATCTACTCCCTCATGATGAGGTAGTGTAAAATGAGAGGTATATATGTTTTCTCTCCTATTGACTATTTCTGTCTCAAAATTCGAGGAATGCTTATAAATAGGAATGGAGGGAGTAACACAAAAGAAAAGTTAAACTAGAGACCTTACAAAAAAATTCTAATAGAAGATTCATATTAACTATACGAAACAACCGGACATTAGAATGATATAAAACAAAATAAAACTTAGATGTTTTTATGGTCTAACAAATGTTTTTGCCTGATGTAATATGATGTAGATCCCCCCCCTTGACATCAAAGTAAATCAACCAACAAATATAAAATCATGGAAAGATGATTTTTTTTGGTATAGCTGAGAACATCTGGATGCTAAGTACATCAAATTACAGTCCAACATATAGTACAAGACATGTAAATGTAATGAATAGCATTAAGTTAGTCCTCACATGTATCCTAATACTAAGAAGACAGGTGTGCAATATACAATTGGTAAGCATCTTAGACAACTAACATGTGCATCGTGTGAGAAAAAGTGCCTAGAAATTTTACAAGAAGAAAAATATTTAACCATAAATATCTGCGCTTCGTACTTTTTTCATACCGACGTCAGGCCCCCAACGCCGTGAACTTCAGCCGTTAGAGGTCAAATTCCACAAACTACACAGATAAATATTTCTTAAGGAATAAAGAAAAAACAACAGTACATGTACCTCCATCCGTATGATCCTTCAAGGGATAGAGGTGTATGTATATATATCCATCTTGTAAAATCCATCTAAAGATTGTTTGATGTAGAATACAAGGCCGGCCGCACCATGTTGATGGATGACATAGCTTTCTCGAACTTGAAATATTTGTCCTTTCTATATCTATTTTGGTCCAACAACTATTGAATTCTATTGTTTAGTTTATAATATAGCCTAGCAGTGTATTTATGCAGGTTTTGATATATCATATAACCTTATTTTTCATCCATGTCCTGATACGCTTTGAAATATTCATTTATAATATATTGTTTAGATGTTATATACCCTCTTTAACTCTTTGTAATAAATTTTAATACTCATTTTAATATATTCCAAACATAAATTGCATGTGTGGATTAGTGCATAGCCTGCGCAACTGCGCGGGCCATACAATCTAGTTGTTGAAAATGGTAGCATGGGCTCTCGTCACTCAGGCGGAGCTCCATTATTCTGGTCTAGAGATCCATGATGAGCTGGCACCCGGCACAGCACCGCTGGGAACCAGATTTGCAGCATCTGCCGTACGTACGGACGCCTGAGATCATAAAATGATTGGCCGACGGGCCAGCAACGTGCCTCGGACATACGTGTGCCGACGCGCGACGCATCGTGTGGAGCCAATAACGACGGAAATAATGTAGCCAAACTCGCAGTGGTCCATTCCTCTGCTGGCCGTATACGTACGGTATATATAAGGTATCCTAGAGGTCTAGGTAGCTTCGCATCCACTCGGGCACACAGCTCTATTCTATTCAGATAGCCTAGACACCTAGTACGTGGGCTTTGTATCTACCGTACGTGCGGATAGTGATCAGTCGGGGTGCGGACAAGGTGATCAAACGATTGGCTAGCCAGACAGGCGGACAAAGTGTGTGCCGACGCGCGACGCACGCGTGGAGTCGACAACAGAAATGTACTAGTAGTTGCCAACTTGCAGTGGTCCATTCATATGCTGGCCTTATACCGGTCTCCATCCTGCCACAAGCAGTCAATCTTCCTTTGATCCTTTGTTCAATTCCTTCGATTTTCTTGTCTCAGCGTAGCCGTGAGCCAAATGTCGGATCTGGAGCTGCAGGTCCAACAATGACTCTCAAATCAAGCTCCTATTTTCTCATCTAGGAGCCCACTCCTATTTTTCGGGACTCAAATTTTACGATCAACCTCCAGCAGTAGCACCTTAATCAAACCTCCTAAATTTAATGTGATGTTTTGGACCCACACGTCAGTGAGACAAAAAATTACATGTGGGACCACACCTCTCCCTAAAGCAGAGACAGCAGGACAACCTCGTCGTGAACTCAGCATCGAGGGCAGAGCAACTATGCACGAACTCCCGGGCTGGTGCCAGAGCTCCAGGGAGACAATGTCAGGGAGAGCAGTGACAACTGCGACATGGAGCCAAGAAATTGCGAGAGGAGGATGCGGATGGCGGCCCGATACCAGGTGGTGGCGGTACCTGCCAAGCTCTCGGCGCTCGTGAGGAAGCACAGTGCCTACGATGCCCAATACCAGGTCGCTCTCAGGTTCGCCAAGGTCCGCGGCCAGATGACGATGGGAGGAGGAGAGACCAAGTGGCTCCAGCGGCTTTGACGCGCTGATGAGAGGAGGCCCGGGTGGGAGGGCGGCGGTTGGGAGGGAGGCAACGGCGGAGGCGTGCTAATGGGCGGGATTCACCCGTGCACGTATGAACCAGCCCCCATCGTGGCCGAGGAGGCGGGGTGCCGGACGACACATGGCTGCGGCTTGCCGGATTCGATGATTAACGATGGGCACGGTCAGGTGTCCGGCTGTCGGCGCTAGGTGGTAGTCACTGCGAAGCTATGAGGTGCAGAGAGAGAGAAAGAGGACAAGAAAGAGAGAAACGAGAAGAGATAGAAACAGGGTATAAGAAAGAAAAGAAAAGAAATAAATAAAAATAAAAATGACGTTGTAATTTAGGAGGAGGAAAGGTACCCTTCCATTTCCAGGGTTGGAGGGGGGGGGATTTGGGAGCCCTCCCAATCTAGGAGTCCATCAGGAGTGTTACTCGAGCTGATTTGGTTTTCTTACAAAAACTTCTAAAATTTAGGATTGGGGGTTATGTTAGGGGGATTGCTAGAGTTGCTCTAATAGCACTTTGCTGTGTATCATTGCCGTCTTTATAATGCCACGTTGGGTGCTCTAGATTAATCAAACAATTAGCTGCAGCATTGAAAGTATTAATTTTATTTCTTTTATATATGGACACCGGTAGTTGAAAGTCGTAATCAAACAATATTGTTGCAGGGATGCACCTAGGGCTGGACGTCTGGCTCGCAGCTCGCAAGCTAGCTCGGCTCGCTTGCAACTCAGCTCGACTCGGCTCGGCTCGGTAGACTTTCAAGCCGAGCCGAGCCGAGCTCATGTTTGAGCTCGGAAGATTAACGAGTTAGCTCGAGCTCGCTTGCAAGCCAGCTCGCAAGCCATACGAGCTTTACAAAGTCAAAGATCTAAACATAAGTCGAGCAAAGAGTCATAATTTAGGCCACAAAAACTTGAATGGAGATTCTAGAGGAAGTCAAACGACGGTAAGTTACGATGGTTTAGATAATGAGTTGTAGCGTCGAGCTTGTTGTTTCTTCTATTTAGTCTTTTTAAATTACTGTTAACATATCGTTTATGACCTTTTGTGGTTCATTGCGTATTGTACCTTTCATTATCAATTTAGATGTATCTCTTGATGTTAAACATGCTATGTTTTCAATCATTTCTATAAACAACAATATTATCTTCTTATATTATGTTAATTTCTGACTGAACTCGCGAGCTTAAACGAGCTGGCTCAAGCTCATATCGAGCCGAGTCGAACCAGCCTTTGAGCTCGTTCAAAATTCAAGCCGAGCTGAGCCAGCTCGGTCTCTTCACGAGCTCGCTCGAGCGAGCCGAGCCGAGCCAAGCTGGCTCGGCATCCAGGCCTAGATGCACCCGATGCATTTTCAAGCAGAACTATTTTGTTTCCAAAGTTTTCGTTTTTTGTTATAAAGAAATTTATAGGGACATCTTATACCTGAATTACATTACGGAAGATACAATACAATCATATTGGTGAATCCGGAAAGAAAAAAAATATAGATTGTTAGGTGACAATAGTGGGTGCTCAGGTTGCTTCCTCTCACCATCCATTTCGAGAAAGAGCAACCTAGATATTAAACATGATTCAGAATAAACCAAATTGCACAGAGCCAGTTTAATACAGAATAATCACATGACCTGAAATTCTTGAAGGATCATGGACCTAAAATTCATATTACACTTAATAAGATCCCCTAGTTTAGGTTTATCCGTACAAGTTATGAGAGTCAACATTTTATTCTCTCAATAATTCGGTCTCATATTTTTATGATTAATTTTTATTTTATCAACAACTGTAATTACTGTACCACACAAAATTTATATAGTACTTCTACTAGCATCTCTGCAATGATTACATGTGGACCTAGTGAGTCAAAGCAATGAAACAATGGCACATATATTAGACTATACATTTTGGATACATAAAGATACTGTAGTTGCTTCACTACGTAGGGCCTTACCCAAACATACACATTGAATTTTTCCTGCATATAACTCATACAAGTTTTAAGATTGAATTATGTCGTTGCTATATTATTTGATTTTATGTTAATGTTTGTTAAAACCATCAGTTACAACTATTATTATTATTTTTAGAACTATATCTTTGTGTAGTGATTTTATTGTTCTTTATTGATGTTAAAAAGTTTTGATTTTTATGTATCAAATGTCCTCCCAAAACAATTTTCTACTTGAGAATTAATTACTAGTATATCTTTCAAGTTTCCTCTCCATTTTCGAGAGGTTGGAGGAGGGATTTCGGAACCCTCCCATTTCTAAAATTTTGGATGCAGGGCCGAGGCTCCGTTTGGGACAGATTATTACATGATTCCATTGGATATAAGCTGTCTAGGATGCCAAATGCTTCGATTTCAATGCGCTTCCACCGAAAGCGATTTCCCTCGATGCATTTTTTTTTGCCTACGACGCCGAATCGATTCTCGGCTACGTCTGTTCCCCTTGCGCGCCGGCCCTTTACCGGAGGAGCACGCCTCCGCCGTCGGCCACCTGGAGCTCCACTCCTAGCTCAATCTCCACCTTGGCCCCGAGCTGCAAGACGTCGAGCTTCACCACCGGACCGCCGAGCCCGTCTGCAGCCCCGCGCTCCACCACCAGACGCGCCTCCTCTGCTGGCTGCCTCGAGCTCCACTCCCGGCTCGATCTCCGCCTCGGCCCCGAGCTATCAGACGTCGAGCTCCATCGCCGGACCCGCCGAGCCCGCTTCCAGCCCCATGCTCCCCCACCACCGGTCTCACCTCCGGCCCGGACCCGGAGCGCGGCGGCCAAACATGTCGCTTCTCCTCAACACCCTGGAGCCAAACATGTCGCTTCTCCCCAACGCCCTGGAGCCAAACATGTCGCTTCTTCTCGGCAGGATTCCATAGGCAGCGGCTTCTAGAGAAAATCGACTTTGGAGGGATGAAACGCTGTGGGATGTAGCTGTCCCAAACGGGGCCTGAGTTAGGAGAATTGCTAGAGTTACTGTAATAGCAAAAGAAATTTGAAAAATAGAGATAGAAAGAGCACAAAATTTTCAAGGAAGATTTATGATTGCTGGTGGAGCCAGCGGCCAGGGCTGCTCGGCGCCGCTGGTGCACCGACGCTACTGGGTTAATGCACGAGACAAGAAGATCTTGGCAGTGTCAGGCCAAACGCACTGTATGTATGCGGTCAACGGGAGTCAATCCCTCGTGTGCAGAGAGAACGGTGGGTTTCTAATCCCCACCCGGACAAATGAGCGGCGCGCGGCGGGAGAAAACGACGACGTGTTTTCTTTGTTATAGAGAATTGACGTGTTTCCTCGTTGATGCCGTGTCTTGCAGCTCCTCTCAGCAGCAGCGGCACATGGTTGCAGATATGCAAGGTCCCCTATCCTCAGCATCCGTTCCATGAGACATGAGAGGGCATCCATGCTCACACGCACGTGTAAGTTGTCTTGTACACGCGTCGCTGCGGCTGCAGCAGCTAATTAGTACTTAATTAGCACATGCAAGATCGATCTAGCTTGGCGCGAAGAACCAAGGAAGCTTCGCAGGGAAGACGCCAGCTACCCATCTTGCTATCCGGTACTACGTGTCTGCGTTTCACAACGTGCGGAGACGTCCTGCGCTGCCGGCTGCTGTCGCGACAGGAAAATCCGCTCGTGTGTACGCAAGGATTGTGTTAATTATCATTGAACAACCGCTAAAAATCTCTAAGGTATCGGGATTGAGGAGCGTTAGCTCCGATCATCACCATGGCCGGAGAAACAGAGGATGGCGATGCTCCGCTTTGCATCTGCTTAATTCGGCGCGTGCCAGATGTGATGGAAACAATCTCATTTTCTATACTCTCGTTCTTTCAGATTGGTGCGGTAAGCTCCTTGTAGGTGGGCCCCACTTCGCTGCGTATAATTGCCGTCTTTTAATTGCCACGTGGGTGCTCTAGACTAATCAAATGATTAGTTGCAACATCAAAAGTATTAATTTTATTCGTTTTATATATGTACACTGGTAGTCCCACAATATTGTTGCAGAGGGATGCACGCGATGGATTTTCAAGCAGAACTATTTTTTTCCAAAGTTTTTGTTTTTTATTATAAATAAATTTATAGAGACATCTTATACCTGAATTACATTACGGAAGAGACAATATAATACAATGATATTGGTGAATCCAGAAAGGCAAAAAATATCCATTGCTAAGTGACAATAGTGCGTGCTCAGGTTGCTTCCTGCCACCATCCATTTCGAGAAAGAGAAACCTAGATAGTAAACATGATTCGGAATAAACCGTATTGCATAGAGCCATTTTAATACAGAATAATCACCTGACCTTAAATTCTTGAAGAATCATGGACCAAAAATTCATATTACACTTAATATGATCCCCTAGTTTAGGTTTATCCATAGAAGTTATGAGAGTCAACATATTATTCTCTTAAAAATTTCATCTTCATATTTTTATGATTATTTTTCCTTTTATCAATAGTTGCAATAACTGTAACATCTCGACAATCATTAAACAAGTGGACCTACTAAGTAAAAAGAAAGAAACCAGAGCACATAATATTAACCGATACATTTTGGATACTTAAAGATACCGTTGTTGCTTGACTAGGTAGGGCCTTACGCAAACATACACATTGTAATATTTCTGCATGTAAATCATACAAATTTTAAGATTTGAATTATGTCGATGCTATATTATTTAACTTTATATTAATGTTTGCCAAAACTATTGGTTACAACCTTCTTTTATTATTTTTAGAACTATATCTTTATGTGGTGATTTTGTTGATGTTCTTCATTGATGATAAAAAGTTGTGTTTTGAATGTTTCAAAAGTCCTCCCCAAAACAATTTTGTACTTGAGAATTAATTACTTTATCTTTCTAGTTCACTATATGATTTATCTGAGAGGCTCATCTTCTACGTTACAACCTTCTTTTATTATTTCTAGTACTATATCTTTGTATGGTGATTTTAATGTTCTTCATTGATGTTAAAAAGTTTCATTTTCAATGTTTTAGAAGTCCTCCCCAAAACAATTGTGTACTTGATAATTAATTTTTTTATCTTTCTAGTTCTCTATCTCGTTTATCTCAGAGGCTCATCTTCTACCATAGTAGTTAGCTTGGAGATAGGTAAATGGCTTATGCTATAATGAAGGGCTTCTTCCTTTTGTCTCCTCGAAATTATACTTAGTGTTAGTCGGATGTCACCAGCTCGGGTCGAAGGCTCTTGCCTGGCCCGTACCCGAAGCTATAAGAAAACAACCCGAAAGGTGACACCGAGAAAAAAGGCATTGAATAAACAAAATTACAGTTTATACAAATTATATAAAACAGGAAAGATAGAATTGCTCTCTCTTATTTGAGAGCTACCTCTTTTTAGCATGAAGGAGATGTTTTTGCGTGGTCCTCATACACAATTATCTCCCTCAAGAGGAGATATATATGAGTTCTTTGAAACTTATAGGATTTAGTTTAGATACATAGCAAGTGGCAATGTGCTTGATTTATCTTTCTGTCGACTTGCAATCTGGACGGATAATTATTGGGGTGTAAAATCACCGGAACAACGAGACTAGCGGATACGAGAGCAACAAGGTAACCAGCAAAGAAAATCGAGCTCACATTCCTGTCAATGTCAACAATAAGGAACAATATATATGAAATGAGGCATTGTTGTTCTGATGGATCCGGTACAAAATTATTATATATTTTTTGTTCATGATACCAATGGAATTAAGTTCTCCTTTTTCAGGTAATATTAATTATCTCTAACGGAAAACCCGAAGACTTATGTTCCCCTACAGATCTCCAGGTTAGATGTGCGACTAGAAGTGAAGGTTAAAATGAACTTTCTTTTAAAAAAAATTATGTGAATGTGAGTATTACTTTAGTGGTTTAGTTTTGTATCAAATTATATATCCCGGTTTACTTCTGCACACCGGTTGTTAACCGCTATTGTCGTGAAGACAATAAAATTCTTCCGAGATGCACTACTACATTTACGTTCTATAGCGGCGGGCTAAAAAAGCCTCGTATACGTCTAAAACGCCACTGAGGTCCTTTGATTATTTACACACAAAGTTAGTCATGGTCTAGAAACCGCGACTGTCACGTCGGGGCGCTTAGCCTAATAAGATGTCAGTGACGATCTAGGGAGCGCGCTGGCGCCTTTAACGTAGTAACAAAAGTGAGGCGGGCCCGAAATGTGGCTGGAACCTGTCCTAGACACTGTCGCTACGATGCTGATGCCGTCCGTCACCGTCTCGTCGCGCCACCTCACACCGCGCGTGCCCCCTGGGAGGAGGAGCCTATTTTTTAAGCAGCCTATTTTTTGATCCATCATAGATAGAGGAATCCAAATTCGCCACCATTGTATTATTCATCCGTGACTATTCCATATTGCTAGATTGTGAAGAATCTGAGTGTTTCGTCACCAAATAGGGCCCAAGTAAGCCCATTGATGATGACTTGTGACGAATAATCGTCATGGATATACTAGATCCACGACGTTTTCTAAATTCATCATCAAGAATCCGTCAGGGATCACAAGATTTCTTGTAGTGACCGTAGGGCTCCCGCCCGGCGTAAGGTCCGGCATCCCGTATATGTACGCTATACGCTAGACGTGCGGGAAGAGGAAGAAAAGAAGAAAACAGCGACGGCCATGTGGGGGCGCGGACGTACGCCGGTGATCTCGCGCCGTGCGCGTGCGCGTCGTTTTCCGCCGTCCGATGGACCACTTTCCATTTGCCCACGACGACGACGGCGACGTGGGAAGGTAATGGAACGTGCAGCCTACATTCATACGTGCTGTCGCGTATATATACGGTTTGGAGACTGGGGCGTACGTACGTGGTCGCGCGTGCACGGTACTGCAGGTAGCTACACCGTACGCTGGAATGGAACAAGGCAGTGTCGTCCACGTGCACACGGCGCGGGCACCGCCCGGTTGTAGCAGTCGTGGAGACGCGTGACTACCGCCGGCGACGGTCCAGTGGTACGTAGCCGTTGGCGCGTCTCTGCATTTACGCCGCGCGTGACGTTGACCCCGTGCTGCACGTTCCTCCGTCCCCGCAATGGTGTTCAGCACTTCAGCTGTGCTCCGTCGACCAACGGATACGTATACTACGCATTAGTAGAGGACCAAGAAGTACAATTTGCAAGGCACCTATGTATGTTACAGCAGAAAATGAAACCCAATAAAGAAAGATACTTATTTTTTGAGGCGAGATAGAATCTCGGAATGTATAGTTCATTTAAGGTCACTGTGAGTGGTTCTTTCATTTGACATTTATTAGCTGACACATAAACAAAAAAGATGATATGACATAATATGTAATATGAAATGCGAGGAAAGCTTTTTACTAGGATAAAAGGATAGTGTCACTCTTTCCAAGTTGATGAAAGTAGAATGAAATATTTATTGAGACTCTTCTTTTCATATGCACAAAAAAGTGTATACTCATTGGTATACCTATACTACCATTTAATATCTTATTCTGCCTATGAAACCGTGCAATGAAATAGTGCACTGAGAGATGCACTTTTATTTTACAAAAGAAGATTAGAAAGATGATGTGTCATACTTGAAAAATGTGAAATGAAAGAGGCCGCCGAGAACGGCCCAAGTGTGACATGTCGGCTTTCTAGTCTTATTGTGTGAAATGAAAGTACATCTCTCAAGTATACTATTTCATTTCATAGTTTCATAGGCTAACGCCGGCCCGTGTAGCCACCGCCTCCATGAGACTACACGGCCGCCCACCGGTTTCTCACGCCGCCACCATCACCCGCCGGCCCTATCGCGCCACCGGATAGAGGGGTGGCGAATCCGCCGCCACCATTGTCGGCAGCAGGAAGGGGGCGGCCGGATCTCGCGCTCCCCTTCCGCCGCAGCTATCGTCGGGAGGCAGGGCCGCCCCACCCGCGCCACCGCCGTCACCGGAAGAGGGGGCAACGGATCCGCCACCCCAACGTCGCCGCCATCGTCGAGAGAAGGGGCCGGATCCACGCCCCATGATGCCGTCGCCGCCACCGGGGGGAAGCGCGGGCGGATCCACTCCCCATGGTGCCACCACCGCCGGGAGTGGAAGCGGGTTGGATCCACTCCCCATGGTGCCGCCGCCGCCGTCGAGACAGAGGAGGGGAGGGAGAAGGCCCTACCGTCGGTGCCGTCGGGATGTGTGTGTGTGTGTGTGGGGGGGGGGGGGACAGGCCGGAAGAGGACGAGGAAGGTCTCGGGATGTGCGTCAGCCGGGGAAGAAGGGTGGTGCGCCGGCATGGGAGGGACGCGACACGGACAAGTCACGTGGCGCGGGGAGGGAGCATGCCGGTGTAGGACGAGGCGTGCCGTGTGGGGAGGAAGGGCACAAGCCGGGGAGGCGGCCGAGAGTCGGGACGAGCGGTGTGGGGAGTTGAGGATAGGGTTTGTGCTTTTTAATAGGCAGGTGGGCCGAATAGGCCAAAGTACTGAGCCTCAGATTTTTAACTGCGGCCCACGGGATTACTCGCCGCTAAAAAATGATTTGTAGAGGCGGTTGGTGTTGTTGTCTGCCGTTAAAAATTACCTGCCTCTAAAGTCGAGTTTTAGGGGCGGTTCACTTTTTTCCGCCGTTAAAAAAAAATACTTTTTGTAGAGATGATTCGTGATGAAAACGTGGTTACGTGTGTCGATACAACGCTGCTGCGGGACCTATTTCTAGTAGTGATTGCATAGATGCGGTCTCCGGGAGTCAAACCCGTGTGTGCGGAGAGCACGTGGGGCTGGTGCTTGTCCTCGATAGGGCACTGTGAACAGCTACCGAAATTCTCGAATGCCTCTCGATCGAGGAGAATTAGCTGCTGATCGGCTTCGTTCGGCGCGTGCCTGATGTGTGATGGAAAACATTTCTCTACTTTCATCTTTTTTAGACTGGGATGGTGGTAGGTAGGCCCCACCTCCATGTGTGATGTGTATCATTGCCGTCTTGTTAATGCCAAGTGGGGGTTCTACACAACTCAAGTAATTAGCTGCAACAATAAACTTCATTCCTTATATAAAAAAACTGGTTGTCCTATAAAATTGTTGCAGGGATGCACCCGGTGCATTTGGAAGCACAACTATTACATTACGGAAAATAAAACACAATACAATGATATTGGTGAAGTCTAAAAGGAAAAAAAAACCATGGTTATGTAACAAGTGCAATAATGGGTGCTCCATATTGCTTGCTCTCACCATCGATTTTGAAAAGAGCACCTAGATATTAAACATGATTTGGAGACAAAAAATCCTAGTTGCATAGAGCTACACTGGTCCTCAAGTTCTTAAAGCATTGTCGAGCTAAACTTCTGTTACACTCATTTGTCCCGTAATTAAGGTTTATTCATAGAAGTTGTAGGTAGTCCATAGATATTCGGTTAATAACTTGTTGTTCACATTTTTATGATTATTTTTTCTTTTACCAACAAATATATGACACAAAGTCAATAAAATAGAGTGCGCTATCCACAATTCTGTCCTTGCACTACCAACCCTAAGCTGCAGCTACGATAGACAAGAACCTTGTTCCACCCCACCACAAGAAGCTCCATCGTCCCATCTTATTTTGTGGCCTCTCATATCTAATTCAACAAAACTAACAGTAGTCCTCCAAATACCCTTCTAGGTTTGCTAGCCATGACTAGTCTAGCAGTTATATTGATTTGTAGCTTATTGTGGTTGATTGCGATCATCTCTGATCTTTGATTAGACTCCTACACCGATGCCCGACAATGCCACAGAGGTAATATTTTTAAGTGTGCATCAGTGCCATGACTAATTGAAATCATAATATGTATGATCATGCATTTTGCCGATGGAGTTTCAGTATATGCGGATTGCGACAGATTTATCTAGATTTACATTAGTCAAGTTGCCTTTATATCAAATTAATATCTCTGAAAGTATGAATTGGTAATGCCAGATGCTTCTACACTTAAATTTGCTGATCTGCCATGTTGCCTGACTACTGGACCAAAGAGATTGATGGTTTGTCATTTGGGGCTTACAACTTGAGCCATGATCATGTAGGTCCAATTCCCTGCATGGCTGTATTAGAGTTGTTTTTGCTTCCTCATTTCTGAAATATATAAGTCAAGTATAGAATTTTTAGGGTTTGATTGTGATGAAAAGTATGCATTTTGTGAAACTGGAAAAATAATTCTCTCTCATTATGGTTTAACTGAATGGGCAGACCGCGGACTGGCTAATCAAATAACTCTCCACCCGCCAGCATTAGCCCTTCATTGTAATAGCAGAACCATCAATAAGGATATAGTAGTAGCAATTTGTGTCTAGTAACCAAGTGCTAATATGAATCCTCACAGTGTCGAACAAGATACTAAATCTAGCCGGAATGAGTGTGAGCAAGTTATCGATGAGTCACCATTTATACAAGATTTATTCTCAGGTTGCAGAACAGGGATATCTTTTTTCTCCCTGGTGATAGTTTAAATCATGTTTTTCCTCTTGTCGCTCATCCTCAACAATCATGTTGTGTAAGAGAATACAAGCTTGGATTATGTACCAAAGGTCTTCCTTGCATCACAACCTGGCAGGACCACGCACCATCGCAAATTGTTTCTGGAGTATGCCAAAAGCTCTTTCGACATCTTTCCTTACTCCTTCTTATACCATTGTGAAGTGGGCTTTCTTATTCCCCTCCGGACTTCGGAAAGCTTTCACAAAAGTTACCCAGGAAGAGTATATCCCATCTATAAGGTAGTACCCCATACTATACTTGTTCTCATTCACCATGTATTTAAGTTGTGGTGCCATCCCAGAAGTGAGCTTATCAAAAAGTGGGGACCGCCGCAACACGTTGATATCATTGGAGAACCTGGTATTACCAAAGAAGCAGTACCAATTCCATCAATCCTGCAGTTTTGTAACATCCTGGCCCAGGGCTTAATATGATTGATAGAATACTCATGTCAACAAGTTGCAACTTCTTTTCCGGAAGCTCATCTCTAAAGAACTCTAAGGTTAAGCGTGCTCGGCCTGGAACAATTTAGGGATGGGTGACCGACCGGGAAGTATTTTCCCGGGTGTGCATGAGTGAGGACAAAGTGTGCAGAAAAGACTAGTGTTGATCCGTGAGGAAATCTTGAGGTCCTATTAAGCTGTCAGTGTAAGCGGGCCCGGCCCGGAGTGACGGGATGTTACAAGTATCCTCGGCATTGGGAGCCCTTAGGTACTCTTCTCCAAAGGCTTCAACAACAGCATTCAGAAAATGTTTCAAACACTCTATGACCGTGCTTTCTCCCAGCCTCATATACTCATCCAATGCATCCGCCGGCATACCATAGGCAAGAATCCGGATGGCAGGAGGCATCTAGCGGAAACACTCATCGTGCCCCTCCACATTAGCCACTATCCTCAAGAGCAGGGACCTTGAGTTCCATAGCCTCCGTCTGAAATGCTTCTCATTGTACACACAGGGGTCCGCGAAGTAGTCCAAATATATTCGACAATGACTTCCTAGAATGTCGCGTGGAACGTTTTGGCGACCCGGTAAAGATCCACGAAACTTCTTCTTGGTCTTCTTCCTCTTCAAACCCGCAAGAACAAAGCCAATGACAGAACAATCATCATCATCATCGGACTCTTCATCCCACCACCATCGAAGGATGTTGTTTTCAAAGTTTGACATCTGCCAAAAAACAGAATTTAGTAAAGAATACAGTTTCAAGAAAAAGAAAAAAGTATTGGCCTACATTTTCAACCTTCCTGTTTGCATGAAGTAATTGGGGTAACATGTTCCTTGATATTTATTAGTTGACAAAACTGGAAAAGTTAAGTGGTACTAGTAATCAAACAGTTTAGCTGGACTAAACTAGGGGTTGGTGCAGAGTATCATCAGTTCATCTAAGCATATCACCTATATAAATAAATTTAATAAAGAATACAGTTCCAAGCAAAAGAAAAAAAGTATTGGCCTACATTTTCAACCTTCCTGTTTGCATGAAGCAATTGGGGTAACATGTTCCTTGATATTTATTAGTTGACAAAACTGGAAAAGTTAAGTGCTACTAGTAATCAAACAGTTTAGCTGGACTAAACTAGAGGTTGGTGCAGAGTATCATCGCTTCATCTAAGCATATCAACAATATAAATAAATTTAATAAAGAATACAGTTCCAAGCAAAAGAAAAATGTATTGGCCTACAGAGAGTAATTTCTCTTGATGTGCGTCATCTCAAGAGAAAATATGTAACTGAAGTCGGAATAGTTACCATTTGTTCAGTGAACCAACATAACCAGAAAAACAAAAATTTTCGTGTTAGAGTACCCATATTGATCTGACTAGGAACACACTTTATTTTTTAAGTGTCGAAACACACTTCATTTGAATATCGATTCAAAAAATAAATTTAAGTAACATTTTACCCCCATTATTATTAGCAGTCCAGTCAAACATATATAACGGGTGGATTCGAAACAGGAGACTATGGTCCAAATTACAAGATGCTTAAAGCAGGGTCTAGCACCGGTAGATTCCAAATTACTTGAAGTATTTTCACCCTGACTAGCTTTAGTAATCAGCCATTTGATCAGTAGTGTAGTTCCTCACCGATTTATCCGCAGGTGGCACATCGAGATGCCAAGCATCATCGAGGGCTCGGTGCTGATCATGTCCAAAACCGGTGTTGGCCTCGCCATGTTCAGCATGGGTAATCAACTACTACGTGTCTAACAAATTTATCAAAAGGGCAACACAATATTCAACTACCCCATTCTCTGATTCACATGGTATAGATCCAATTCCGAAAGATAAAAACGTGAATTTCTAACAAAGTTGCACTATAGCAAAAACTCACTATAGCCACGTGTTGACGCCGGTTTTTGACCAAGGGACCCATTGTCAGCGACTATAGGTCAAAAGAAGGCTGGTGAGCAGTAAGGCCGACGGCCGCTTGGGAGAGTAAAAGGCGCGTACCTCCCGGGAATCGTGCGCGAAACACCAACAGATGAGCATAACATTGATGGGCTTGACCCACGTTGTAAAATTAGGAATAATAGTTTAATTTTGGAAAAAGATCTTAGTCGGTTAGGAAATCGGCCCGAAGAGGGTCCGAGTAGGATTCTTTGTGCCGAGTATAAATACATACTCGGATGTAACATGTAAACTCGATTCACATCCAATACAATTTTCGGCGCATCGCCAAACCCTAATTTTCTCGTCAAGTTTTTACCGTTTTCGCGGGGATCTTCGGGGCTCCGGTCGACGACACGTTGGCTTGATAAGGTAATTATGTTGTCTAGTTCTCGCGCATTGTTCGTAATTAGATGGCTTAATTGCTAATTATCCGGCGACCAAATCTGTCCCTAATCGTCGTAGTGAGTATCGGCCGGGATGAGTCAAGTCGACCCGGTCCGGCTCGTGGTGGAGGTAGTTTGACTTGTCCCGCCTCCCCGTTCTAGTCTTTGCTCACAACGCCGATTGGTCCAGCATTTGGTCGTTCGAGTCACAAGAACCGCTATAAAAGTTCTTTTACATCTTGGCCGATTCGACCGTGCAGATTCAGCTTGACGTGTCCCGTGTTTGCCTTTGCGATAGTTGACTTGTCCTAGGCGCATACAGCCGATTGGCTAGGATGTAGATTTACTTTCATAGTTAAGGCGTTTATGATTGTGCTTGTCCCGAATCGGCCGAGCGTGCGCGGCCGTTAGATCTGGTCCAGCTCGCGTGCCATCGCTTGACTTGTCCCGTTGGAGCGACCGGTCGATTTGGGATCCGTGTGGTTGTATTTGTCTTACTCGTTCTTTCGGAGTGTTTAGCCGATTGCTTATCACGTTCATTAGCTGTTTTATGTTCAATTAGTACCAAATCCGTTAAAGCTGCTTTTTGAACCCGAGTTATTAGTATGATTTTATTGATCATCATTATACATTTAGATAGATCTAAATAATTCACTACTATAATCAATGGCAAAAATCGGCCGGATGCCTGATCGGCCGATTTATCGATCTAATTGATGATTAAACCATCTTCTTGCTATCAAATTAATCACATCCCATTAATAATTACCTTGTTTACATTTTATCCGATAATGCATCCCCGCAAAGTCTTAATGATGTGATCGTTTATCGACGGAATCGGCTGCTAGCCACCGATCGCATGATTATAGCGTCGGCCGATTTCGTATCGTTTGTATCGCAGATCGTTTGCCTGGCATTTAATACATAAATGGATGGGCCGTGCTGCTCCTAGCCGATGGCCGATTTTGTCTATCTTACGCCGTAATCGGCCACGGCTGCACATCGGTCTATCCGGGCCGATGACCTGGAATTTTACACCTTTTATTGTCTTTGTTGGTTTACAGGAAAACCATCCGGCACGCACCAGCCGCACACGAGAATCGGCGAGCTGAGCCGGTCCGTTGGGAGCACAGACCTCGCATCGCCCGGGTTTCGGTGGACTCTCCGGACAACGGTGTGTTGGCGACTTTTGACGTCAACACACTTTTTGGCACGCCCAGTGGGACGAAGCAACCAAGACCAAGATGTCGTACATGCAGAGTAGTCGGGGAGGACGGAACACCAATGGTCGATGCCGAGAATCGGCCGATTTTCGTTCCAGTCCCTCTCAGGACGGATGGCAAAGGCCATGGGGAAGTTTCGATGACAACACGCTTTCGGCCTCGGGGGAAGATGACGACAGAACAAAAACTGCAGCATCAGGAATACTTGGCCGAAGCAATGAAAAAGTACTTTCAAGCCCCGACAGGTGACACGTGGCAGAGTGGCCACAAAAGGAGACTTCCCTCGATTCTCGCATCCGGAAGAACTAGACCAAATCAAAGCCCGTAGATCGCCGGATGCCAATCAGCTCGTTGATATGGTCAACTCGTCCGTTCATCGTGCCCTAATCAATCAATCGAGCGTGTTGACCAACACCATCGGGAATTTGATCAAGGACACAATTGATGGCAGTGCTGTTCACCGAAGGGTATTCTCGGACCCGCATACACTCAGCCTGTCGGCACTCCCGTACGGACGAGTCGTGGAATTAGCCTCCCGAGTACCACACCCCGTGCAGGGGTTCAGCCCTCGTACGGCATGCCACCTCAACCGTGGCCTGGCAAGGACAATGCAAATGCGGGTACCAAGGCAACCCAGCCAGGCAAAGAGGATGACGGTGGCCCCAAGAAGTCGGTAACGGAAGAAGGCGACAGTGCAAGATGTACAACAACCGACTTCCGAGTTGGGGGCAGCAACCAATGTGGCAGCGGTCCCACGTATGGCACAAGCAGCCTAATTTCTTCTACGTACCAAATACCGGCCCGAGTAGAATCGAGAACTCACCCACTATAGTACGGCCGATATCCGGTATTCCACAGCCAACCGCATCGGCCGGGGGACAGGGATTCATGATCGGACGGCCGATCCAATCGGCCATGAATTATGGAATCGCTCCGCAAACACCGTTCCCGCCATCGCACCGGGATTTCTGGAAACGGCCGCTTGATACACCCGATCGGGGGCAGCCCAACACAGCTTATATGACGGGGACCGGATCGGCAACTCGCTGAACCCAATGATATGAATAGCCTCATGGCTAAGATCGCCGATATGATGAAAGATCAGCTTGATTTGAAGCCTAAGGAGAAAAGTGCATTGTATCGGCGACCTTACCCCGACCGGATGGATTCCGTGGCTTTACCCAATAAGTATAAAATTCCCGAGTTTTCCAAGTTTTCCGGGCAAGATAACACATCAACTATGGAGCACATCAGCCGGTATGACGCACAGCCTTGGTGAAGCATCTACTCAGGAGGCATTGCGGGTTAGGCTATTCCCACTGTCGTTGTCCTGGATCGGCCTTTTCATGGTTTGCTTCACTGTCACCCGGTTCTATTCAGTAGTTGGGCCGATCTCGGAGAAAAGGTTTCACTCGTACTTCTTCACGGGCATCACCGAGCTTAGTTTGTCCGATTTAATGGCAATGAAACGAAATCGGGGGAATCAGTTGACCGATTATATTCGTAGGTTCAGACTCGAGGGACGATGCTACAATCCGAACCTCGACAGAGCAACAGCTTGGCCGAGATCGCTTATGCGGGGCTATTCTCCAACATCAAAGAAAAGTTTACCCCACATGAGTTTGATGGGCTGGCACAACTCGACACGTAGGGCAGCTTGGCCAGAAGAAAATCTCCACTCACCAGGAATCGGCGGTATCGTGTAGCTTATGCTGATTTCGACAATGAAGATGATGAAGAGGGAATTAATGCAGTTGAGTGGACTAATAATAAACGGCCCATATTTTCTCCGCATGTCAATCCTAAGGAAAGAAAATATGATTTTGATTTATCTAAGGCCGACGAGATATTTGATCACCGTCGCGGGAAAAGAAAATCCAGCTTTCACCTCATCACAAAATTCCTACGCCGGAGGAGTTGAAGAAAATGGCTAAGTGGTGCAAGTGGCATGGAAATTCACATCATAACACCGTTGATTGTTATGCTATGAGAGATGAGATCCGTAAGGCAGCTTGACAATGGGGTATTGCGAGCAACTGATGTAAAGAAGAAGATGAAAGTTGATGGGCACCCTTTCCCGGCTAATACGATGTACATCAATACCATCGGCGGTGGATCAGCTGGTTTCATACGCCGATATGAGAGGAAGAGGGAGAGGGAAGAAAGAGATCAGGCGGCACGTGAACAGGAGTCTATCGGTCAAAGTCAGCAAGACAGTGCAAAGCATGGTCCGCCGAGAAGATTTTGACCCACACCGGGATTGTCCTTTCTTTCAAGCATCGCTGGGACCGAAACATGAAGCTTCCATCTATCGAGAACTGTCCGCAGTGCACTAGCCGGGAAGAGTATCGTGATGTCGGGTCGTCAAGTTACCAGTGGACGGCCGATTGGTTACAATTATGAATTTCAACAATCGGCCCCCGTAAGAGCAATCGACTATGATCACGGATATGATAAACGAAGATACGTAGTGCCAAAGAGAACCTCCGTTCACGATCGATCGGGGCCAATCAATGATGAAGAAGAGTCTGATTACCAATACCATGAAGATTCGGGAGATGATCAAACCGAGAACGAAGGACAAGCAGTGCTCTAGTGGTTTGCTCAAGAAACCCAAAAGAGGAGGCTTCAAAGAATGCGTTGTCGGGAAATCAAGGGTGGACGGCATTACAGAGATGACCAAGATGATGAGTCCAAACCCAAGAAGGAATGGAGGCCGAAAGTGCAGTCTCAAGTGGTCCGGCCGAAGCCGCGGTGAATATGATATCCATGATGCCCAGGATTGTCTGGATCGACCGATGAAAATTCTGTCGAAGAGGAACCAGCTTGGGGAGACTTCAGAGATTCTCGTGGACGCCGGAATCGGCGGTATTTGATAAGCCGCTCAACTCGATCATTTGCATCTCAAGGCATTGTACATTAGCGGCTACGTCAATGGGTCACCAATGAGGAAAATGTTGGTCGACTGGAGGGGCAGCGGTCAATGTCATGCCGACTACTACATACCGCAAGCTCGGGAAGACGCCGAAGAAATGATGAGGGCTAATCCGACGCTCAAGGATTACAGCGGGAGAAGTCAAGATGTGCGTGGGGCCGCAATAATGGAAATCACCGTGGGCAGCAAAACTATACCCACCACTTTTTTCATCATCGACGGGAAAGGTGCATACACAACTTTGTTGGGGAGAGACTCGGATTCATGCCAACCGTTGCATCCCATCAACCATGCACCAGTTGTTTGATTCAATGGGTCGGCAACAAGGTCGAAATCGTACGGGCCGATAAATCTGTAACCATTGCAACCGCAGATTTCGAGTTTGCTCGGTCTAGAGAGCCTCGCCTTGTTTATCGGGCACGTATTGGGATGCGGAGGCCATAAACATCACCGACGACGGAGTTATTGTGACCGGGGGTCGTGCACTCCCGGCCGCTCCGATGGGCCCCACAGAGAATTGACTGACAATCGGCCGATCGATACATGCACCGAGGATATGATGAATCGGCCGATTGACGAACCGTAAGACGGAAAATTAGGCCACGGTTTTGTGTCGGCCGACGAGTTAGAAGAAGTCGATATAGGGGATGGAGACAAGCCTCGGCCGACATATGTTAGCAAGAAATTGTGTAAAGAAGTAAGAGATGAATTAGTGGCCTTATTGAAAGAATATAAAGATTGTTTTGCTTGGGATTATAGCGAGATGCCCGGACTCACCCGATCGATCGTTGAACATCGGTTGCCCACCAAGCCCTGGATATCGGCCATATAGCAGTGGGGCCCTGAAAATTGACCCTAGGTATTATGAAGCCGTCAAAGAAGAGATTATCGTATTATATGAGGCCGGCTTCATTAGGCCATGCCGATATGCGGAGTGGGTTTCCAGTATTGTGCCGGTGGAAAAGAAGAATGGAAAGATGCGAGTTTGCATTGACTTCAGAAATTTGAATAAGGCAACTCCGAAGGATGAGTACCCAATGCCAAACGCCGATTTGTTAGTTGATGCGGCCGCCGGCAACAAAATTTTGAGCTTTATGGATGGAAATGCTGGGTATAATCAGATTTTTATGGCCGAAGAAGATGTATCGAAGACAGCGTTCGGATGCTCCTGAGCGTTGGGACTATATGAGTGGGTTGTCATGACCTTCGGACTAAAAAATGCTGGTGCTACATATCGTAGGGCCATGAATTTTATATATCACGATTTAATCGGCCGGTTGGTGGAAATTTATATTGATGATGTCATGGTAAAATCAAGATCGGTTGGGAGCCATGTGGCTGATCTCGTAGAAGTGTTGAAGAGGACAAGACAATACGGCCTCGAAGATGAACCCGCTCAAGTGTGCGTTTGGCGTCTCAACTGGACAATTTCTCGGGGTTTATTGTGCATGAAAAGGGAATTGAAGTCGGCCCTAAGAGTATTGATTCTATCAAAAGGTTGGAACCGCCGACGAACAAGACGAAGCTCCAGTCCCCGATCGGCAAGATTAATTTTATTAGGCGATTTATTTCAAACTTGTCCGGTCGACTTGATGTGTTTACGCCGTTGTTGAAACTCAAAGCCAATCAAGAATTTCGGTGGGAGCCGATCCATCAAAAGGCTTTAGAAGATATCAAGAAATATTTGGTGTCCCCACCAGTGATGGTTCCGCCAAAGCCAGTGCACACCCTTTAAGTTATATTTATCGGCCGATGATAGGTGCATCGGCTCAGCATTGACTCAAGAACAAGAGGGAAAAGAGCGGGTCATATTTTATCTCAGCCGCAAATTAATTGACGCAGAAACGCGGTATCCGTAGGTGAAAAGGTTATGTCTCTCGTCTCGTATTTTTCCTGCACAAAATTAAGGCATTATCTCGTTGGCCGAAGAGTGTACCGTTGTCCGCCAGTGCCGATGTCGTAAAATATATGCTATCGGCTCCGGTCCCCAAAGGCCGGTTGGGCAAGTGGATGTTGGCAATTGCGGAGTTTGATTTAGGCTATGAATCGGCCAAAGCAGTAAAAGCACAAATATTGGCTGATTTAATAGTGCAACACGGTGAATACTCGGCTAGATACGTTGAACCAGATGCCATGGACGGTATTTTTTGATGGTTCGATTTGCAAGGAAGGAAGCGGAATCGGCTTGGTTGTTGTGTCGCCTCGGGGGCAATACGTGAATATTCTATTACAGTAGAGGCGCACACCAACAACCAAGTCGAATATGAGGCAGTATTAAAAGGACTGGAGTTACTCATCGATGCCGGGCTGATTTTGTGGAAATTTTCGGCGATTCTTTGTTGGTCGTAAGTCAGCTTGCCGATGAGTATGAGTGTAAAGATGAAATATTGTTGCAGTATTATGAAAAGTGCCGAAGTTGATGGAAAGATTCAAGTGTGTTAAAATCAGCCATATACCAAGAGAGCAGAACTTTGAAGCAAATAACTTGGCTCAACTAGCATCCGGATATCGGCTAGCCGTAAATAGCTTGGAGATAGCTGATATTGAAAAGGCCGATTGGCGCACGTAAGATAAGATATAAAGCCTTGAAGTATGTGCTGTTGGATGATCAATTATTTTTCAAGACAATTGATGGGGTACTTCTCAAATGTATTGATGATACCGAAGCCAAAGTGGTAATGAGCGAAGTACATGATGGGATTTGTGGAACGCATCAATCGGCCCATAAAATGAAGTGGCTGCTAAGGCGAGCTGGTTATTACCGGCCGACAATGTTGGCCGATTGTTTCAAATATTACAAGAGTTGCCAAGACCGACGTAAATTCGGCCTATACAGCAGGGCGCCCGCATCGGCTATGAATCCAAGAATCAAACCTTGGCCATTCGTAGGTTGGGCCATGGATATGATCGGCCGGATAAATCCAAAGCATCGAGCAAAGGGCATCAGTACATATTGGTAGCTACAGATTACTTCACAAAATGGGTTGAAGCGGCGCCCTATCGTAAAGTTTCGACGGCCGACGTGATAACGTTTATTAAAGAGCATATTATTTATAGGTTTGGGATTCCGTAGACAATCACAACAGATCAAGGATCAGTATTCACGTCGGACGAATTTCAATCTTTTATCGATGAGATGGGAATTAAGTTGATTAATTCATCGCCGTATTATGCCCAAGCCAATGGACAAGTCGAAGCGGCGAATAAGAGTCTGATCAAGTTAATCAAGCGGAAAATACAAGAGTATCCTCGTAAGTGGCACATGAAATTGATGGACGCTTTGTGGGCTTATCGTATGTCACGGCATGGAGCTATGCAAGTTGCGCCGTATCAGCTGGTATATGGGCACGAAGCCGCATCGCCATGGGAGACAGCTATCGGCTCCGTAAGGATTGAGTTGCAACAACAGCTTTCGCCAATCAAGCACTACGGATTGATGATGGATGAATTAGAAGATGTAGTACAAAATCGGCTGGATGCATTGGAGAAAATAGAGCAGAATAAAGCAAGGGTCGCCCGCCATTATGATAAGAAGGTTGTGCATAAACAGTTTAAAGAGGGCGATTTGGTCCGGAAGCTTAGGATGCCGATCGGTGTGAAGGACAATCGGTTTGGTAAATGGTCGCCTAATTGGGAAGGACCTTATTTGATTAGCCGATCGGCACCGGGTAATGCATATATTTTGAAAGAGTTAGAAGGGGAAGAATTCGGCCGAGCACTTAATGGAAAGTATTTGAAGCAAGTATTATCCTAGTATTTGGATTAACTCATAGTGTTCGGCCTAAAAGAGACTACAACTCGATGTCGATGCACATCGCTTGAGACGGCCGATACCGAGAGTATCGCCTTTAGCCCAAAAAATATATGAAAGTAAGACAGAGGAAGTCACCGATAAATTAGCCGATGTTTGAACATCGCTTTCGGATGGCCGATATGATTGTATATCGCCCTTAGTGCAAAAAAAAAAAAAAAATGTTTACAACCAAAACTTTGTTCAAAGTCCTATTACACCTAAGCATAGTCAACGGCCTCGACGCGGGACAGAAGTCTTGGACAGCAGATAGTGCGCGGGCCAGCGTGGAGTCGAGTTTGGCCATGACCAATAGGTCATCCTCGATGGGGCCGACATCGCCTTGCGCCGCGGCGACCATCTTCTCGGCCGTTTGAATGGCTTCGTCCGTCGTCTTCTCGCCGAGCCGCCACATCGGCCGACAACCGTGCAATAGTAGCTTCCAAGGCCGCCGCCGCCTCCTCCTTGAGAGCCGGAGATGCTCTCAAATCGGCAATCTCCCGGTTGATTGCTTGCAGCTCATCCCGCCGATTTGAGAGTTGCTCTTGCATCTCCCGGGTCTTCCGGACCTCCTCCTCGCAGCGCTTGATGGAGTTATCGGCAAGTAACGCAGCTTGCCGCTGCTCCGCATGGCGAGCCAAACGCCGCCGGGCACGAGTGAAGTCCATTTGCCAATACTCCATGTATGCCACGCGATGCGCAGCATCGCGCACATCCTCCGGGAGCTCAGTCCGGACCTCCAAGTACCGGGCCCTTATGGGTTGAGCGTCGGCCACCAAGCAGCCACCGTAAGAGGCCTCAAGCCTCGCGCGCGATTTCGGCCATGGTGGTAAAACCGTAAGCTGATACCAAAATCGGCGCAGACGAGGGAAGCCGAGCGCCCGAAATACCAAGAGAAATAAAGTGAAGTTAATGAACAGCGGCGAATCAAAAGGGAGATAGTAAAAACAAACCCGTGAAGCATCGATACGAAGCGGCCGGACGTCTATCGGCTGCGCCATGGAACCCACAGGTTCATGTGTTCCGATCAGCTCTCGGCCGGCCGATCCTCCTTCTCCAGCCGACATCCTCGGAGGCAGCATCGTGCATATGTCCAGCCTTGTTCTGTTTCGGCGGGCTCATCGGCAGGCTCATCGGCAGCAGTATTTACAGGAGAAGCCGCGGCGGTTCCCGGCCGGCCGGTTCTTCGACAAGAATGGTGCCTTGTTCAAAATCGGCGGCGATTTCGAAGACGCAGCCGATCCAAGCGAGTTGGGCTCTCCGTGGGATTTGGATCGGCCCGGCTTGGTGTGACTTCGGATCCGGAGCCGTTTGAATCGGCCTTTCGGTGTCGGCGTCCCGGCCCGTGGAGGAGTCGACAGCGAATCGGCCTATCGTGCGTTGGAGTCTCGGGCCCGAGGAGGAAGAACCGCCGATTCCTCGCTAAGAACTCATAGTTAGACAAGCATGAAAAGTGAAAAAGGGATCGGCAATCATGCGATAATAACCCGACGCGGCGGAGAAGGTTCATTGAAATAATCCGGGTCTGGACGGGCGCACAGTGCCGCTTCACCACCGCGCGGTGTCGCTTTGGGGCTTGAATCGGCCCCGCAGCTTGGCACATTGGCCTTCCTCTTGCCGGGGGCGGCCGTTTTGGTCTTGGCCTTGCGGGCAGCCGGTGCCCTCGACTCATCGCCGCAAGAGCTTGGGCGGGAGTGCGATCGGTGAAGCCGATATTTGGAGCAATTGGGCTCGGCATCAAGTATGCAATTGGCCGGCCATCGATACTCGGGTCGGCGGCTCCTCCGTGTCCGACTAAAAAAGAATATACAAGGGTGAGCATTTGGAGCGCCGATTTCGTCAACAAAATCGGCCTTATAAAAATAAATCGGCCGCACGTACCTCGGCGAAAGCTTCCGTCAGACTAAGCCGGAGAAGAAGGAGGCGGTGTTCCGGCCGCGGAGGTGCCGGTTCCATTCGCCCCACCAACGGTCGAAAAGGCGGGTACTCCGAGGCGCCGGGAAAATCCGGTTAAGTCGCCGGTGACGACATCGGCGGTGCGATCGACGAGCCAATTCCACCGGATGGCGTTGTCGACGATAGATCGCGCCTTTATTTGCCCCACATAGAAGAGGTCGGGGGCAATCGGCCGAAACCGAGTTGGCGGGCCGCCACCGACGGGTGGTAGAACTCATAGGAGCGTAAAGCCTTGCTCCCGGCAATGAGTCCCGTCGGCAGCAGACAGGGCGGAGGCAGGTGGTAAAGATCTTGACCGCTCCGCGTCGGCCGTCGGGAAGGTGGGGTCGATCAGAAAGGAGTGTCATACCCCTTCTCGAAGAAATCAATGTACGGGTACCAATCCGTACTTTCGTTGTTGAGGCCCTTGTAGAGGGCGGCGAACCAATATGCCAAGGTGTCATCCGACATGGCCGCCCCGGTGCCATGGACAACGCTTCCCCGAAAGAGATACATCGGCCGGATCGGGCGTGGCCGATTCGGCATGATTGCCGGGGAAGGTGAGGACACCGAGGTCCGTATCGATGGCCTTGGTGGTATGAAGGGACAACCACATTTGGATGAACCACCAAGGGCCTCCCGTGTTCTTGACTCGATCGGCCGGAGCGCAACTCCACCGAGACCTCGGTGAAGGAGGAGGTAGGCCGATCCCGTAAGATACTTGCCCATAGGGAGGGCATGGCCGTCGGCCGACACATCGGCCATCGGCAGAAGTTGTTTGTGGGGCTTACGCCGACCCCACGAAGAAAAAGTGGTCAAGCCACATGTTGAGGAAGGCAACGTGCTCGCGGCGATCGACCGAGCCGTGCCCTTTGTTGTAGGTCCGGATGTAGTTCTTCCAACCCCCGGTGTCCTTAGGGTTGATCCGATGGGAGGACTTAATGCGGATGGCGTCTCGGGGTGGCCTCCGCCGTGATATTCAAATCGGCCAACATGACCGTGTCCAGGAGGGTCATGGTAGCCGGCCGTGGCCGAACATGAAACAGCTTCAAGGCATCCGACCGCAGGTAAGAAGCCGCCACCAAGCAACGGTTCGTTCTTGTGGTGATCGGCCAAAGAGAGTTTGATGGCGTGGGCAATGCCGATATTGGCCCAACCTTGCCGATGGACGGCCGATACTCGGTTATACCAATCGCGCCATCCGGCGACGGAGTCGGCCATGACCTAAAACTATTGGCCCACTCTGGTCGGTAAAGGAGACCGTTGCCGAAACGGGACCCGGTTCGTTTCGGCACGTATGAGATCTCGTGGGGTCGGGATCACCCATGGGGCCCAAAAGGAAGTGAGTGGGGATATTGGATGGGATGGCGACTTGGTTCCGGATCCCCTAAAAACAAGGAATAGGGCTAAAATGAGAAACGGAACGGAAAGGAAATAGATCGTGAAAATGAACAAGAACAAGAACATGAAGAAAATTGCAAAGGTAGAAAAGAGAGATGCTCGAATGTACATTACCTCCGGAACGGCGTTGGTGGTAGCGACGACGCGGTCGGCAGGCGGCATGCAGCAGCAGCAAGAACAAAGCAGGATTCATGGTCGCCGGAGGAGAAAAGACGGCGGCGGCGCGGTGAAAGGTTGAAAGGGCTCGAGAAGGCAAAGGTCGCTAGGATAGATGAAGACGAAAGCCAAGGAAAGGAAACAGATGGGAATGACCAGGGGTGGCCTTGGGTTTTATGGAGAAGTGACGGCAGTAGAAACCGGCGCGGTAAAAGAGGATAAATCGGTCCGACGCATGCGTTGCATACCCCGCACCGGGGGACATGTGTTGACGCCGGTTTTTGACCAAGGGACCCATTGTCGCGACTATAGGTCAAAAGAAGGCCGGTGAGCGTAAGGCCGACGGCCGCTTGGGAGAGTAAAAGGCGCGTACCTCCCGGAATCGTGCGCGAAACACCAACAGATGAGCATAACATTGATGGGCCTGGCCCACGTTGTAAAATTAGGAATAATAGTTTAATTTTGGAAAAAGATCTTAGTCGAGTTAGGAAATCGGCCCGAAGAGGGTCCGAGTAGGATTCTTTGTGCCGAGTATAAATACATACTCGATGTAACATGTAAACTCGATTCACATCCAATACAATTTTCGCGCATCGCCAAACCCTAATTTTCTCGTCAAGTTTTTACCGTTTTTGCGCGGGATCTTCGGGGCTCCTGGCCGACGACACGTTGGCTTGATAAGGTAATTATGTTGTCTAGTTCTCGCGCATTGTTCGTAATTAGATGGCTTAATTGCTAATTATCCGGCGACCAAATCTGTCCCTAATCGTCGTAGTGAGTATCGGCCGGATGAGTCAAGTCGACCCGGTCCGGCTCGTGGTGGAGGTAGTTTGACTTGTCCCGCTCCCCGTTCTAGTCTTTGCTCACAACGCCGATTGGTCCAGATTTGGTCGTTCGAGTCACGAGAACCGCTATAAAAGTTCTTTTACATCTTGGCCGATTCGATCGTGCAGATTCGCTTGACGTGTCCCGTGTTTGCCTTTGCGATAGTTGACTTGTCCTAGGCGCATACAGCCGATTAGCTAGGATGTAGATTTACTTTCATAGTTAAGGCGTTTATGATTGTGCTTGTCCCGAATCGGCCGTGCGTGCGCGGCCGTTAGATCTGGTCCGACCGCGTGCCATCGCTTGACTTGTCCCGTTGGAGCGACCGGTCGATTTGGGATCCGTGTGGTTGTATTTGTCTTACTCGTACTTTCGGAGTGTTTAGCCGATTGCTTATCACGTTCATTAGCTGTTTTATGTTCAATTAGTACCAAATCCGTTAAAGCTGCTTTTTGAACCCGAGTTATTAGTATGATTTTATTGATCATCATTATACATTTAGATAGATCTAAATAATTCACTACTATAATCAATGGCAAAATCGGCCGGATGCCTGATCGGCCGATTTACTGATCTAATTGATGATTAAAGCATCTTCTTGCTATCAAATTAATCACATCCCATTAATAATTACCTTGTTTACATTTTATCCGATAATGCATCCCCGCAAAGTCTTAATGATGTGATCGTTTACCGACGGAATCGGCTGCTAGCCACCGATCGCATGATTATAGCGTCGGCCGATTTCGTATCGTTTGTATCGCAGATCGTTTGCCTGGCATTTAATACATAAATGGATGGGCCGTGCTGCTCCCGATCGATGGCCGATTTTGTCTATCTTACGCCAGAATCGGCCACGGCCGCACATCGGTCTATCCGGGCCGATGACCTGGAATTTTACACCTTTTATTGTCTTTGTTGGTTTACAGGAAAACCATCCGGCACGCACCAGCCGCACACGAGAATCGGCGAGCCGAGCCGGTCCGTTGGGAGCACAGGACCCTGCATCGCCCGGGTTTCGGTGGACTCTCCGGACAGCGGTGTGTTGGCGACTTTTGACGTCAACACCACGGTTGGGGGGCTCTACAGCCACGGTCAGCCCCAACCGTGGCTATGTTTCCGAGACTACGGAAAACCATCTCGTAGCCTCGGAAAACAGAACACCCGTGGCTATAGTACGCTACTATAGCCACGGTTCACTATGTCAACCGTGGCTATAGTGGCATACTATAGCCACGGTTCTTTAAATCAGCCGTGGCTATAGTGGACACCACTATAGCCACGGTTACTAAAGTGAACCGTGGCTATTTACTTTTTAACAATAAAAAAAATAAATATGCATTAGAAATAATAAATTACAATTAACATAACATTAACCATAATTACATCAAATTAACATTAAAATATTACATCACATTAATATTTACAAATATTTACAGATATTAACAAAATCCATCAAAAGTTTAATAATGTGAACATCACAATGTTTTTTCAAACTAAGTCTACACTATACGAATCTTCAATAACATCGGGCTCGTACGGTCGTTTCGAGCCGCACCACTCGAAAAGTGCCCGATACTCCTTCGTCACTTCACTTTGGTCGTCAAAGAACCGACCACGAGGATTGATGACCTCCCTAAGCAGGAAACGGCACATCCTAGCGACAATGTAGTACATGTCGTTTGTACTTAGATGCTTTCGCGCCGTCGGGAATCCATTCTTGGATATTTCATTCAATATCTTTTTGTCCGTTATCATTGCCTTTTCTAGACTTTTTGTTCGCTGTCAATAAATACATAAAAGTTGGTACATGATAGACAAAAACAGAAAGAATGTAAATTAAACATGACAGTCATGCAGCTTCCGCATCTCCCACGGTAGGTTTGACAACATGTTTTTAGATACGAGGGGTTTGCCAAAGATGAAATTTGGGAAGTCCTCATTCTCGTCACGACCCTCAAATATGTCATCATCGTAATGTACCAATTGACGAGGTTCCGTGATTGGCTGCACGGGTCCCTTCCTCATTCGCTCCAAGTATTTCGTGACATGTTCGGGCTGCGGCTTTGACGGATCCACCCCCGCAGGCGTAATCATCCTAGGAATTACAGGAGTAAACTCCTTCGAAGAGGCTCGATAAACCGAGGCTCTTCATCCAAGGCTAGGGTTTCACCTTCCGGCTCGACAGAGGAGATACATTGCCCTTCCGGCTCGACAAGGGGCACTATTTGTTGCTCGAGGGTCCTCATAGCTGTGTGCTATGGCGGTTTCTTGCCGCGGGCTGTCCGCGAGTATAGGACTCATAACCGCTTCATGTCCTTGTTCATCTTGTTCCTTAGCGGCTGAAGCAAGCACCCGACAAAGGAGACGGTTCTCCTGCTCCAGCTTCATCCCCCGTGAATTGTTGACTCTCATGAACCGATCCGTGTCCGGACATGGGGGAGGGGAAACTCGTGGTTCCGAGAGCACAACCTCACGACGTTTCCACATGATGAACGAACCGATAGCATCATGTAGAGTTATAATCCCCGCGTCGGGTATGGGGCACTCAATCTCGTGCTCCTCACATCCTTGGTTGACCTCCTCGACGGTAACACCGGACGTATCCGGGTTGAATATCCATGTTGTGGAGTGTTCGTCCTGAAAGTGCTCTACCAGTTGCAACCTTCATGGTCTTTCCCTTGTAACCAAACGGCACATGCAGCTCACAAGGACATTCTTGCGTTATCACTTCCCCTTCTAACGGGGAGGTAAAGCTAGGCGAAGTGGTTGGGACAAGTAGGAGTCGTATCGGGGATACTTCCACTTCGCGAGTCAGCTTGGTACATCTCCATCTGTCTCCTCCACTCTTCCTTGTCCCTCTCCTCCTTATCTTTCTTGTGAAATTTATGTTTTTTATACAACGAGGTGGAAGAGCTAGAGGAGAAACCCTCTTTCCAAGTTGCCTTGGAGGACACTCGCTCGCACCCGCCCGCCATGCTCTTTGGTCCCCACAGCAAGAGAGAGTTGGTCTCTCGTGATATTCGGATTGAATAACACCAGATCGCGTCTGCGACTTGATGTCACCCGTCAATTGCTGGATAACTTGCGCCGATTTCGCGTCCATCGGAATAATCTCCCCATTTTCATCCATTTTAGAGTGCGCACGGACCCAATTTTTGGCACGCGGCTCGAGGCCCTCTAGTGGATCGGGCTTCCCTTCAAGCACGGAGCTTTTCTTCCATCGCCTTCCACTCCGGAATCTTTTTCTTGTAACCGCCGGGGCCCAAGTGTGGCTTGTACTTATTTTTTCTGTTCAGCTCTAACATCTTTGCACTAAGGTCCTTGGCAGGCCCAGCTGTCTTCTCGCTGAACAAATTCTTCCCGATCCTGTGGACTTATTTGACCATAATCGTCAAAGGGTGTTATGCCACGTTTCACGTAACGGCAGTTTAGTCGGGACCTCCATTCTCGAAAGATATGTGACATTGCGGTCAGCGTTGCCTTCTTGGCTTTCTCGAGGTCCGCCGGTGGGAAGAGAATGTGTGATCTAACGGCATTCCACATTTCCTCTTTACGCTCTTGAGGAATCAGCTTCCATTCGGTCCAGGTTATTTTGCATTTCTCCCCGACAACAACACCACAACGATTCCGCCATTTTGCATGGACACCCATTGGTTCAACGAGCTCCCGATCGGCGGGGTCCAAGTGTTGTCACCTCATATGTGCCCTCAGCCTTGTTCGCGGACCGTTTACCCTCACGCTTGCGCTTTCTAGGGGACTCATGGGCCGGTATGTTTTCCGTTTGCTCCTCATGAGGTGTGTCTTCGCAAGCCATGGAATGTGTCGCTTGTGCGGCCAATGCACGACGAACACTTCGTCGAGGAACCTACCATATAAAGAATCATTGAAGCTCGGTAATATGCTAATACGGGAAACTTGAAATATTTAAACAACGAATGACATTTCACGTGATACCTCTTCCGAGGGCACGTAATCTGGGTCCTCATTAATAGCCCTAGTTTCACGACGCCGGGGGGGGGTTGAGGATCCTCTCGGTTCTTCCCATTGTCCACTTGATGATGAGCTTTCATGGTTCATATTCACAACATCCTCCTGTGTATACTTGGATCGGGGGCTGTCCGCCATTATAGGATTTGATACCTTTAGCGATACAATAAAAAGATTTAGTAGCAAACAATTAGAGGAAAGAGTTAAAATTGAGAAAAGATGACAGAAAAGGATTATTAGAGGAAAGAGCTAAAATAGAGTTAGCATTGGCATCGTAACATGGATAGCATCGGGATCAAATAGAAGAAGAGGAAGACGAGATAGAAGGACATACAATGTAGAACACTTTCATAAGAAAGGTAGGTGCACACTATGCAATGCATACCACAATTTATACGACCTCGAGGTAAATAGGTCGAGATACTTGGGTATCCTCCGGAAAATCAAATATAATGTGCCATACACATCATAAAGATGATCCGGAGAATACCCAAACATCCGACCATGTCTACCTAAGGTCGTACGAGTTGCGGTATGTCTTGTATTTTATTGTACCAACCTTCCTAATGAAAGACACCCTACATTCTATATTCTTCTACCCCATCTTCCCGTTCTCCTAAATATGCAAATGCTTATCAAGAGTCATCGTCATCTGCCAAAAAGTTAGAATTTTTTGAAGACTTAGTTGAAAATATATTTTTCCAAGAAAATGAGTACATTCCATGGCATCGGAACGGGGAAGAAGAGGATGCAGCTGAGGAGGATGAACATACAATTTAGAACACTTTCATAAGAAAGGCAGGTGCACACTATGCAATGCATACCACAATTTATACGACCTCGGGGTAGATAGGTCGAGATACTTGGGTATCCTCCGGAAAATCAAATATAATATGCCATACACATCACAAAGATGATCCGGAGAATACCCAAGCATCCGACCATGTCTACCCCAGTGTCGTACGAGTTGCGGTATGTCTTGTATTTTATTGTACCAACCTTCCTAATAAAAGACACCCTACATTCTATATTGATCCCCCCAGCTACCTCCTCTTCTATTAACAATCATCATCTGCCAAAAAGATAGGATTTTTTGCTCTCAGTGCGGGTTGCCGAATCAACGGCCATCCAACGCTATCGTTAAGGTCATCGACTCGTATGTCAACATGTTTCCAACATCCGAGGATGCGGTCCATGCTGCCACACTCATCTCACTTTGCCCGCTTTCATCATCGAGCATGGCTAGACCATAAAAAGAGAGGAAAGAAAAGAGAGGAAGAGAGGAGAAAAGAGAGAAAATAGAGGAAGAAAGGAGAAAGAGAGTGAGAGAGAGAGGAAAAGAGAGTAAGAGAGGAAAGAGATGAGAAATCAGCACTTAAAATAAATACTTTGCCTTATAATCCATGTGCTGATTTAGCTAGAGAGTGAGAGAGAGAGGAAAAGATAGGAAATAGAGGAGAAAAAGAGAAAAGAGAGGAGAGGAAAGGGAGGAGAAAATAGTTTTTATTTAAAAAAAATGGTCTAGCCATGAAAAACAGGAGAAAAGAGAGGAAGACAGGAGAAAAGAGAGGAAATAGAGGAAGAGAGGAGAAAAGAGAGTAAGAGAGGAAAGAGATGATAAAACAGGTGGGTAATGTATAATTCAGATAGCCACGATAGATAGGTAGCCAATTTTATACCATCAGTTTAGCTACGATGGATAGGTGGCAAATGCATACACAACAATCATGAGATAATATAGCATGCAGAATATAGCAGGCTGCAACCAACGACAACTAGAGATAATATAGCAGGCAGAATATAGCAGGCAGTGTACAACAGGGATAATATAGCAGGCAAAATAAGCACAAAAAGTGCTTCCAGTTTTAACAGGGAGGGCTCCTTTCGGATAACAGGGTAGCAGCAAGAGCATACGCAGCAAGCAACAAAATATTATACCACTCAAAATATAATCATACACATGGAAAAAATACAACAAGCAACAAATAGATTCATGTAAAAAAACCAACGTCATGCTGTAAACTACCAAAAACCCACCAGCTTGGCAACATTTCCACCAATAGGACAATTATATTTCAGAACCATTAGTATAAAGGATATGTTGAGTAAACACAACCTATATCTCATGTCATAAATCACCAGAGAAAATAAACCAGCATGCAAGCCATCAAATTCATTAGTGTATCCCAAATTCTGTTCTGTTTTTTCTCCATTGTTATGCTACAGAATTTTCAGATAATCAGGTATGAAAAAACAGAATGAATTTTGCATTTGCGTCGCTTATGTCACATAATGAGAAATATTGTTTGTTTTTGTTTCCCTGTAGGTGAAAAACACCATGCACCCAAAATCGTCAAAAAAGTTCAGAATAAGTAAATCCCTGAGATCAAAGAAAAAAGAAATAGGGGCGGCTCTCAATACTTCATATTTACAGGTAATATATTTCTCATAGATACTTAGTCATGATTTCTCCTATTTTTTATCGCAGGATGAATCTAATCTAGAGAGACAAGCAAATTATTTAGACAATGAGGTACTTTTCAATACTGAAAAAGGTATCAAATTACAAAATGAACTGTTGCAACATTCTTTTTTTTTTTACCCAGGAACAGAAAAACACAACTGGAGAGGAAAAACAGACCACAACTCCGGAAGAATATCAAACAGAAAATTGCCTAATATTTGTTTCCCTGTTATTGTTCGACACGGACTATATTTTGCAGAATAATTATAAGGAAAATGAAGATATTATCGACCTAACAGATTGTAACGAAGAGAATAACGAGGTGAACAACAAACAAGTGCAATTAGAAGAGGACAAGGACAAGGATAATGCACCCTTGCAGAAAGAATAATCAACCACCTAGCATCTCAAAGAGAAACAACAACATTTTGTTCTGTTTTTTCTCCATAACAATCAACCACCTAGCATCTCAAATGTAGCATAACAATCAACCACCTAGCATCTCAAATGTAGCATAACAATCAACCACCTAACATCTCAAATGTAGCATAACAATCAACCACGGAGGGGAAGAGGGGACGGGGGATACCGGATACGTAGAGAGGGGGAGCTTGTTGAAGGGGAGGGGACGACGACGGTCGTCGGCGAGGAGAGGAGAGCGCGACCGGAGAGGAGCTCTCGGGCGGCGCAGAGGAGGTCCAGCGAGCGCGCGCGGAGGACCTCGCGGGCGAGAGAGGAGCTCGGGCGGGCTCGTCGGAGAGCTCGAGCCGGCGCGAGAGGAGGTCCAGCGGGCACGCGTGGACGAGCTCGTGGGCGAGAGAGGAGCTCGGGCGGGCTCGTCGGAGAGCTCGAGCCGGCGCGAGAGGAGGTCCAGCGGGCACGCGCGGAGGAGCTCGTGGGCGGAGAGGAGCTCGGGCGGGCTCGTCGGAGAGCTCGAGGCCGGCGCAGAGGTCCGGCGGGCACGCGCGGAGGAGCTCGCGGGCGGATCCGACGCGCGGGGAGGAGCTCGGGCGTGGATGAGCTCGGGCGGGGCAGGGAGGAGATCCGGCACGCGGCGAGGAGCTCGGGCGGGGCGGGGAGGAGCTCCGGCGGGGAGGAGTCGGGCCGGGAGGAGCACGAGGGCGGCGCGCAGCTGGGCGGCGCGATCGGGCGGGGAGGAGCTCGAGCGGGGAGGAGCACGAGGGCGGCGCGATGGGGCGGCCTCGCGGCGTCGGTTTGCAGCGCCAAGGGGTTAGGGTTTGGGGACCGCCCGCTCGCCCATTTTATACGCCGACATTAGCCACGGTTGGATATTCGCGGGTGGGTCCCACATGTCGGTGGGACAAACAACAATAGCCACGGCTGAATTCAATTCCAACCGTGGCTATTGAACACCCACCGACACGCGGGGCCCGCATGTCGATGAGAAAACCAATAGCCACGGTTGGTCCCGAAACCAACCGTGACTATTGTTTCCTCCGCCCCACTTGTCATTGAGTGTTTATTTTTTTTCTTGAGTAATTTTTCTTTTACATCTTCAATTTTTATTCAAAAAACTATAATGACTTTGCACCTAATTTTTGGCATGTCACTTTTTCAGCTTGTTTACAAACACATATGTATTTTTTATTTTTCTACTCCATTACTTTTTAATATAATATTTCATCTATAAAATTGTTTTTCTTCACTTTTACATGACCCAAATATTTCCAAAAATTCCAACAAAATTACAATAGATTTTAATTTGTATGACAGATGTGTGTGCCAATTTTCAATTCAGAAATAATTAAAATTGTGCAGATATAAAAAAATCAAATGACACCATGTTTTTTCTATTATTTTGCACATTTATCATTTGCAAACTATAAGCCTGTTTGACCTACATTTTGGCATGCCATCATGTTTCCTGAGCATTCGAACTCACTTATATTTTTTTATAAATTTTTTTAAAGATTTTTACAAAAAAAGTAGTTCAAATGGGACTATGCGTCTCGAGTGAGGGGAGTTTTGTATCGAAACTCATATTGTTTGGTATCAAACATATTTATATATTTTGAAAAATTGAACCAAAAATTCCACGTGTGTTTATTAATGGCATGCATACCGACCGAATGTTGAGGTCAAAATCGATACGGTTTATGAAATAAAAATGATTAAATAAATGTCAAAACGTACCCTCTAAGTAAATTTGAAGAAAATTCAATAAAATAGTTTGGAGATTCTAACAAAACAAAGTGGAAATGGATCGATTGGAATTTTATACAAATTTAGAAACAAGAATCGAGTAAATTTGGACAATATTTGAATTCTATATACGTGTTTCAAAATTTAAATAGAAATTAAAAAAAACACAACATAAATGAACTAGTGGATGAACTACTAATGGGCCTCATATTAAGAGTGAGGCCCAAATCACTATTGTTATTTTAAAATATATTATTTAATTGATTTATATTGTCTAAAAATAATTAAATTAGTATCTTACACTTAAAAATGTATATATACAAATTTTAAAATTTATATCTAAAGAGTAAATGTTTTTTAAAATTTTAAATTATACCTTGTTATTTTTTTGATTTCAAATAAAAAATGAATCTAAACATTATTTATTCAATATTTTAACTCAAGTATATATATACAAATTTTGAAATTTAAATCTAAATGTATAAATAAATTTTAAAATTTAAATCTAAAGAGTAAATGTTGTTTAAAATTTTAAATTATACCTTGCTATTTTTAGGATTTCAAGTAAAAATTGACCCTAAATATTATTTATTCAATATTTTAAATCAAGTATATATACAAACTTTAAAATTTAAAACTAAATGTATAACTAAATTTAAAAAATTTTGGCCCACGGGCCCAACCACATTGACCAACGCATTAACACAATCAAGGCCCAAGGCCCACGGGCACTGAGATCAAGGCCCAAGCACAAACAGATGGCCCAATAGTACAGCAGATCCATAATATCAGTAACATCGAAGCCTTGTGCGGAGTGGCGCTTATAAGTCGTCACGGGTGACATTGGGCGAGCGAGGTGGTACTAAACCCCGCCCGCTGCTGAACAGCTAGACTATAGCCACGGTTGACTTCTTCAACCGTGGCTATTGTAAACAATAGCCACGGTTGAAGAAGTCAACCGTGGCTATAGCTGAGGTTGTGAAATTTAATACTTTTTAAATTATGAAATTATTTAATTGTTGATAATTTAATTTATATGGCTGAAAATTATTAACAGGTAGACTTATTAAATATTTATTAGCAAGTTTTAGATAATTGTTAAATGGGGTTATTTAAAAGAATATTAACGAGTAGACTTAGATAATTATTAACAGGTAGACTTAGATAATTGATTTAAGTGGTAGAAAAATAATTAACAATTAACGTTGCTGAAAATAAATAGAATATTATTAATTTAATTAAAGTAGTTGAAAAATTATTTAAAACTTGTTAAATTGTGAAAAGTGACAGAAAAAATGGAAAGGTTATTAAATTCATTTATTTTGCTCAAAATTCACTAAAATATTATTAAATTAATTACGATTGTTGAAACATATATATCTGAGTACATCATAGGTACATCGCAATGAAATAATAAAGGTACATTATCCTTGAACGATTTTTCCTTCGCAATCGTGCGTAGGTATGGCATTCCTTGATACGATAGTTTTGCTTCAATGACTTTAAATTTTTTCGGATCCACGAATAATGGAACTTTATCATACTGATTGTATGCATCTTGATCGTCGACCCCATCCACTCCAAGTATTCTTTGTTTACCGGGAATAACAATGTGCTTCTTCTCATCCTTTGGATCGAGTATATAGAACACTTGTTCTGCTACCTTAGCAAGTATCCACGGGTCATCTTTATAACCTACATTCTTCGGATCGACGACGGTTAACCCGTATTCATCGACCTCCACCCCACCTGGGTGTTTGACCCATTTGCATTTGAAGACAGGAACTTGTAAATCTGGTCCATAGTTCAGCACCCAAATTTCCTCTATGTACCCATAATATGAGGTGTAATTGTTATCGTCATCAAGGGCTTCAACTCGAACTCCGCTGTTTTGACACTTACGTTTTGTGTCCTTCTTTGAAGTGTGAAAAGTAAAACCATTAATGTCGTACGCCCGATAAGTCACCACAGCTCTTTCAAGGTCGGGCAGCTAAGATTCTCAACATTTTTTCATCCATCGAGTCTCCACGTGGAAGGTCTTGACTCTCGAACCATGATGTGAAAGTTTTCTTGTGCTCCTGTACTAACCATGCACCGCTTTTGCCCCGAACATTGTTTAGTTCAAGCTCCTCAATGTGTTTTGCGAAATACGGGGCAACAATACGTGATTGTTGCAGTACAAGTAATATGGGCTTTGTCAACTCGTTTATATTCGCGGTCGGTGAATGATTTTCGTCCTCGTATACCTTTTCCACTTAACCTTCCCTCATGACGAGACACGGGTACACCAATAGATCGACCGTCTTTAATATAATCTGCACAACACTCAATAATCTCCTCGGTGGTGTAGCCCTCAATCATTGAACCCTCTCGGATGACAACGAGTACGTACATAGCGTTTCATAACATACATGAACCTCTCGTAGGGGAACATATGATGCATGTAGACGGGACCCAAAGCAGATATCCGGTCAGCAATATGAAGCATGAAGTGTTCCATAGTATCAAAATAGGATGGCGGAAAGCACATTTCGAGCATGCACATTGTTTCCTTTATGTGGGTTCGTAGGTTATCCAACTCATGTTTATTGATCACCTTCTTTGAGACCGCGTTCCGAAGTAGCACGGACGAGTGATAGTCAACTTCAACCATTCAGATTTCACAGACTCGATAGCGATAGCCGTAAACACCGAAAGTAGTGTGTGACAGTCATGAGTGTTGTAACCACTTATCTTTAAGTCTTTCATGTCTACGAGATTTTGGACATTCGATGAGAAACCGGTCGGTGCTTTAATCCCGTGTAGACACTTCGAGAGCGCTATTTTCTCCTCACGCGTTAGGGTGTAGCAGTCGGCGGGAGGTAGTACTTTCCGTTCGCTCTTTCTTGCGGATGGAGCTCTGGCCTAATATTCATCTCTACAAGGTCTCTACGTGCGTTCAGTCCATCCTTTGTCTTACCGGGTAGGTCAAGTATAAGGCCAGTAGTGCTCGTCAAATACACCTTTCCCAATGTGCATCCAATCAAATGCATGAGTCACTTCCAATTCTTCCCGATACCCGAGATATCTCGTAGAATATAGAAAGCTTCTTATACGGCGTTGCAGCTTTTGACTTTGCAACTCCCTTCACGGCCTTTCCAAATGTAGCTTTAATGTTTTTTGTCTTATCAAAGACATCCCTAGAGGTCCAACGTCGAGGTTCTTCGCCGGTCTCAATCGTACCATCAAATTGTTTGGCCATCCGTCGATACGGGGTGGCTCCGATGTAAGAATCGATGATTTCGAGTATACACTGTCTTCTTGGATGATGGAAGATACACGTGTGATGTATCGTCAACACAAACAAAGCATGCCTCCTTTCCTTTCACCTGGCCCGAAAGCGCCCTCAACGCCGGGGAATCGATTACGGTCACGAAAATGATCGCTTTCAACATGAAGTAGTCTCTTCGGTACTCATCCCACATACGCACACCTTCCAACCATAGTTTCCGCATGTCTTCAAACAGTGGTTCTAGAAAGACATCTATGTCGTTCCCGGTTCTTTCGGTCCGGATATAAGAATGGACAATAATATGTACTTCCTCTTGTGGCATAACCATGGGGGAGGTTGAACATTGTTAGCAGCACAGGCCAAACGCTGCGAACGTTCCTCGTCATACCAAAAGGGTTCATTCCATCTGTACTCAATGCAAACCGTATATTTCTTGGCTCGTGCGAGAAGTCGTCACGGTGGTTACGATCGAAGTTTTTCCACCGGGTTCCATCCGATGGATGACTCAGCTTATTAGGGTCCCTCTTATGTGTATGCCATGTCATCGGTTCAAGCATCTCTTGGGTTGGCAAATACCCGTCTTATGCGATCGACCACCGGTAGGTACCACATGACCAAGGCTGGAACCTTACTATCATCGTCGCTACCATTGACGATCATCGCTTTTCTTCCTCTTCCTGTCATTCTTTCCCCTCTTATTAGTTGTGTCTACATCATACTCCTCATTCGTCTTGTAACGACTTCGTTTGCACCTTGGGCATCTCACGAGGTCCTTGAACTCCTCCCCGGTATAATATACAATGATTTGGACATGCGTGGATTTTTTGCACACCCAGCGACATTGGAGATATCAGTCTCTTAGCATAGTACGTATTTTTTGGTAACAAGTTTGGCTTTGGCAGTGTATCCGAAAGAAGATCCAACAATTCATTGAAACCGGCATCCGACCACCCATGGATGGCCTTCGGTTTCATGAGTTCGAGAACCGTACGTAACACAGTATTCTCTTTAGAACATCCCTTGGACTCCTCAAACAATAAATCCTTTGATGCCTTCTCTATCGTTGCAAAGTTATCAAGCCCTCTTGTTGTCCCCGCATTGAGTAAAACTTGCGGCTCAACATGACATAATAATTCCTCAACATCAAAATCGGTACATTGTTCTTCTTCGACATGAAAATCAAAAGTCTCGTCAACTTCGACAAACTGTTCTTCTTCAACTTCAATCGGCTGCAACTCAACTTCGACCGCCTCATCTTCTCCATGCTTTGTCCATCTCGTATAATTCTCCAGAAACCCCTCCTCACTAAGTGAGATTTGATTACAAGTGTATCGGTCCACAATTTTTGATTCTTACAGTCCACGCATGGACAATATATTTCTTGTCTTCCTAAACGCTTAGCATGCTCGACTGACCCTCTTGAGAAATACATCGACTTGACCTCGGAAATATGCACTTAATCTTGACTCTTCGTACATCCATGTTTTGTCCATCTAAACAAGCATTACGCGAATATTAATTATAATAAAATAATTACTAAATCAAATAATTACCAGTATGAATATTAAGTATTTATAGAAAATATAAGGAAACTAATATATTGCATAACATAATATGCTAGAATTAATAATTATTAAATAATTACTAAATAATCTATTTACCATTATGAATATTATATATTTATAGAAAATATAAGGGAACTAATATATTGCATAAGACAATGTGCTATCATATATAAAAACCCACTATACAAATTATTATTAATTGACTCGAATCTTTTAATAATTAAACCGTGCTCAAGAGAGCATAAAGTAGATCTTGAATTGATTGACATGAAAAAGGCTTGTAAGACATGATTTTTTTGTATGCAACACAAGCACATGATATATGAGTTTATTATACACAACTCAAACCAACAACAAACCTACAAACATGAAGGAATTTGACAAATCGAAATCAAAACCTAGGTCAAATGGTAATCCAAAATTCTCCATGATTACAACACTATAGCAACAAATAATACATAGGATGAGTTTTCCTTACCACGGAGAACAAATTTCTGCAAAAAAACGAGATCAAAACCTTCCCCCTCGGTTTTCATTTTTTTGCTCAATTTTCGAGCCGCCACACTTGGACCGAGCTCCTGTTCCGTCCGAACGCGGCTTTTATACTGTGCAAAACAATAGCCACGGTCCACTTCTTCAACCGTGGCTATAGATGAAACTATAGCCACGGTTGGTGACGTGGACCGTGGCTATTGGCGCAGGCCACTATAGCCACGGTTCACAAAGCCAACCGTGGCTATAGTGGCCTCTATAGCCACGGTCCAAGGGCACAGATAGCTCGCACGCAACTATAGCCACGGTCAATTTTGCTTGCTGTGGCTATAGGGTTTTAGGCTACGTGGCTACAGTGAATTATTGTTATAGTTGAAGCCTCCCTCTGTAGACATGAAGCACCATGGGAGTTGGGAGAGAATTTTGGCCCCGAAAATATTATAGGCCGTCTCCTAAAAGACAATTTCGGGGCCTGATTTTGGGCCGGAGTTGCTCTTAGGCAGCCGGCAGAGCACCGCTGGCGCTGGGAACCAGATTTGCAGCTTCTGCCATACGTACGGACGCTGTCATAAGTCGAGTTCGCCCGAGATCATGAAATGTATAGAGAGTAATCGCGCACTTTCCACAAAATGATTGGCCGAGGGGCCGGCAACGTGCCTCGGACATACGTGTACTGACGCGCGACGCACGTGTGGGAGCCAACGACGGAAATGTAGCCAAACTTTTGCAGCGGCCCAGTGCTCTCCTGGCCGTATACATATGTATGGTATAATGGGTATCCATTCTTATCTGCCACACGCAGTCACTCTTCCTTTGATCCTTTGATTTTCTTGTCTCAGCGCGTTAGCCGTGAGCCAAATGTCGGATCTCTAGCTGCAGGTGCACTTAGGAGGTGTAAGAGGTAAAAACTAATTCAAAAAGTTTGTAACAGCAACTCCAACAATGACTCTCAAATCAAGCTCCTATTTTCTTATCTAAGAGCATCTCCAAAAGCTTTCCAATAAATTGATCCCAAAAGAATGATTTTGATTGGACCACGTCAGCATTTGAGGCCACAACAACATTAATTCACTTGTAAATAGAAGGATTGGACCCCAACTTTCTCCAGTTTTTAGCTACAAATGAGGTGGATTTAGGGAGAGAATAAATCTGTGATTTCTTTTGGGGACCGTTGGAGATCGTTTTTTAGATTATACCTCAATAGTTTTATTTAGGGGTCCCTTTTATTTATGGGAGATTTATGGGGCTCTCCTGAGATGCTCCCACTCCTATTTTTCGGGGCTCAAATTTTATGATCAATCACAGCAGTAGCACCTAAATTAAACCTCCTAAATTTAACGTGATGCTTTGGATCCACACGTCAGTGAGACAAAAAACAACATGTGGGACCACTCCTCTCACTGAAGCAGACACAGCAGCACAAAATTTCAAGGAAGATTTAAGATGGCCGGTGTAGCCTGCAGCCGGGGCTGCTCGGCGCCGCTGGTGCACCGACGCTGCTGGGTTACTGCACGACGACGTGTTTTTCCTTAGACAATTGACGTTGAGTCCTTGTTCGTGTCTGGCACCTCCTCTCAGCAGCAGCAGCGGCACATGGTTGCGGATATGCAAGGTCCCTATCCTCAGCATCCGTTCCATGAGACGACATCAGAGGGCATCCATGCTCACACGCACACGTGTACGTTGTCTTGTACTATCTCCGACAGAGTACACGCGTCGCTGCGTCTGCAGCAGCAGCTAATTACAAGTAATTAGAACGTGTAAGAGAGCTAGCTTGGCGCGAAGAACGGAGGAAGCTTCGCCGATGCGCCAGCTAGGGAGCCGGCTATCCGGTACATGATTCTGTGTGTGCGGTGAGGACCACGTCCTGCTGCTGGCTCCTGGGGCTACAGGGAAACCACCGTGGCCGGGGATACAGACGATGGCAATAATGCTCCGCTTTGGGTCTCTGCTTATTTCCGCGCGTGCGTCATGTGGGAGCGGCGCGGAGGCAGCAGCCCCGGTGGAAGGCACGACGGTGAAAGGTGTGACGGTTGCTACGGCCTTCGCGGGCGCGGCAACTGGAAGGGCAGAGAGCGATGACTGCAGGGCTTGGGCGGGCCGGTGGTGGAAGGGGCAGAGCATGGGGTGCCAGCGATGACCATCGCGTACCTAATCAGTATTTATTTAATTTTCTAATTTCCATCTTTGCTGAGAGTTTACAACAGTTTTTATTTGTCGAGTGTTTTCTTGGCACTCAACAAAACTACGGAGTGCCGGCACTCGGCAAAGTCTGTTTGCCGGTAACTTGTTTACCGTGTGTTATTCCCCGCAGTGATGATGCTTTTTTTTTTTAGAAAAATGTAGTTGTGCTGTGCCTTCATCCACCGTTAATTATAACACAATAGTGCAGTACTTGATCCACCGAATTAGCCTCACGCGCGTACGGGTAACAATAAAGTAGACACGAAAGTCTGACCCGTCCCAGATTGTTTAACTGCTGTCCTCAGGGCCCACTATTTATTTCTTCCCATGCCTCCTTCCATTTCTCGTTGTCATTGTCTTGAATGAACTATCTCGCTGACTTAGATCTTGTAACACACAGCATGGACGAAAACATAACATAAAAGAAGAACATGTTGCTATATCCACGTTCATTAATTAAACTAGCTTCCTACGCGGTTCACGTCAACATGGACACTATATTATTCAAGTATCATAGCCTGTGAGACACCTTGAGCTTATTGGCTTCGATCGGCATCCTGCACAGCACCGTTATTAGGAACCAGATTTGCAGCTTGCGTCGTTATCGTACGGAGAGTTATGAGTCGAGTGCAGCCAAGATGATAAAATGATTGACAAGAGACGTGCAAGCAGCCCGAGACATAAGTGTGCCCATGCGCGACATGCATTTGGAGTCGACAACAGAGATGTATCCATGGCGGAAAGCAATACCTCTCCCTGACTCACCCTTCGTGTAATGAACAGCCCCCACCGTGGCTTACAATACAAGAAAGAGATCATAACAATCACGTGTACAACATCAGAAGTCACACGCGACTGGTAGAACAAAGAAAGAAAAAAAAGATAAGGGAACACTACATACCGTTAAGATACTATTCTATATCTAACCTCCCACCCCACCCCAAATCATAGCTTCGGAGATTCAAATGACTACAAAAATTGTGAAGCTGCCGAATTGAGAGAGGTTTAGTAAAACCATCGGCCATTCGGCCACCTGATCCCCGGTAGGAATAGACCGAATATCCAGCAACTTCTGTGCAACACGCTCTGGCTCTCTTACAAAATTAAAATCAATATCTATATTTTTTAGTTCTGGCATGAAATATTGGGTTAGCCAACAGATATGTAGCTCCAAGATTATCACACCATAGACTTTCATCTCTTGGATGTGGTCTTCAATTCTCGAAAGTAAAGATTGAGTCTACATAAGCTATACAAATATTTTAGAATTTTGTACTAGCTTTTAGGATATTATTCAATATTTTTATATTTCATTGTAGTTATGAAATTGCATTTTCCTAGTTAACTAATTACTAATATTAGAATAAGAAATACCATGACCACCCTTCTTGTATAATTTTGTGTAATTGAAGGGTTTGTCTGGATTTAAGGTAACTAAAATTCTGCTACTCACTGTTTGTAGTCATTGGATGTTGATCAAGGATTTATATTCACGTGTGGTAAAAAGAAGGTTCTTTGACAAAAAATGAGAATGTTCCACACAAAAATGAATAATTCTAGTAGTACAATTAACTTGTTCGAGCGATACATTTTTAATGTACAAGCAATTTAAGAAAAACAAATGCAAAATTTCAGTTAACTAAATACTAGCATATTTGTTACCAAAATTTCAGGAATCTCCTAGACACATTTTCGTTCACTAGATATAGATTGAAATGTCCGTAGTTTTTATTCATTTCTATAGAAAAATGAAGTATACTATGAAAACATCACAACACTCCACTTCATAATTAATTATTTTAGCAATTTATTTTCGTTAATCGACAAGAATGTGACTGAAACAAAAGAGAAAATTAGTTGCTGATCACTTTTTGGCCGGAGAAACAGAGGGTGGCTATGGATCTGTTTAATTCGGCGGGTGCATGATGTCATCGAAACCATTCGGGTTTTCTACTTTCGTTTCTCCAGATTGGGCCTGTAGCTTCTGTTGTAGGTGGGCCTCACGTTGCTGTGTATCATTGCCGTCTTTTTTTTGAGGGAAATGTATCATTGCCGTCTTTTTATTGCCAGGTGGGGGTTCTAGACTAATCAACTACTTAGCTGCAACAACAAAAAATATAGATTTCATTCCTTATATGAAAACTGGCAGTCATATAACACTGTTGCAGGGATGCACTCCGGTACATTTGGAAACAAACAATTTTGTCCGAAGTTCTTTTTGTTTTCCTGTTATTTTTTGCTACAAAAAGATTGATAGGACATCTTATATCTGAGTTACATTATGGAAAAACAAAACACAATACAATGATATTGGTGAATAAAAAAAAGGAAAAAAACATATAGATGGTTAAGTGACAATTGAAACAATGGGTTCTCCATGTTGCTTTGTCTCACCATCTATTCTGAAAAAGAGCAACCTACACATTAAACATGATTTGAAAATCATATTGCATATTGCCATTTAAATACATAAATAATCACCTAATGTTCTTGAAGCATTGTGGAACTAAAATTCATGTTACACTTAATACGATGCCCAGTTTAAGTAGGTTTATCCATACAAGTTATAGGAGTCTATATATATTCCATCAATAATTCGGTCTTCACAATTTTTATGTATAATTTGTCTTTTACCAATAAATATAGTACACAAAACTGAAAAATACTTATCTGATCTACCAACTAAAATCAATGTAACATAGCCGGATATATAATTAGTCATAGAACATGAACAATTTTCACGATTGAATTTAGTTGCCATATAAATCGATTTTATATTAATAGTTGTTGAAATTATCATTCACAACTATTTTTCTACAAATTTTGTGGTGATTTCAATGTTATCAATGTTAATAAGTTTTGTGGATAAGGTTTTAAATATCCTTTCCAAAACATTTTTGTACTTAAAAATTAATTACTTTACCTTTCTAGTTTTCTATCTCAAGTATCTAAGCGGTCCAGATTGTATCAAGTAATTAACTGCAACAACAAATTTCATTCCTTATATGAGAACTAGCAGTCCTATAATATTGTTGCACCGATACACTTCAGTGCATTTGGTAACACAACTATTTTTCCAAATTTCTTTCTTTATTATAAGAATATTTGTAGGAAATCATATACCAAACTTACATTACGGAAATAAAACATAGTACATTGATATTGGTGAAGCCAAAATAGAAAAAATGTAGATGGTTAAGTGACAATTGTGACAATGGGCCATCGTCCTCTCGCCATCGATTTCTAAAAAGAGCGACGTAAATATTAAACATGATTTGGAATAAACCGAATTGCATGGAGCCATTTTTAATGCATAAATAATCACTAGAAGTTCTTGAAGCGTGGTGGAGCTAAAATTCACGTTACTCGCAATACGAACACCTTGTTTAGGTTGGTCTATCAAAAAATATTATGGTAGTCTACATATGTTCAAAAACTAATATGATTTAAATTTATTTATGATTAATTTCTCTGTTACCAACAAATGCACTTCATAGAATCTGCTCAGTATTTATATGAAAACCTGGCAACTAGTTCTACGAATACAGGGAAATGCCTTTAGTTTAATAGATCTTTCCATCTCCGGCCTTTAAACTAGAAAATTCTAATTGGTTGAGCAGGATTTTATCACCTCGGGTTGAATGGTCTTTCCGGGCCTAGTTACAGATTTAGATAATTTCATTATTCAATACATCACATTTAATTGTAAAATTTAAATAAAATAAGTAAATCCATAAAATATAAAATATTTTAATTAATACTAAATTAAGTATAATATATTCTAAGAGGTAAATATAAGAGGAACTAATATTTTAGGTTTTTTTAGTCAAAATTCTGTAAAAATCTAGCTGTGAAATTTCCTAAATTTGCCAAGAGGTAAATCTATAAAATTCCTAAGAGGTAAATATTGTAAGAGGTTAATATAAGAGCAAATAATATTTTAAGTTTTAGAAAAAAATCATGCTAAGTGGTAAAGCTATACTTAGAATTTTTGTACTAACTTTTAGGATATTATTCAATATTTTATATTCCATTGTAATTATGACATTTTCCTAGTTAAACAATTACTAATATAAGTATAAAAAATACCATGACCACCCTTGTACATTTTTGTGTAATTAAAGGGTTTTTCAAGATTTAAGGTAACTGAAATTCTGCTACTCACTTTTTTTTATTGTCATTGGATGTTGATCCAACCACTGAGGGTTTATATTCACGTGTGGTAAAAAGAATATTTTTGACAAAAAATGAAAATGGTCCACACAAAAATGAATTATTCTAGTAGTACAATTTAATTGTTTGAACGGTACATTTTCAAAGTACAAGCAATCTAAGAAAAAACAAATGCAAAATTTCATTTAACTAAAAACTAGCATATTTGTTACTAAAACACATTATCACTTTTTCTATCAAATATAGAGTTTTCTCCATTGCCGCTGATGGAAATTTGAGGAATCTCTAGACACATTTTTGTTCACTAGATATACATTGAAATGTCTGTAGTTCTTATTCATTTCTACAGAAAAATGAAGTATACTTTGAAAACATCACAACATTCCACTTCATAATTAATTATTTTAGCAATTTATTTTTGTTAATCGACAAGAATGTGACTGAAACAAAACTGAAAATTCAGTTAACAAGAAATTATCAAATATAACCAAACAATACAAATTTACTTTATTGTCATTTAATTTGATCTTTGCTCGTTTCAATTGTGTGGAATTTTGCATTTGCTCTAGTCAAAATTTTTGGAACAATGAAAATGTACCACTAGAACATTAAAACAGTCACTACTACACTAAAGCTCCGTGGTGGCGGGCTAAAAGGCCTCGGTGGCGGACGTATTAAAGGTCACCGAGGTCCCGTCACTATTTAAAGGGAAAATTAGTCGTGACCCTAGGACCGTGACTGCCCGCCGGGACGGATTAGCCTAATTAAGCGCCAGCGGCGGTCTAGAGACCGTGGATCGGCGCCGTTAACTTATTAACAAAAGGTGGGCGGGTCCCTAGACGCGGCGCCACCGTTCGGTTGTCTCACGCGGCCCGTGCTGCGGCACGAGCCCCGGCGGAGGAGGTGCGGCAGCCATTGGAGCCACCGCTCGACGAGGAGGCGCCACCGGAGCCGCCGCCGGAGGAGGAGGAGGAGGCTCTGCCCAAGGCGCCGCCGGAGTCGCTGCCCGAGCAGTCGATGGAGGAGCCCCGGCGTCGCCCGAGCCGCCTTTAGAGGAGGAGCGCCCGGAGCCTTCCCACCGCCGCCAGATCCAGGCGGCACGGGAGGCGCCGGAGCGACCGGAGCATGAGGAGGAGGTGTCGGAGCCACCCGAGGAGGCAGCGGGGCGTTGGCTAGGACCAACGCGCGCTGGGCCCAGCTCGACGGTGGAGCCTAGCATGGCCCCAGCGGCGGGGACCCTTGCCGGAGGAGAGGCGGAGGAGGTGGAGGAGAAGGAAGAGAGAGACGACGGTGGCGGCGAACCTAGCCCTACTCGAGGTGGCGATGCGGCGCGCGGATACGTGTTGCGGTGCGGCGTTGCACCCCCCACCTATTTATAGGTGGGTGCCATCGGCTGCAGCGGGCCGGCCTGTCGGGACCGCAGTTAATTGTGCTACGGGGCTTAGCTGCGGGCCTGACAGGGTCCGCAACTGCCACGCGTAGCTTAGCCACGGACCTTGGGCCACCTTTGCCGCAGGTCCGCTGTGTCCGCGACTATTTTTGACCTTTAGTCGCGGACACAGCTTCGAGCACCCAATTAGCGACGGACGCGTCACGGGACCGCCACCGTGACAAAAATGACGTCCGCCGCTATAGAGTTTTATTCTATTAGTGTATACTGCTGAAACAACTTGTTCTTAGATGAAACATTATCATGTTTTTTAGAGAATTGTTTTATTTTTGTCAAAAGTGAATGAAAAATGTGAACGGTTGGATCAAGATCCAAGGGCGGTGGGAAAATCTGACTCGAAACTTTGCGAATTTCCACTCAAATGGAAACTAAACATACCCCTTTTCAGTGGTTATCTACGTTCACCCTAATAACGAAGCTGAAACCGTGGTTAGTGGAATTTTTTCAGAACCAGCTGGGGCTCTGGCGGTACCTGATTGAAGGCTGCTCGGTTGTTGTGGTGGGCACAGCAATGTTGTGACTGGAGTGCCACGTGATGGAAGTTATACGGTTTTACGGGGTTCCTGCGTTATATGAATTGAACGGCGATGGGAAGTTGAACAATATATGTCTAGTGTTGCTCTCTCGAACGATGGTGGACGAGAGCTGGAGTCGTTTGCGAGTGAGCAAAGATCGATGTCGAGCTCCGTTTGAGAATTCAGCTGATTTGTGACAGCACAAGGGACGCCTATGGCCTTGCGCAACTCACGATCAGAGGTGTATGCTCTGGCCTACCGCGAACCAGTTGGCAACCGCCATCATGGTCGTCCCCTGAGCCTGTGACCGTAGACAAGGTACACGTTGCTGATTGGAGGAGGACAGGGACTGTAGAGCTACCGGCCGGTGCGTGGTCCAGCAACTATAGGCTATGCCAGACGCGCGGGAAGAGGAACGAGAAGATGACAGCGAGGGCCATGTGGAGGCACATCGCCGGTGATCTCGCGATGTATGTATGCACTATATACTATACAGAACAAGATGATTTCTTTTAAAAAATAAAACATCATTTTTTTGGCAAATAAATGTGGAGAGCTGCCACCCGTACACGCGTTGCTGCGGCTGTAGCAGCTAATCTCTTGTAATTAGCAGAAATATAAGAGCTAGCTTGGCACGAAGCTTCGCGGAGGCGCCAGCTAGCCAGCCAACTATCAGGTTCCGGTATCGCAAAACGTGCGGAGCAGGTCCTGCTGCTAGTGATACAGGGAAACCGTACGGTACGTGTGCGCGCGAGGATTGTGTGAATTAACTGTGAACAGCTGCTGAAATTCTCGAAGGCCTAGGGATTGAGGAGAATTAGCTGCTGATCACCATGGCCGGAGAAAGAGAGGATGACAATGCTCAACGCGAGTTTTGTGAGCACAGCCTGAGGTACACCCCCTCAAGTGGCATGACGGCATCCAAAGCATCTTGACGATAAAAGAATCCAATCATAGTGCATGGATGGATTGCAATTTCATCGGTCATGGCCCGCACCATGGCTAACCCAGACATACCTTGCTAGCTATAGGGACAGTTCCATGGAACCAGACTGTCACGTCGTCTTCTTTTGCGCGGTGCAGCACACATCCTCTCCCGGCGCCGGCTGCTGGAAACTACAGGGAAACCCACTCATGTGCACGAGTAAAACCTCAGGATCGAGGAACATAAGCTGATTACCAAGGCTGATGGTAGCGGTGCACGTCTTCTTGTGATGGAGAAAGTCTGGCAATGCTCTGTAGCGGCGGTCTGAAAGGCACTGTAGCGGCAGGTATGCCCACCCGCCGCTACGCTTCCGCAGCTAAAAACATTTGACTATAGCGACATGCATGTAATAGCCCGCTGTTACAGATGTACATCGTAACGGCGGGTAATAATATCACCCGCCGGTATAAATAACATGATCAAAATAAAAAGCGGATCGGGACGCCGTCGACCTTGCCCAAGGAGGTGGCCGTCGCAGCTTGCCCCGGCCAGATCCGGCCGCCGTCCGCCTCGCCCCGGCCGAAGGAGAGAGGAGTCCGCCTGAGCGCCGAAGGAGGGAAGAGATGCCACTCGTGGCCGCCGCCATCCTGGCCGGAGGAGGTGCCGCTCGTGGCTGCCGCACCGTTAGATGTGGGGAGTCGCCACCCCGGACGCCGCCGAGGAGGAGGTGGCGGCGGATCCGTCGCCCTCCACGCGCCGCCGGGGAGGAGGGGGTAGCCGAAGAGGAGGGGGCGGCGACGGGTCCGTCCTGCATGGACGAGGAGAAGGCAACAGCAGATCCGCCGCCGGCCCTCCACGTCGGATCCGGTGCCGCCCTCCACGTGCCGTCGGGTAGGAGGGGGCGGCGGCGGCCCTCCGTGCCGCATCCGGTGCTGCCCTCCATGCGCTGCCAGGGAGGACGGGGCGGGGGGGGGGGCTGACGGGAGAGGGGAGGCGACGAAGTGGAGGGCAGCGGGGAGGGGAGGTCGAGGACGAGGAGGAGGTGGCCGAGGTCAATGGGGCGACGGTGGCGGCCAACGGGGGAGGGGAGGCGGCAAAGTGGAGGGCGGCGTGGAGGGATGGAAGAGATGAGGGAGATATCGTTTGGGGCCTTCTTTTATATTGTGTGGAAGCAATGGTGGGTTGATGGGCCGGTTTACGGCTAATGGGCCAAATAGCGGCGGATAGTAATGTGAGATGCACTGTAGCGACAGATAATTTGGCCCGCGCCGCAAAGCGACAGATAATTTGGCCCGCGCCGCAATTGGGTTTCGGCCTACGCCGCTATAGGCCTATTTTGTGGTTCGGCACGTGCGTGATGTTTTTTCTTTGGATGCAACATTTTTTTTGTATTTCCCATTTTTGGTGCACCCGGCGTGCTGGTCACTGTTTGTTGGGACCTGCTTCACTGTGTATCATTTGCATTCTAGACAACGAGTCTTACACTATTGTTTTTGGCATGCTTAAAATCTCAGATATTTTTTCAGACAGGTTTGATATTTTTGTTATATATATAAAGGTTCATAGGTCAGGTTATACTTGCAATATATTAAGAAAAAGAAAACAAAACACAAAGACGGTGAAGCTGAGAAAGGAAAAGAAAAAAAAAACTCGATGGCTAAGTGACAATAGCAACAATGTGCGCTACATGTTCCTTCCTCTCACCATCGATTTCTAAAAAAAGAAACCTAGATAGTTCACAAAATTTGGAGGAAACCATGAGTGCATATTATGATTTGAAGATGATAATGCATGATCACCCAACCTGAAGTTCTTAAATCATTGCATTGCTAAAAGAAATTACATTTGAATTGCAAAATAAGCCCAATATAGTCAATTTAGGTGCCATAGTTTAGGTTTATCCATTCACATTATGGAACTCTACATGTATATGGTAGATGACTTGGTGTGGACATGATTATTATTAATTTGTATTTAACCAACAAATAAAACATATAAAGATTTTAGTAAGATAAGTAAAGATTTTGATGTTATGACACTACTAGAATAAACCACTATAGCGGTGGACGCCCTTTTTACGACTGCGGCGCTCCTCCGAGGCATCCGTCGTTAAGTGGTTCTACAAAGCAGTGTCCGCCACTAAAGGTGCAAAATATGACGTATACATTGAACACCCATTCCAAAAATCGTTGCTCAGCCATTGGCCAGTCATCTGGCTCGTGGTGTCGTGCGCGTTGTTTTACACTATCTTATGGATTACTTGATCCTTTTCCCTATCTCGATGGCAGTATGGGTGGGTGGTTGGGTTGGTATATGGAGTTGCAGACCACGCACGCGACCCCAAAACTTGATGCCGAGGTAGATGCGCACGGAATGGTACACAAGGTACTTTCTGTTTAGCATAGAATATTTGGCATATAAGGTGCATGGTAGACAACTATATGCCGTATACATAGGATATATAAAATGCAGCCTGCTCGATTTTGTTACACAACATGAGGATTTCAACATAAAAGCAAAGAACAGGTCGTTGTATATATACTCCTCCCGTCCTATTTTAATTGACATCCTAGCCATGTCCATAAATCATGATTTACTTGTCGCTCTCGGTTTCGTAGGCGACAACCATGGTAACTTTCTGGTTCTACCCCGATATAACGGCCACCGTGCTCTGGTCCTTTGACTGCAATTACTTAGTACCTTTCTCCTATGGAGGGATCTTATCTACAAGCAAGCTTCACCTCACCCTATTCCACTTCGTATCTACGCCTCCCCTTTTCCCTGCATCCGGCTCGTTGGCCTATATGCACATTCATGTCCCGCCTCCTCGCTCGTAATTGTAGTTGATGGTGCAGAGGAGGAAGTAAATTACCTTTTTAGATATCATTTCAACCTCAGCAAGGCTGATCACCTTCTTAGATATGACATTCATGGCCTAGAGATGACATTTATGGAACATAGAAACCCTAATTACAAAAATAAGAAATAGCAAAAGCATCATATGACATTCATCGGTGTTGTAGGCACTTATCTTTAAGTCGCTCACTGATATGAGTTTATTTATGTTTAAATAGAAACATGTGGAGACTTTTATCCCTCGCACGCACTTGTAGAATATCGTTTTCTCCTTGACTGTTAGATTCCAACAAGCTAATGGAAGCTAAATATATTTTCCATTCTGTCTTTCTTGAGGGTGAAGCCCATGCTTTACATTTAAGCATTGTAGGTCTTCGTCCACACAATTATTGACCTTCTCAAAGTTACAGAGTCAGCTCTGTCACAATTGTTTCATCAAAATTATCCTGCTTATGACGACAATTGTGCCTTTTGATGGCCATCATCAATACTTTACATACACAAACTTACACGTAAAAGGAAGGTACAATGAAGCAGTATCTCGATTCCTTCTAGTGTTCTACCAAGGAAAAAGGTTGATTGATGCACTTTGAGTGTTTTTATACACGGATTTCCTTCTAATAGACAGTTGTACAGCCTAGCTTGCTATGTCAAGACTAGGGCCACAACCTATGGGGCTTGACAGGCGAGATCACTACTGATAACCACTACTGGAATCAACAAGGTTCCCTACGGTTTTTTCATTCCCCTAGAAATATTTCTTCAGTTCTAGGGAGAGAATATTTCCTACGGTCTGATATGAGAATCGTAGGGAAATCTGAACTTTCCCTACGAGTTATTACTTTTCCTAGGGAAACCTGGCGTAACCAGTCCCACGAACAGAGTGCAGGTGCCACGCTGTCAAAGTTCCCTAGGAACAACTAAAAAAATCTAGGAAAATAATTTTGATGGGCGCCAAAAATAAATTAGGGCACGCAAAAAAATTACTGCCGAGTGCCGATGCCAAATTTTGCCGCGCATGCCAAAAATTTTTTGCCGCGCATGCCAAATTTTGCTGCGCATGCCAAAAAAAAAATCTAGGAAATTTTGCTGCAGCAATATGCCAAAAACTGGTTGATATGCATATTTACAAAATTATGTTGGATAGTTATAACTATGCATTCAACTGACTTGAGCTATTTTTTATGTAGGCTAAAGAGAAGGGAAGAGAAATATCCGATGTCGAGGCATGAGTTTATACTCATAGAGGGCCAAATCCTGAAGAATCGGACTCGCTAAACACTGAAGAAGCGACTGCTTGCCTAGTAAGTCATTTCAAACTTTATGTAGGTATCATCTTTCATTCAATTTGGATAGGTACTTATGCTTTCTTGTCCCTTTGCCTCACTGGACAGGAAAGATACAAAGCTAAAGTTATAGAGTTAAATGGACCTGATTTTGATTGGTTGCACTCTCCGATTGATGTGAAAGCTCTTTATGCGTGCTCTTGTGGACGACCACATGGAAAATGGGCTATATTCAATGGGATTGTTGATGATGCACAGGCCCTCGCTGAGGTTAAGCATGATCGTGCCACATCAATGGCTGCCAAACGTCAACGTCTAGAAGAAGTGGAACGTATAAGGAAGGAAGCCCATGACTGTCGTTCAGCTAAGGAATATGCCTAAAACATGTTGGAGTGGGGCAGAATGGTACAAAGCTACAACGAAAATATGCATAAGTTTATACAGGTGAGAAATGAGAACAACTTGTTGTATTTTTCTTCTTCTTAAAAGCAGTTTCCCTTCTTTTAATTGTCAAATACTATGTATCATTGATTGGCAGAATATGGCTCAACACACTGGGATGTCTACTGCTGCAGTTCCTCCTCCCCCACCTCCTCCTCCAATTCCTGCGACGTTTGGCATTTCAATGTCTCCAAATCAGTCTGTGGAAAATGTGAGTTGATTGCATTTTACACAATTGCTTGCATTTAGTCAAACTAGAAAATAGCTTGCTATATATGGCTCAAATGTACTCACTCGAAGAAACACTCATCTATATATATATTGTAGGCTGGTACTTTTGGATCATCTGTTAGAGTGGAAACACCCGAAGAAACGCTGAGTCGTATTGCTTACGGTGGATTTGGTGGCATTACCAATGCAATGACTAGTGATGCTAACAGGTTTGGTGATCCTCTGGATAGAACTACAAGTGGTGGTGGGAACTACTCTCCCCTCCTCCTCAGGATCATTTCCCTATGTGTTAGATTGATGCGTAGTTGAAAAATGGCTTGGATATGTGCTCGTGCCTGAAGACTTTGGCTGGTAGAGCTTTATGTAGTAGTGTAGTATCAGGTCCTTTGTATGGTGTCATGGTAAAACAAATGTAACATTGTGTGGAATGATTTATGGGATTAATGCATAAATTAATGTTGGAGTTGCTCGTTTGTTATGATTCCTGGTCTGATTTTGGAAATTAATGTATAAATCCATGTTAAGTTAATTAACAGTAATTATGTGTAATTTAAAAGATTTATCAGAGCGTAGCTATATCCTCACGTTCCAGTTTCCCTAGAAACAATAGTCCTAGGGACCTCTTAACACTTTTCCAGTTGCAGGGACCACGTCACGCAGATTCCCTAGGAGATGCTTTCCTAGGGAAAGATTTGTTCCCTACGGTTTCCCTGGGTGAACCGTAGGGCACGAGCTCTTTCCCGTGAACCTTTCCCCTAGGAATCGTTCCCTAGGGCGGTTCATAGGGAAACAGTTTCCCTAGTGTTTTCTAGTTCGTTCCCTAGAATTTCGGTCCTAGGGAAACATGTCGATTCCAGTAGTGAACATATATGAACCGAGTCGTACTTTCGATAAATCATTGATTATGAATAAACGAAGGCAGAAGAGTTTGTTTCCTCACACACATGAAATTTAGTCCAACAATTACATTTTTCGGATGTAGGCAACATAGGGCAATCATTTTTGTGCGAGCAAGACTTTTAGTAAGTGATGTGATGATACAGATATAACAACAAAACTTTTGCATTTAAAAGTGTCAATAGAAAATATGAACATACTATGTAATTCCAATTACTTTTTTATGGAAGGAGAACTCTGACCGATGGTTAAGAGTGTTGAGGTTCACTCAACATTATTCTTTTCATTTATTAGCATTTGACGGAATTGTACATAGATATAGAAGTACTCGTACGCCTGCGGAAAATTGCTGTGCTTAACAGAGTGAGATGGTAAGAAGGAGCCTATTCGCAGGAATGCCCGTTGCTGCTAGTTTACCGACGCAAGCTACCGAGTTACTCCGTGCGATAGGAAGATCATGGTACTACATGGATAACGATGTAGAGTGGGACATGTGCTGTATATACGACGTGGATACTGAACTCGTTGGTGTTGGTGCCACCCCGGACAGCACAAATGCTACACGTACTGTAGAAAGGGTGTGGTGGAATAAGCGAAGGAAGATACTAGACCGTGCACACGGTGGGGTGTGCAGATGCACGTGAGGCAAGTGGTGTACAAGGGCCAGTCCAGCCAACGCGAGCCAACTCCGGCGCCCGCCGATGGTGGCTTATTAGTACTCCATCCGTTCCAAATTGTAGCACGAAAATAATTCCTGATTTTTCATGTTAAGAATTTTTTGACAAAAAAAAGATGAAATCAGATATTTGGTCTTATTTTGTATGCATGTACACTCAAAGAAACATGATTTTAGTCTTAGTTGTTTGTGTATAATTGAATAAATAAAATACATATACATATAGTTCATATTTTGACGAAATATATGAGCATTTAACTGAAGCCAATTAAGCAAAGCAGGTCCACCCCACGGAAGATGCTCCCATCTGAAGAAATGTCACTATATAAGACTCGTTTCATATACTGTTATATTTGTTTGTTTACTTAGCAAAGTTGTAATAATTTGTCAATCTATATCCAGCTAGCAAAGTATTACCAAAAAATAATTCCCACCTTGAAACTAGTATTTTGTAAGTTCGTGTATTTCGAAGGTGTATATCATGATTCTACTAGTGACATGCATTTTATCTATGAATCATTTTCAGGGAAAAGTGTCTAGGACAAATTGGTGACTCAGCATCGAAATTTTATCATGCACTGGAGTTAAGCATATCTTCCATGACACATATAAAGGTGTGATTTACGCGTCCATACCATGTCAATAAACGACGATTTGATTTGTCACGAGAGTTAAGACCATAGAAAGACCATAGAGATTTAACTTGATGGATTCTATACGGGGATGAAATTCAGTTGACATCGTTTTCAACAGATAATACTCCATTGAAACCGCAGTAAGAGAACATAGTATATCACTAATATATTTTGACTAATAGTACGACATTTTTAATATTTTAGCTCCTCTATATATAAAAATGTGCGATGAAATTAGGTGCAGTGAGATATGTTGTTTTAATCCCTAAACCAACATCATATATAATATTGATGTGGTACTTTTGAAAATTGTGAAATAAACTGTGCATTGAGGCTGACCTCAATTCATTGCTTTTGTCAATTATCCATGCTTCCTCAAAGTATTTGGTGCTTTGCTTGAGAACTGTTTTGTTTCTTTTTTAAAAAACAAGAACTCTTTGTTTCGATAGCTGTCATAAGGGAAATTCTTATTCTATCTCCATGCACCAAGGAAGCACTAATATTCTGCCGCCATATCCCTTAGGAACACAATTGCACAAGTGCAGTGTTCATGCTTCTTTGTGGCTGCTAAGCTCAGCAGAACAGTTCTACTCCTATATATGAGTATATTCACATCATCACAACCAACACAACTGCAGGTACGCATATATTATTTAGAAGAACATGGAAGTAATAACTGGGGAACCAGCACACGAGATACGAGCAAACAAAATGATATAACAATCACTGAATCACGCCAAACGTACAAAATGAAGACAGTAAAACACAACAACACACACCAAGGCCGTCATGCCAGAAGAAACGGCGTTCGGCTCTTATTTATTCAACCGAGATATTCTCTGTACGCTGCAAGCTGCTGTGCCGAGCTTAATTTCACGTCCGTGGAACAGGCCATGGACGAGGCAGCTCAGTGCTTCCCGGGAAGCTTCTCCTTGATCTTGTCCATGACGCCCTTCTTCTCCCCGGTGCCGTCCGCTGCAGTACCGTGTGTGCCGGTCCCTGCCACGCCGGTGTTGTGGGTGCCGCCGGTTGCCGTCGCGTGCTGCTGGCCGTCCTTGTTGCCGCCGGGCAGCTTCTCCTTGATCTTCTCCTTGATGCCCTTCTTCCTCCTCCCGCCCATGCCATCATCCTCGGACTGTTATACGTACGTAACACCACCATTAAATGAGTGCAATTTATCCCCAGCAGATTACAATACAACGACAGACTAATTACAAGATTGGAGTAAAGGTCGTACCGAGCTGGAGCTGGAGGAACTGCCCGAGCGGCGCAGGACGCCGTCGGTCTTGTGGTCCTCCCTCATGGGCTGCATCTGCTCGCCGCCGGTGGCCCCGTGGACTCCAGTGGTGGCGGTAGTGCCGTGTCCGAGGACCGGGTTGCCGTGCTCGTCGACGCGGGCAGTGGCGTGGCCGGCCTGTCCCATGTGCTCCATCCTTAATTCGACGCTTCTTGCACGGTTGACGAAATCAGAGAACTGGTGTGACTGCAAAAGGAGAGACTAGTCGTTGTGAGATCGTGTTGTGGAGGAAGGTGAAGGTTCATTTGCTATTTATACTACTATTAGTAAGGCTGGGCTGTCGGTAGACTCGCCACGTTCCCGGTTCTTTGGGTTGTTCTGGAACGGATGACTGGACATGAGTCGTGATGGTCTTTGTTCTTTGCTCCATAAAAGTGAGATTAATATGGTATCTTGGAAGTGCAACCTGGCAGATCTCGATTTGTTTATTGTTGCCTACCATCCTGCTTTGGGGTAATTTAGGCGCCACATGTCCTCCGTGCCCTCCAGAAGGAGCTGACTCAGGGACTGTGTGTGGTCGTTCGGTAGCTGTGCCGTCAGGAACTAGCTCGCTTCCGGTGCTTCAATCAGCATCTCCGGCCAAGATATATTAGTCCACGTCAACATTCCAGCTTAGCTGTCACATCATAGAAAGCGGGATGGATTGATGTACGGCCACGTGGAGCTGTACTACGGTAACCTACAATGAAGCATCCAAGCTGAAATAAAATTAAGTGGTACAAAGGGAAGATGGCCAAACTATATGTGGACCTATTTGCACATGAAAAGAATTCGTCAATTTATCTCTTGTACAAAATATGTCGTGACACCATGAAATTGCAACAGAAAGAAATGTCATAGCTGTTATAACTTACATGTAGCATTATGGAGCTTTCTTCACAATTGGTTCCTTTATATGGATACCACATTGCACACATAAAGGGTGAAAACACGACCCTATACACAAAACATAATGGTGAAAAATTTGATGAATAGCTATCTACAATAAGTAGGACAGTAAAAGCTTGTTTCTAAGTGCTATGTGCTGCTATGAATGATTCTTTGTTTGTATTAGTAGGGGGCAACTCTATAATGCCCCAAAAGTTTCCTATTTTGGGATGTAAGCTTTTCCAAAGAGAAACTTCAAATTTATTTAAATTCAAATGTTTTTCGTTATGATTTTGATTCAAAATAAAATTATTTTATCTGTAAAAGGAAATTATTTAGATCTTTTACTTTTATGCTGTAATTTTGTTTTTAGCTTAACTGCTTAAAACGTTTTATTTTTATCTTTTAATATTTATCTCTCATTTAATAAATGGTTTAAATGCAAAATAATGGCATTTCAATTCTATCAAAAAATCCTAAATGTATATTTTTCGTTCAAATATTTATTTACTTTTATTTGCCTGATTTATAGAACTTTGATAAAATGAATAATTAAAAATACCGAAATTCCACAAACTTAATTGGACTCTAATTCCATCATAACCAAATCCTAACCAGCCCAAAAACTCCAAGTCAAGCCCAGCTCATTGTCACATACATCCCTGCTCAGCCTGTTGATGTACGTACCCCAGTTTATTTGTGTATCCGCATTCCCCGTCGATACGTCCACCCAAATCTCACCGAAATTCATCAGACGATGCGCCGTAATGTCCTTTACATCATACCCAAAGATCACGGTCATTTGGATCCTGAAGAGACCAGGATCGTCCTCGCCACGAATGTTGTTCCCTGTCTGTTCGCGCTCTGCGGACGTCAGGGTAAGATGGTAAGATGGTTCCTTCTTCTCGTTTATCCAGAGACTTCCTCAATGTTATTCCCATACCATATTGTGTTCCAGGGAGGCTAGTACTAGTACACAGGGGTTGGCACCGTGATCCGCTGCGAATCATCAAGGAACAAGGCGGGCATGCGATCTACCACTGCGCCACTTTGTCTTCTTCTAAGTTCTAATGCCTCAATGTCCAACTCAGGTGAACACCGATCTATGTCACCTTTCCATTCACGTGTTCCACTCCGCCACAAACAATCAACTTCAGTCCAAATATATTTTTGGTGCAGCAGGAAGACGGGAACGCAAATATCTTGGTCATGCAATCTGTGCACGGCCAGTGCTCCGTGTTCTGTAATGCCAACTATGCCTCCTCCTCCTCCTCCCGCCATGACCCGCCGGCGTTGAGGCCGTCTCAGAGCCACCGGCGGACTTGGGGCTAGAGGGCTCTTGTCCTCGCGAACGCCCCTTCGAGGCACCCCACTCCTTCGGCGGCTCCAATGGCAGTGGCGTGGGTCGCCTCCCCTCCTCCGCCGCCGTCAGGATTTGATGACGGCAGCTCAATGGCACTGGTTGCCACCGTTGAGGGCTTCTTCACGGCCACTGCGGCGGCGGCTCGCACTCCTCTTCCGGTGGTGGCGGCTCCTCCTCCTCCCGCACCGGCGACTCGCACTCCTCCACCGGAGGCGACGCGACAAGAGCATGCGATGGGCGGCATCATGGTGACAGCGTCGGCGGTACCGCCACTGGCACCCTATTAGACTAAGTGCCCACCGCGACAGTCGCGGTCGCAGGACCGTGGCTAATTTTGTAAGAAAATACTGACAAGGCCTCAGTGGCGTTTTAGGCGTCCGTCTCTCGAGACCTGTTTTGGCTCGCTGCTATAGGGCATTATTCTAGTAGTGTATAATTAGTTCTTGGAACCACCTTTCTTTTAACAACAACATCTGTTAGTAACAAATATTTAGCTAAATAAGCGTTCCACTTGTTCCACGAATTAATAAACCTTGAAATACTGTAAGAAGAAAAGCTACAACCGGTATGTGTGCTTGCAGTTACAGAAGGTGCGTGTATCACACGCCAACACATGTAAGAGCTGCTAATAAATGATTTTCCTTGAGAAATGTCATGCTACCAAAGGTGATAGTCTCCAAACTTCGCTACCCGGATATTGTTTAACGGTAGATGCAGTCAACTGGGAAAAGAATGAGGGCAGCATCGTTGATGAATGCTATGCAACGCTGAAGACGAAGAGAAAATAGATGTCTGGTGGCACACAGTTCAAAATGCAAATTCTTACTAAATTCACAAGAATTTTATTTTTCCAAAATACCATATGCGAGTGCTTCTGATTAATATATATTATCTTTATATTAGAAGGTCAAAAAGAGCCATATTCGCCCTAAGTCCACGAAATTACCACGTTAATTGGAAAAAAGAAAAAAATATGGGCCACTAGATTTTATCAAGATTGAACTGTTTAGATTAGATAACACTTCGAATAAAATTTTCTAAATAATATAGCATACTACGTGAAGAATCTATACATTAGTTTGGAGACAATTTAGTTTTTTTTTTTGTAAAAGGAGAGTCCTGTACGTATGGTCCAGGATTTCCTAAGAGTCCGTGAAGAATCAGTACAGGTCTTGGACGCTACCGCGGATTATTTCCAAAATCAACTGCTGTACATGCATCTATTATATATGTGGGCGCCACGCGAAGAGTACTTGGACAAGTCTCAAAAAATCATGGATCTGAAGCATGAAGAAACAAAGAGCGAGGGTCTTCAAAAACTCAACACTACAGATATGTAAGCGTTTTAGTATCTTCTATGCACAATTGTTTTTTTTTTTTCATGCATGTGATGTCTATCACGAACAATCACTATAACAAAACTAAACTATAGCCACACCACTCAAAATCAAATAGCCACTGCAAGGAAAATTGACCGTGGCTACAGTAGGTGGCTGCCATTGGACCGTGGCCATAGAAGTCACTATAGGCACGGTTGGCTTTGTCAACCTTAGCTATAGTGGCCTCCACCAATTGCCATGTCCACGTCCCCACCGTGGCTATAGTGGCTTCTATAGCCACGGTTGAAGAAGTGGACCATGGCTACTGTTTTGTACAATATAAAAACTGCGTTCGTTCCGAACAGCAGCTCACTCGAAGTGTGGCGGCCCAAAAATTGAGAAAAATTGTGAAAATCGAGGGGGAGGGGCGGCGGAGAAGGTTTTGAGTTCGTTTCTTTTTGCAGAATTTTGTTCTCTATGGTAAGGTAAACTCATCCCATATACTTTTTTGTTGCTATAATGTTGTAATCAAGAAGAATTTTGGGTTAATTTTTTGCTGAATTTTGTTCTCCATGGTAAGGTAAACTCATCCCATATACTTTTTTGTTGCTATAATGTTGTAATCAAGAAGAATTTTGGGTTACCATTTGACCTAGGCTTGGATTTGGATTTGTCAAAATGCTCCAGGTTTATAGGTTTGTTATTGATCTGAGTTGTATATAATGGACTCATACATCATGTATATGAGTTGCATACAAAATAATCATGTCTTACAAGATTTTTCCATATCAATCAATTTAAGATCTACATTATGCTCTCTTGAGAGTCCTAGAGCAATTTAATTATTAAAAAATTTGAGAGAATTGTTAGTAATTTGTATATTTTATTTTTACGTATTCTAGCACATTCTCTTATGCAATATATGAGTTCCCTTATATTTTCTATAAATATATAATAATCATAATGGTAATAAAATTATTTAGTAATTAATTAATGATTATGTATTCTAGGACATTGTGTTATGCAATATATTAGTTCGCTTATATTTTCTATAAATATATAATATTCATAATGGTAATTAGATTATTTATTAATTATTTAATAATAGTTTGTATTCGTGTAATGCTTGTTTAGATGAACAAAACATGGATGTACGAAGAGTCAAGATTAAGTGTATATTTCCGAGGTCAAGTCGATGTATTTCTCATGGTGAGAGCATAAATCCTTCTCGCCAGTTCCTGAAGTTTTTAACAGGGTTGGATCTCCAATATCCTCACCTAACACCTTTCTAAAACTCAAGGGCACAAGGCTGCCCACTCATACATCAAGGGTTTAATATTTGTGGCTAATGAACGGGAGCTCAAGATTTGGCGTGTCAATATATCGTGACAACGGATATCCGGATAGTTTTATACACTCTGCAGAGGTTGGTACACTTTAACCACAAGCTATGCACTCTTTGAAAGTAAGCACATAACGCCGTCACCGCAACTAGGCACCCTCACGAGTCCACCCCGAATGCCGAGGGATCCGACGGATATGACAAAAGCATACCGTCCATCATATATGTGCCAAGTACTCGGACTTCACCAAATAAATGATCTCTGGACCTCCATCATCTACTACACCCGATTTTTGTATTTGGTTTGGGATGAATTTGGAGGAATTTCGGAGTTAAAATTTGAAGCAACACTCGGACAACAAAATAAAATAAAAGCAAAACAAACATATACTTAGGCACGGTTGATTTTATTTATGCAAAAGTTTCAATTTTTCCCTAGTTTAACAAATTATGAAGTTTTGTTTTTGAAAATTCATGAATCACAAAATAAAATCCTAAAAGTTTAAATTTAACGTGATTATTGAATTTGATTTATGTTTTCAAAATTTTGGGGGTGTTACAAGTTATTAACGAGATATATTTATCACGATAAAGAAGGGGAAGTGTCCTGGTCCATGTGGGCTCCTTATCGAATCGGGGCCAGCTCCAAGTAGGTTTTCCATGTAATTTAACAAGAACTATTGAATAAAAAACTTATCTCGTCTATTATTGTGTCTACTTGTACTTATTCTTCTCATCTAGATCTATATGACTCCGATTACGCTGGTAACCTAACATAAATGACCATCCTACAAGGTCGTACTCGGGAGGAGTCTTGCAGTGGAAAGGGAAGGCTCCTGTCTCGTAGCTATATCCTCGGAAGAGCAATGCGGTGGAAACACTATAATAATAATGTACTATGGCCATGGTGGGGGGATGGGGGGGGAGGGGGGAGGCTCCGTAGCTGCGGTCTCGCCCCAAACGTAGCTAAGTTTATGAGGCTGCAAATAACCTTTTGTAGCCTCACAAACCTGGCCAACCGTGGCTATAGTGGTACACTATTGCCATAGTTGGCATGGTCAACCGCTGCCATTATTTTTTAAACAATAAAAAATACTAATTATAATAAATTATAATTATCGGGATCATTGATTAACATTTTAGAATTACATCACATTAACATTTATAAATCCATCGCAAAAATATTCACATATCCATCGAGTTTTCACAAAGTGCACATAATACTCAACTTTATTTAAACTCAATCTACACTACAGGAATCTTCAACAACATCGAGGCTCATATGCGCGTTTTGAACCGCACCACTCGAAAAGTGCTCGATGCTCCTTTGACACCTCACTTTCAATGTCAAAAAACACTACTAGAATAACCCACTATAGCGGCAGATGCCCATGTGATGACAGTGGCGGTGTCTTGAGGTGCCCGCCGCTAAGTGGTCGAAAATCGTGTTGTCCGCGACTATGCGTGGAAACTAGTCGCGGACACCACGGGCCGCGGCTAACGCCGCAACGGCTCGTGACTAAGAAATGGAACGTATTAGCAAACCCCGTCGGGCTTGCAATTAAGGCCCAAAGCCCATTTAGCTGCGTGCCGGATCGTCCCGCCCGCAGCAGCCGATCACACCCTCCTATGAATAGGTGGGGGAGTAGTGCTGCACCATCACTTACCCGTCCGCCGCACCACCACCAAGGGTTAGGGTTAGGGTCGGTTGGCGGCGCCGCCACTTGTCCTCCTCCTCGTCTCCTCCTCCTCCTCCTCCTCCTCTCCTCCTACTCCAGCCATTGGGTGCCGCCGTTGGGGTCGTGCGTGGAGCAACAGGCGCTCATGGGGCCATCGTGCGGTGGTCCTCATGAATGCCCCGCCGCCGTCGTCTAAATCCGGCAACGGCTCGAAGGTGTTGGCTACCGCCGTGGAGGAGTTCTTGATGGCGACGGCTCCTCGCTCCTCCCGCGGTGGCACCTGCTCCTCTCACGGCGGCAGCTCCTCCTCCTTTTGCGTCCGCACCGGAGGCGGCACCGGTGGTGGCTCCTCCTCCTCCCGCGGAGGGACCCCATCCTCGTGCCACAGCAAGCACAATGTGAGGCGCCGGGATGGGATGGCGGCGGCAGAACAGGACAACGACGGGACGAGACGATGTCGTGGCGAGGACGTCTAGGGTGGGTCTCAGCTGGGGCCCGCCGCCAATTTTGTTCGTAGATTAACGACGCTAGTGGCGGTCACCGGACACCACCGGCTCCCTATTATGCTAAGCGCCCCGGTCGGGCAGTTGCGGTCCCTAGACTTTGACTAATTTTCCTTGTAAATAGTGAAAGGACCCTAGTGGCGTTTATGGCATCTGCCACCGAGGCCCTTTTAAGCCCGCCACCATAGAGATTTATTGTAGTAGTGAAACCAGCCACGAGGACCGATGACCTCCATAAGCAATAAATGACACATCCTATCGACAATTTAGTACCGGACATTTGTACTCAAATGTTTTCGCAGCGTCGTGAATACTTTCTTAGATGTTTCATCATCTATGCTTTTATCCGATATCCTCTCCTCTTCTAGCCTTTTTGTTCTTTGTGTCAATAAATTCATGAAAGTTAGCAGATGATAACCAAAAACCAAAAAGAATGTAAATTAAACAAAAACAATCTTTGTGTACCTCTTTAGTGGTCTCCCGAGAGAGGACACCCGGGTAGGTTGCAGCAGAGCTCGAATACGCACATGCATAGTATCCACAATGGACACTACCTGGTGCTTGTTTAATATGCTGTAAATAGACGAAATAAATAACATCATTTCCAATTACAACGACGATAGGAGGATAAAAACAATTAGATGTGACACATCTTACCGGAAATTTGTGACGAAAGTATATTTGATTCCAAATTTTGTAACATGCCACATCCCTTTTCTTTACGTAGTTGAGAAGCACTACAACATTGAGAAAAGCGTATTATTGCATGAAATTATTGTTATGTAATCGTACTTGTGTACTTAACAATTTACGGCACTCACGACATCTTCGTAGCGCTCTGTAGTCGTAATCAAGGCTATCGAACACTAATAGATACACAAGTTTTGCCATCATCAGGAAACAAATCCAATGACCACTCCAACAAAGATCGTCGTAGTTAGTATGCTATCTAGCTTTACAATAGAGGAGAGGAAGGCAGTGATCGAACTTACTCAAAGTGGTAAGGCACGAAAAATGGCGTGTCTATCCTGCCAAAACCTAAAGAACCAGGAAATATAAGTTGCAGCTCGAGACCTTGCTTTTGTTGTCATGGTGGCCTTCATATTTTCTAATTCTCATGGTGTCTTGTCCATATATATCTCGTCTTTCTCATTTATCCGCGAGTTTATTGCATTTTAATTGATCAAGCTTGGATTAAGATACCCAACCTTCCAATTGGGTTTTTTTTTGTATTTCTTCTCTTGGAATGTTGAATTCAAGCTACAGAAAAAGAACAAGGAAATATGTAACATGTATTTCAAAAGGTAGGAAATACGAGAAAGATGGATGGAGGCACTTATAGGCACCGTAAGGTTATGAAGGTCGTGTCCATCTCTCGAGCTGAAACATAGTGTTGATATTATTAAAATATCGTCCAAGAGTTGAGTCGGCAATATCACGTTGAACACGTCACTTGGAATGTTACCGGTGATCATATCTATTCCTTCTTTCGCTGCTGCTACGTACCAGCCGTGCAACTTCCACATCTCCCACGGTAGGTTTGACAACATCTTTTTAGAAATGAGGGCGTGGCAAACATGAAATTTCGGAAGTCCTCATTATCATGATTACCCTCAAATATATCATCGTCATACTGTAGCAATTGACAAGAATCTGTGATAGGTATGATTGATTGCACAGTTCCCTTCATCATTCGCTGCAAGTATTTCGTGACATGTTCAGGTTGCAGCTTTAACGTATCCACCCCCTGCAGGCGTAATAGTCGTAGAGATTAATGGAGTAAACTCCTTCTGAATAGGCTCGATAATCTAAGGCTCTTCATCCAAGGCGAGTGTTTGTCCTTCTAGCTCGACGGACGGGACACGATGTCCTTCGGGCAAAACAAAGGGGACTATTTGTTGTTTGGGCTCTTCGTAGCTAGGTACTATACGGTTTCAGGCTATGGGGGTCTGCGAGTATAGGACTCATAACCGCGTCTTGTGCTTGGTCTCTTGTTGCTTAGCGACCGAAGTAGCACCCGACAAAGGAGACGATTCTTCAACTCCAGCTTCGTCTCCCGTGAGTAGTTGACTCATATGAACCGATCCGTGTCCAAACAAGGAGGGAAAGGAAGATCGTGGTTCCGAGAGGCCAACCTCAAGTTGTTTCCACATGATGAAACAACCGTGGCATCATGTAGGGTTATAATCCCCGCATCTAGTATGAGACATTCATACTCGTGCTCCTTACATCTTTGATCGATCTCCTCGACGGTGAGACGCATGTACCTGGGGGAATATCCATGTTGTGGACTGTTCATCCTGGAAGTGCTCGCTAGTTGCAACCTTCAAGGTGTTTTCCATTGTAACCAAATGGCAGATGCAACTTACATGGACATTGCGTGATGACATCCCCTTCTAATGGGGAGTTAAAGCCATGCGAAGTGGTTGGGCTAGCATTAGTCATGCTAGGGATATTGCCACTTCGCAAGTCAACTTGTTACATGTCCATCTGTCGCCTTTACTATACCTTGTCCCTCTTCTACTTATCTTTCTTGTGAAATTTATGTCTTTTGTACAAGGAGGCGGAAGAACTAGATGAGAAACCCTCTTTCCAAGTGGCCTTCGAGAAACTCTCTTTGGTCCCCATGCCAAGAGAGAGTTGCTCTCTGTGATATTCGGATCGAATAAATCCGGAATGCGCAGGAATCCAATTTTTGGCACGTAGAGCGAGACCCTCCAATGGATCAGGCTTCCCTTCTACACGGAGTTTTTCTTGTATCCAGCGAGGCCCAAGCGTGTCTTGTACTTATTTTTCTTGTTCATCTCTAATATCTTCGCACTAAGGTTCTTGGGATGTCGAGTTGTCTTCTCGCTGAACAAATATTTCCCAATCCGATGGACTTATTTGTCCATAATCATCAAAAGGTGTTATTCTATGTTTGACACAATGGCAGTTTAGCCTAGACTTCCATTCTCGAAAGATATGTGCTTGCGGTCAATATTGCCTTCTTGGCTTTCTCGAGGTCAGCTGGTGGGAACAGGACGTGTGATCTAACGACATTCTACATTTCATCTTTGCACTTCGAGGCACCACCTTGCAATCAAACTATATATTTTTGCATTTCTCCGTGACCGCTACACCACAACGATTCCACCATTTTCAATCGACACCTGTTGGTTCAACCGGCTCCCAATCAAGGGGGTCCAGGGCAGTTACTTCATAGGTGTCCCCAGCCTTATTCGTAGAGCGTTTACTCGTGCTTGCGCTTTTTGGGGACTCTTGGGCAGCTATGTTATCCGTTTGCACCTCATGAGGTGTGTCTTTGCCAGCCATGGATACTGCCGCTTGTACGACCAACGCACCAAGGTCACTTCGTCGAGGAACCTAGCATATAAAGAATCATTAATGTTTAGTAATTTGCTGATAAGGGAGACTTGAGAAATTTCACATTGGACGTTATACCTCATCTACGGGCATGTAATCGGGGTCCCGACCAATACCCCAAGATTCGCGAGGAGGGGCAGCTGAGGATCCTCTAGTTCTTTCCATTCCCACTTGATGAGGAGCTTTCGTGGTCTAGATCCACAACATCCTCTTGCGTGTACTAAATCGGGTGGGGGAGGGGGGCAGTCTTCCGAATTATGTGGTTATGTCCCTTCTAATGGCATCTTGTCCACCATTATAGGATCCGATAACTTTAGGGGAAGAATCAAAAGATATAGTAGCAAATAAATAGAGGAAAGAGGATAGGAAAGGAGGACGAGAGAAAATAGAGGAAATAGTAAGAGTTAATTTATAAAATCAAACAATTTATACTATAAATACATTTTGCATGGCATCGGAACAACGATAGCATCAAAATCATACAGTAGAGGAGATAGACGAGGAGGATTTACATACAATGTAGAACACTTTCATAAGAAAGACAGGTGTACATTATGCAATGCATATGGCATTTATATGACCTCAAGGTAAATAGGTCAGGATACTTGGGTATCCACCAAAAAATCAAATATAATGTGTCATACACATCACAAAGATGATCTGGTTGGTAGCCAAGCATCCAACCATGTCTACCCAAGGTCGTATGAGTTGTAGTATGTCTTGCATATTTTTGTACCTAATGAAGGAACCCTACATTCTATATTCATCCCTCCCCCCATCTATCCCTTCTCCTATATATATAGATGCTTATCAAAAGTCATCATTTGCCAAAACATTGCTTTCTGTGTTGGTTGCTGAATCAACGGTCTTCCAACGCTCTAAGGTCCTAGAATCGTATGTTCACTTGTTGTCGACATCCGAGGATGTGATCCATTCTTCCACACTCATATCACTTAGCATGCTTTCATCATCGAGCATTGCTACGTAGATCAAGGATGTAGCATATGAACTTCATTGTAAAATAGAGGAAGGAGAAATAAATACAGGAAATAGTGAGAATTTATTCAAACACATAATATATTTCTAAATTAAAATATATGTCTAGATATATTACTACACATGATATTAGGAACTTATAGTCCTACACAGTGTACATGCATATATATGAATAATTAAATAATATAATTTGACTAAAGCATATATCCTACATAGCATACAAGCATATGATTTGACATGAATAAATGCAACCATGACTAAATAACAGAACATTGATCCACACAAGAACATATGAATAATAATTCAACAATGGATAAATGAAAACATAATTTAAACATGTACAGAAATAATAAACTTCAAATAATCATGATTTAAACATGAAAACATAATTTCAACATGAATTTGTACTTAAAAGAATACAATTTAGCAAGTATTTCACAACATTTGTATTCAAACGTGAATTTTTACTTAAGAAAATAATTTAGCAAGTATTTGTACTTAAATAGAAATTAAACATGAATTTAGGCAGGCTATCAACATCGACATTGCAAAGCAAAGGAACAAGTATTCATATAATTTAGCAAGTATGGAACAAACAGGGAGGCCATCGACCAGGACATTCACAAACAAGTATTGCATATAATTTAGCAAGTATTGAACAAACAGGGAGGCCATCAAATCGATGTTGCACAAATAGAGGAGGCCATCGACATCAACTTTGACATGTGGGCAGAACATCAATCACAAGTCATCGATATTGCACAAATAGGGGAGGCCTCACCGTCAGGAAGGAGAGGGACTAGGATAGGGGGAATGGGGAGAGAGGCATGGTGTACCAATGAGCTCACGAGCTCACAGGCGGCGAGGAGAAGCTTGCTAGGAGGTGGGCCATCGGGGATGAGCTCTGGGACGACACCGAGGACAAGCCTCACGGACGGCGTCAAGGAAGAGAGGGGCATCACGCGTTGGCGCACGAGAGGTCGGCGAGAAAGACCTCATGGGGCCAGAGAGCAGGTGGAGGATGGCGGCGGGACGAGGCGAGGAGGAGCTCACGGGGCTAGGGCCACGGGGACGGCATGACGTCGGCGAGGAGGAGCTCGTGGGGGGGGGGGAGGAGGAGCTCGTGGGGGAGGCCATTTTTTGTTTTTTTACTGCTTAACTTTTTAATATAATATTTGAACTACAAAATAGTTTTTATTGACTTTTATATGGACCAAATAATTTAAATAATTCCAACAAAATAACAGTAGATTTTAATTAGTATGACTGATGTGTATACAAATTTATAATTTGCAAACTACAAGGTTGTTTGGCCTATATTTTTGCATGGCACTGTTTCCTGAGCATTCTAACTCATTGATATTTTTTAAAGCTTTTTACAAAAGAAAGTAGTTCAAATGGGACTATGTATCTAGTTAATCGGGTTTTATACCAAAATTCATTTTGGTTGATCCCATGCATGTTTATATGTTTTATAGTATTAAACAAAAAAAAAATCAACGTGTGTATTTATAATTGTTATGCACACGAACCGAATATTGAGGTCAAATTCGCTACGGTTTATGAAATAACAATGATTAAGTAAATGTTAAAACGTATCATAAATACATTTTTAGATAATTCAAGACAATAAGTTTGAGATTCTTACAAAATAAAGTGCAAATGGATAGATTGGAGTTTTACAAAAATTTAGAAACAAGAGTCATTGAATTTGGACAATATTTGAGTACTATATACAAGTTTGAAAAGTCAAATAGAAATCAAAAGAATAAAACACACACACTTAGTGAACTAGATGAATTAGTAAGGTTATTTTCGTTAACATGCCGCATATTAAGAGTCTAGCCCAAATCATTATTGTGATTTTAAAAAATATTGTTAAATTGATTTCAATAGCTGGAAAATAATCAAAGTCTTCTTAAATTGATTTAAGTTGCTAGAAAATAATTAAAATAGTTGTTGGAAAATAATGAAAATATTGTTAAATTGGATTAAGTTTCTGGAAAAATTTTAATTATTTTAAGTTGTCGGAAAACAATTAAAATATTTTAAGGTCCTAGAAAATAATTAAAATATTTTTAGTTGATTTAAATTACCGAAAAATAATTAATAAATTGTTAAATTTAATTGGAAACAAATAAAATATTATTAAGTTGATTTAAGTTGCTAAAGATAATTAACATATTTTAAGTAGCTGGAAAATAATGAAAATGTTGTTAAATTCATTTAAGTTGCTGCAAAATACTTAAAATATTGTTAAATTGATTTATGTTTCTAGAAATTAATTAAGACTTTTTAAAATTCATTTAAGTTGCTAGAAACTAATTAAAATATTATTAAATTGATTTAAGTTGCTGGAAAATATTGCTCATATTGTATGACGGGGTTTTTTACATGGGATGGACGATGCTAGGCTGGTGAGGTGGTACTAAACACCTGTGCCTACCACGCGCGCAGCTCTGTTCTGCCTCCACCATGTCCACATCTTCAACCTACCTACCAAATGGTTTTTCATGTTGATTAATGATAACGGGATTTTGTCTCGGTAATAATCATTAACTATACCGGACCATGACAAAATTAAGGATAAAAACTGATCCAGTGGTCTCAAGGATTATTAATGAACAACTTTAAATAAAAAATGGCCTCTGCAATCTTATTTTTTAAAAATAAAAATATGGACAAAAAGGATACAGTGGTCCCTATTAATTAATTACTTTAATAAAAAATGGCCGCCTTCTGATTTAAATATTCTTAGTTTTTTAAAAAAATATAGATAAAAAAAGTTACCCAGCGGGCCCAAGCCCCAAGAAAGGGCCTCTACTACCAGAGCGCACCAAGAAGGCATGCCCGGATTCAGCTGGCCCATGACCAGGCGGCCCATAGGCCACAGAAGGACGGAGAAAGTTCTTTAGTAATTTCAAAACGGTTGGCGCGGCTGCGTTTTTAAGATGGGGTGGGCGACGGTGGACGGGCGAGGTGGTACTAAACACCTTTCTGTCGTGCGCCTCCGCCTCAATAGCTACGGTTGGCTTCTTCAAGCGTGGCTATAGTGGCATGAATAGCCACGGTTGAAGACTTCGACATTGGCTATTGGTAGAGGTCTCAATAGCCAGGGTTCACAAAGCCAACCGTGGCTATAGTGGCCCCTATAGCCACCGGCCACAGCCACAGTAGTCTGCCCCCTACTATAGGCAGGATCTATTTTCTTTGTCGTGGCTACACTGTTCTGGGAGGCGTTGCTACAGTACGGGATTGCTATAATGAAAGGGAAGGCTTTTGTCTCATAACTGTCGGACAGACTGGTGCGTGACGTGGTGCGCCCGCGAATTACATCCCTAGAAATAACTGCTCTAAGAAATACAATCCATAATGTGGGATGACTTCACCACCATACCGCTTACGCTTAGGCACTGGATCGTATTTAAAATTATTTATGGCTAATTTTATATTTAGTGGCCCTCAAGTATTACAATTAATATTTACGCTTCTAGCACCACTGCTAGGAATCTCTTATTTTGTTTGAATTACCATTAGTCCTCAGATGCAAGAGTAGATTACCTTGGGTGAACAATTTTGTGCCAGTGAAGGGATCAGAATAGTCTCAAAACATCTGGAAAGGAAAAACAAATTACAACATCTTCTTGAATAAATGTTTTTGTAGAGAAAACTTTTGGTTTTAGCACTCGTCTTACGGCACATGATACAACCACCAGGATACTCGTCAGGATTATTTAGACTCAGCACACACGTCAGCCATTGGTAGAAATTTCAACAGTGATAAAACATAAGAATACTTTCAACTCAGGACTTTAGTACTCATCAATTTCCACTGTGGGTTCGTTTTCATGTTGGCGTATTGAAATTCCGATATAATATACCTTCATCTTTGTAGCTTTGTTAGTGGGTTGCCGAATTTTAAGATGCAGTTGTTGAAGACTTGTAAGGTTTTCCAAACCATAGGCACCTTCAAGCAGCTTGAATTCTAGCTCAAGTCTTTGGAGCACAGGCATTGCTCCTTCTAAAAAGCTCAGCATTGGCATCACTGGTGCTGAGAACCGGAGTAGTTTAAGATTCACAAATCCACAAGCTGGCACGAAGATCTTTCCTCCTGAATCCACTGTGTTCTTCTGTAGGATATCCACCACACTAAGATCCTGCCCTTTTGCATTGATCGAAAATGTCAGAGAAAATAATTTAGGGAGCTCGGACAGAACTTCCAAACCGTAGGTCTTCAGTGAAGTCAAAGATAAAGTTAACTTCTCAAGACTGTCCAGCTTTTCGATCCATTTAGGGACATGAAGCAATTTGCCTGAAAGATCAAGCGAGACAATGTATTTTCGTAGAGCGGGTAAATCATCAATCGAATCAAGAAAGCCTGTGAAACCATCATCTATTGCTAAAGACTTCAGAGAATAGCCACTTAGGTGTTCAACCGCAACAAAGAAATCATCATATTTTTGACTCTCAGCATCAAGATCAATGAAATAGATGCATAACTTCTTCAGCTTGGTAAGCTTGTGCATGCTTGCAAGGTCTGGAGTCGAGCGCTTAGTAATTTCAATCCCTAATAGTGTCTGTAATGCTGTCATCTTTGCAATGACAGGAGTGAATCTCAAGGCAAAGCGAGTGGATTTATTACCACCAAGCAGATGGACCATTTTCCGGAGTTGCGCAGCAGACGCAGGGAGCTCTTTCACATTTGTCTCTCTAATGTCCAGTGTCTCCAGGTGTTGTAGCTTTCCAATTTCTGACGGGAGCTTCTTGATGTCAGCCTTGCGTAGGCTCAGGTATTTAAGGTAAAACATCTGACACATTTTTTGCAGATGACTGGTACTTAAGATCTTGCACCCTTCCAGATCCAACACCTGCACTATTCCAGACTTGAGTGAATAAGAAGGAAGGCGGTTTAAATTATCAAACACTGTTAATGATCGGACATGTGACAAGTTCATGAGCTCTATTTTCTCTTTTGCATCTTCTGGATTGCTATCGTGCAGGGCAAGACGGCGGACTTTGTTGCTTGGCATTGGTGTCAGCCAGTGGCCTCCAACTACAGTAATAAAATTCTCTTCGCTTGATTTCAACACTATGTATTCAAGGATCATATCATGGACCTGACAAGACTTCACTTTTCCATTGCTGTCATGCTCCACTAGATTAACTATATTCCGGACAAGGAGATCATTAAAGGAGTCTTCTGCAACTTCCTCTACAGTTTTCCCACTCTTCTCACCAATGAAACCTTCTGCTATCCATCGTCGAATTAAACGCTTCCTCTTGATACTGCACCCTTTAGGAAATATGCTCAAGTACAATAAACAATTCTTCAGGTCAGCCGGCAAATCGTTGTAACAAAGGTTCAGAATTTGAATTACGCCCTCTGGGCTATGAATGTTACGAAACCAACTTACAGACGTCCTCACTGTTTCCCAGTTAGATGTTTCATTCAAATCTCTCCTGGCTAAAAGCCCTGCTACAGCGATTATAGCCAAAGGTAGACCTCCGCACTTCTTTACAATGGCATCTTTGCTTTCTTTGAATTCATGTGGAACATTACCACCAATTATTTTAAAGAACAAAGTTTCAGATTCGTCGTGAGAAAGTGGTTGAAGCACGTGGATGCGATCTTGTTGACGACAGCAAGCTTTAGCTACAGAGTGGAACCTTGTAGTCACCATTATGCTGCTGCCATTGTGATTTTGAGGCAAAGCTTCCCAAATTGTTTGCCATGACAATACGGACCATACGTCGTCTTTGAAGAGAAAATACCTGGGAGGAAAAAAGGTACCCATAAATTAATCAAAAGGGGACGTCACATTCAGTCTAATTAAGGCCTAGAAATTACCATAATAATTAAATTAAAAAAATTACCCACAACCGCAATTATAAAAAAATAGATAAAAGTACCCCGATGCATGCTTTAAAATTATCCACCACCATTATTAAAAATAGGCCAAAATACCCTTATAAACATGTTTAAAATTATTCACTATGACAATTATGTAGGAAAATCGATATATATACAATCTTATAAATCTAACAGGAGTCACCATATTTGCTATCAAGGCAAAGAAATTACCTCATTAATAAGAGAAAATAAAAAACGAATTACCCACCACTAACATTATAAAGAAATGACACCAATGTACCCCTACACATGTTTTAAAATTACCCACCACCATTTTAGCAAATAGGCTAAAATACCCTGATAAATTTGTTTAAAATTCTTCAGTATTGTTATATGTAGAAAAATTGATATATACTTGTTATAAATGACGTGTTGATGTCATGAAATTCCACAAAGAAATCCAATCTAGTTTTGGCGGTGGATACTCTAATCCATACTCTAATTTAGATCGACATTATATTATTCATATGGCGATAAAATAGGTTGCTGGTGGGTTTGTGTGTCCTGAGACCTGGCTTCTTGGCGCATTGCACTTCAGGAAACAACACATTTGACTTAGAAAATAAAAGAATGCAAGTGTTTTACTCTAATTAATTGGCCGGGCGTATTGAGCCATATATTGTCACAGTAGAGATGAATCATACATATTTGAACTGTATTTACTCAATTTGTTCTGAGAGGGACCAAAAGTTCCGTCATGCACATTAGACTAAAGGAAAAAGTCCATTTTACTCCCCGAACAATGCACTTTGTCCAAATTACACCCTGAACAAAATCTTGGCTCACTTTACACCCTCAAAAAATTTAAGTTGGTACAACTTACTCTCTTATGTAATTTCTCTATTTTATTTTTCTTTGTACAAGTTGAGTTTAATCCTCAAATTTTGCACAACGATAATATTCATTGAACCTTACATTAAAAAAGTGTAATATATATTTTAAACATTGCTTTTATAGTTTAATGGCATCAAATATCATCTTAATTATATAGTTCTAGAATTATATACAAAATATATAAGAAAAATATAAAATATTTTCTTTTATATAGAAAATAGTACTATCTATCATCATGCAAATGTTGAGCTTCAAATTCAAATCCTACAAAGAGAAACAAAAAAGAGAAATTGCATAGGGAGTAAATTGAGCCAACTTAAATTGTTCGAGGGAGTAAAGTGAGTCAAGATTTTGTTCGGGATGTAATTTGAACACAGTGGATTGTTCAGGGGAGTAAAATGGACTTTTTCCTAGACTAAACAACTGCAAATAGTAGTTGAGTTAGATGTCATGCTCGCTCTATGCCTTGCATATAATATATCTTACAGAAATATAAAAAGCATTGAGAAGCTATTAATTTTTTTTTGTCATTTGGATCCACTCTGAAGTTTTGTACTCTAAATTATCCAAAAAATTGTATAATGAATGTACGAGAAAAAAATATATCAACATTTTCATTAGTTCTCTTTCTTTCTCTCTCTCTCTCTTCCCCACCGACCCTTCCTTCGGCGCCCTCGCACCGTCGCCGGCGTCCATGGCGACGCATGCCGCCCCTCACCGGCGTGCATGTGCAGGCCCCTACCTCACTGGCGTACGTGGCAGCGCAGCCCCCTCATGGCATTGCAGCGCAAGCCCCTCCCTCGCCAGTGTGCGTAGCAGCGCTGCCGGCGTGGCCCCCTCTCGGCATGGTGGCGTGGGCCCCTCCCTCACCGGCCGGCGTGGCGGCGTGACCCCCTCTCTCCCTGACGTGGAAGGTGGCATGGACCCCTCTCCAGCATGCATGGTGGCGCGGCCCCCTCCCCGTCGGCCCCACCCACCGGCCCTGTCACCGCCAGCGCCCCCTTCCTGCCGGGCCCCCTCACTACCAGCGCTCCTCCACGCCCCTCACCGTCGGTGCCCACTGCCTATCGGGCATGCCTCACCGCTATGCCCGTCACCGACGCGTGGATCCGGCAGCAGGATCCGGTGATGAGGAGGCCAGATCTGGCGAGTGGTGCGTGGATCTGGCCGCTAGCGCACGGATCCGGCGGTGATTCTTTTTTTTTGCTGTAACAAATGTAGTAGCGGGCGAAACGCGTGGTAGTAGCATTCTTTTGTCCGCTACTATTGTTTCATTTAGCCGCGGTCTTTTGTTGGCAACTAAGATTTCACACTCGTAGTGACAGGACCAGTGACGGAAATTAATTCCGCTACTATGCCCGTTTTTAGTCCGTCATTATGCCTACCTCAAAACAAATATAAACCAAATGCAGGAAGGTGTAGATGCTGGATCATTAAAACAAATATATTATTTACAATAGTAGGAGAACGTAATGATGCTGGTTTTAATCTATGCAAAAGGAAAAGGCTATATACTACTCCCGCCAGTTTTAAATTGATAATGTTAGGTTAGTAAGATTATCTTAATTATTATCAAATCAATGAGATAGTCATATCAATGAAAATTGAGTAAGTTTGTTTAACGGAGATTCTGAAAAAAAGTAGGTTTTGGGGAACAAGAAAAAAAGTGGACGAGCACCATGCAACTTTTCACATATAAATGCAGGTAAAAAAGGTTGCCAAACTCACCGCTTATCCCGCAATATTGTTTCGAGCTTCTCCCTGAGCTGTATCACGTTCCATCCTTCGATCCCATTTGCACGCCTCCTTTCCGAGGTGCTGCGACCATTGTGCTCAAAATCCGGCTCTGGCATGACTTGTTTGAGGATGTTTCTTAGCAGCGACGGGAGATTAAGCTTTTGTGAAACCTGCACCGACGCTCGGCATTGGAACTGCTCCCCGCACCGGCGGTAAAGCTCCAGTGCCATCGTCGTCTTGCCGATACCACCAAACCCAGCGATGGCTAGGATACTCAGATCGCCTCGCTCCTCTGTCAGCCAGCGCTCTTCTGTCCGGATGATGGCGTTCATCTGCCCAACCGGCTTTACTGTGCCCACGACCTGCCGTGGAACAAGACGATGATCACCGGTATATGGTCGCACTGGTCTGCTTGCCAAGTCATCGGCGTCGTGCCTGGGGTCCTGCACACCATACCTCTTGCGGCGCTGGCCAACATCGTGAGCTCGGTTCTTGAGCTCGACTATCCTTTCAGCAATTTCACGGCGAGCCCAGAGCGCGGTCATGGTGTACCACGCGCGCCGGAGGTTGACCAGGAGACCCTCACCGCGGGGCTGCCTTCCGAGACGGTGCGCGAACTCATCAATGCAATCCTCGATGTCGTAGGCGACATCGCGGACCTGCTCGGTCCAGTCCTTGGTCTGCTCGTCGTGGGTGACTCCGGCTGCGGCGGTGCGAGCCAGCTTGCGTAGGAACGCGTGCATGCTGGCGAACTCGTCGTTCATGTATTGGATCTCACTCCGTACTCCGCTGATGAGGCTGTACTCCTGGGAGAGGAGGCTGCCGAGCTTGCCCAGCAGCGATATCATGGCGCTCTCGGAGGCGCCAACAGCGAGCTCCATGCGTGTTGGCTCGCCTCAGCCTGATCACCTTCTTTTCTTTTTTGCCCTCACCTCACATACCCAAACATCACGAAAAATATGTTGGACAATAGAGGCAAAACTCCAGGATTGTAGAATATGGCACGGATTGTTCACATATACCTAGCCAGAGTGAGGTTTCCGACCATATAAGAAGAAACGTAAGGTGTCTCAAAATTCTGTGGCTTTGCGTTACACGCAGGATACGAATAAAGCTGCAATGGATCACGGGAATACTTGGGTCGAAAGCAACACTATACTACAATAAAGCTTTTTTTAAGCAACAAGTCATATTTACCCTCCTCAAAATATCGTTGAAATGCAATTTTTCTCCCTAAACTTCAAAACAAGACATCTTGTAAGGTCAATACCCAGAGTGTGGTTCAGAGGTTTTGGTTATTAATGTCAACATATTCAATGGGACTAACAAGGTTTGTTAGTATGCAAGGTGTTTACACTCATGCATGGAAGTAGTGCTATTGCTGAAATGGCAAAGACCTCAATGGTTTGCAAGGCGCAATTTAGTTTTCCTGATATCACCGTATGATCTGGAGAAGTCACCGTATAATACGGCCAGTCAGGAGAAGAAGATGCCCAAATTACAAGCTCTGGAGTAGCCTTTTGAATGTCGCCGTAGGATATGGTGATAGGAGATGATGTCCAGGAGCCAAGTGCTGAGGGTAGGATAGGAAGAGCTCATCGTAAGATACAGGCTCAGTGCCGTAAGATACGATGAGTACTTGGAGTAGTCACCAGAGAGCCAAGGGCTATGGAAAGGAAGAAGCTACAACCACCGTAGGATACGATGCGGTCACGATTGTATACGACATTCCGGATCAGTGTTGCTTCAACAGGGAGCCAAGTCTCGGACTTGGACATAGGACAGGTCGAAGCAACAGTAGTGGGATCGCCACACGATACAGCGTTCCGGAATTGAGCGCTACTAGAGAACATGTAATCCCTGATGTGAGACGCGGCAATCACTGTAATATACGGTGGGGTCACCGTAAGGTACGGTGTTCCAGAACAAGGTTTGATGGATTGTGTGAGTCAAGTCTGGATTTCAACTCCAGGAAGTCTATGCAGGTGCCACCGTAAGATATGGTGGGGTCACCGTACGATATGTTGTTTCAGAACGGAGTTGGATTCACAGAGAGTGAAGTCAAGGACTTGAAGGCCATCTATAATGATTGAAGTCAGAAAGTGCCATTCGGTTACCTCACTTTCTTCCACTATTACATTGGATTGTAACTAAAGTTATGTATGGTAAGTCTTCCTCTTTTATTGTAATCTGTAGTATTGTATATGGATTTGTGGCATCTTATTATGGGTACCAACTACTGATCCAAGAATTAGTACATGATGTGTAGTTTATCCAGAAACGTGGTACGACAACCATACTGAAAGAGAATATGAATTCCACGTAAGTGATTTATCACTTGAAAATTTAAAAGAGAAATTGAGTCCTTGCCCTCGAGCAGACATCACACGAGGTTACAACTGCCACCAAGGCACACAAGCTTGCCACCCTAAAGGACTTGCTTCACGTTCCGAGTGCAATCATGGACTTTCACTGCTAGTGTTCCTTCCAATGGCGAGCCCAAATTGCTCAGAAACTTGTGAAGGTCTCTACAAACTTTTCAGAGTGCTCTACACGAACTCCTAACCGGACTAGGATTTTCCATAGACCAAAAGTGACAGCCTAAGCCATCATCAACAACCAGCATAGTCTAGAGGTTATGTGATACTCAATTTACTCTCTGAAACACTAGCTAAGATCCTCAAATCAGCACCTAGTGTTGTCCCCTGGTCCCCTTGGCTATCTTTGATATTCTCCTTCTCTTAAAATGGCCATGAGAGCTCTCTACAATCTAAGAAATGTCTACGTATAGTCAACCACTCCAATATAGCCGATACCAAAAGTTTATTCCTGAAACGTTCCCTATTGTAATACCATATCATGTGTCGACTTAGAGGATACAAATTTCTATAGTAGGCATTGGACTAGCTAGGTCACTGTTCTTACAGCATTAGGTCCACTGGCTGTGACCGAAGTGATCCTCTCCATAGACTTCCTCTCTCTGATCTAACTTTGTTCAGGCACACCATATCTTACAGGGGTAAATATTCGGTGCAAACCACCTATTCAGTGAAACCGTGAAAACTCTCTCAAAAAACATACTGAAAAGTTTTAAAAAATTCTGAAACATACATGATACCATAGGGAACATGCACACAAAATTTTAAAACAGAATTCAACATCTAAAAGATACAAAAATAACAAAACTAGGAGAAAATGACAAAAATTACTCCATGTGCATTTTTTGTCCTTTTCACCTTATATGTTCCTGATTTGTTATTTTTGTATCTTTTAAAGTATGTTGAATTTAGACTTGAACTTTTGTGTGCATACTTCCCACTGTATCATGTACATGTACACTAAGTTTCAAAACTTTTGCAAAAATTTAAGTATGTTTTTAAGAGGGTTTTCATGGTTTCACTGAATAGGTGGTTTGCACCGAATATTTTCCCATCTTACAGTGAGCCCACTATATCTTACGGTGGCTTCTTCCGTAGTCCAGAGCCTAAGTCTATAGCTGGCTCTCTATATTGAACTTTGGGTACTCATCATATCTTACAACGATCACCACCATATCTTACGATGACGTCCAGATCCTCCTACCTATGTCTCTGCACCTTGTTGGGTTCATCTTACATTGAGACGATTCTATATCGAGTCGAGAGCCAACTCTTGTATAATACGATTAACCCTTGTCATATAAGAAGCTAACTCTGTAACACCTGTGTCTAGAATTCTTCGCCACATGTCACCTTATGTTACGATGACACCATCATACCTTATGGTGACATCCTACTTCCCAACTCCATACTTGATCCTTCTCAGAGTCTTCCTGAGATCCTATCATACGGTAATCACTTTTGCTTAAAAGTAAACTTGTTCATTCGCTCTGTTCTCCTGAAGCCCTATCATCGTATCTTCTAGTGATCCCATCGTACCTTACATATTGAACTTTTATGAACGTCGAACTCATCTCTTGAACACCGCTTGACTCACTTCCAACTGGCGCCTTGGTTCATCCTCTTCTCCGTTGTCACTATAGTGCCTTAAATACTCACTGAGCAATCACATTTCCTCTGCACTAGGGTTACCTAAGAGAAATGATTCAATCCCGCTTGAAAGTCTGATTTTTTCTATGGACTCAAGTCTATATTCACTCTAGACAAATGACTACACACACTTAGTTTTAGCAATCGTTAGTCTGGAACCATCTCCTATACTTATTAATTAGAAATAGAGGAAGAAGTCCATTTTACTCTCACCTGATTTGCCCAAAGTCCACATAACCCCTGACACTAACATTTGGTTCATTTTACACAAAGTAATTTCTGATTAAGTTTACTTCACTCCCTAAATGGGTATGCTAATCCCATTTGTTGGCTTATTCACTGGTTAGGCAGGGATTGTCCTCACTGGTTGCTATCCAACGTGAAAAAGAAGGCCAAGCCTGACTTAATCTCCTCTCTGGGCAAAACCGCGACACTGATCCTCCCTGGTTCTATCCGTTGTCCCCTGTTTCTCCTTTCTCTCTCGCCGGCGACATTCGTGATGGCATGCCACAATGCCAGCACCACCACCATGCCCAGATCGCAGGCACGCCAAACCGGCTGTTGACACTCGATGCACAAGATCTGCAAGTGCCGCCCTTGCAAAACATCTGCCGATGAGCAAGAGACAAGATCTCTCTCTTTCTTTTACCACACAGAAGACCAACCACTTGCCTGGTTCCATACCTTCTCATCTTTGATTCAAAGGACGCTGGTGATGACATCCATGGAGATAACCAAGAGACATGCAATGAAACCATCAACTCTCCCGATGCTCTACTGGGTCTGGCAAACCCAGTATCTTCCTTGGCCATGGTGGATCGACGATGTCACCTTACGTCCTCGATGCGTCTCCATCTTCTTCTACGACGCCTTCTCTTATGCGCCACACTACATGGTGCCTCTCAGCATGCCAGGGGCATTGTCCGCGGTTAGTTTTGATCGGGTATCTCGACAACTTCATCCACCACGGCTCCTTCAAGCACAACATCATCGATGGCTACAAGTCTTCATCGCCGGTTTTTCTCTCCGGTCACATCCTCGACATCGGCATTAAGACATATCATCAGAACATGTTCATAGCTGGTTTTTCTCTCCGGTCACGTCCTCTGTGCTGCTCCCACTGTGACTGCGGAAGGGGATGTTAGAGTATAATTGGTAGTCTAGATATTGTATCTAGGTTTCCATATGTATCCGGGAGGTGTCTTGCCCTACAAGTCTTGTACTTTATTTATATCGGCCGATGGCCTAGCATTACCACCACCACTTTACACCAATTCTATTCTCCTTCTGTCATTCACTACCACAAAGACCTTCTATAGCGACGGTTGGAAACGCAATGTAGCGGCGGGTATGGCTACCCGCTGCTACGTGTGCGCAGCTACAAAGAAAAGGCTGTAGCAGCGGTATCGGAGATTCGGAAACTACCCACCGCTACAACCAAAATGGCAAAACAAAAAAATGGCCCCCGTCGGGCCCACCTCGCAACGCCGGAGAGGCGGCGGATCTATCGCCCGAGCGCAGTGGAGGATCCACGGCCACCCAGCTGACCGCCGCCGCCGCGAGGACGGGGGCCGGCCCCCACTTGCCATGCCGCCTCCGCGAGGATTGGGCCAGATCCATGGCCCCTACATGCCACGCCGCCGCTGCCGCGAGGACGGGGCCGGATCCGCGGCCCCCGTATGCCATGCTGCCGTCGCCGCCACGAGGATGGAGGACGGATCTACGGCCCCCGCATGCCATGTCGCCGCCGCCACGAGGATGGGGACGGATCTGCGGCCCCCGCATGCCATGCCGCCGCCGCCGCCACGAGGATGGGGGCCAGATCTGGTGCCGATATGGTGCCTTCAATGGAACTTGTTAGGCCATGTTCTAAAGCTTACTTACTTGCTGTCATATGATTTTTGTTCTCGGGCTAGTTATTGCAATCCTTCTTTCAATTTTGATTTCAAATTACAAATATAATGAATCCCCTTAAGATTCGCATGATTGCATTGACAAAACAAAACACGTATAAGTTTATCCAAAGAAATGACAATGAAGTATAGCTTCGATAAACAGGCTCTATGGATTTTTAATCACAAAATGAATAAGCCTAGTGGTTTATTTTCTATAATTTATCTCTAGGTATAATTATATGTCCTTGCGGAAGGCTAAAATATGAACTATTGCACTATCAACCTTACCTACAATTTTGTTCATGACAATTTGAACTGCAATGTAAAGAAAAAGTCTGAAGACAATTTGTTGTTCAAAAGAAGTGTAAGAGATGATAATTGGCATCAATGTCTTAATTAAATTCTTACATAATTGTTGCAATTATGTTGTAAAGGTAATGAAATGTGCATTAATGGCCGGTAATTTGAGAAGGGCAATGGCTGGTAATTTAAATATATGACTAGATATTTAGTCTTTTTTATAATAGCAGTAGTGTGTAATTATTTCATTCTTCGATTAATGTGGAAATTCACAGTTCGATAAAATCGTAGCAGTGAGATCAAGTTAAATTAGCAATTTAATTCGGATGGACAGGGGGCTACAGTGGTGAGTTCGAGGGACTGATTTACAGGAAGATGCATTGCATCGTACTCTGGAAATGCAAAAATCTAGTGTATCTCTTTTGCTGTGTCCTGATAATGTTCTACACGATTTGTAGTACAGCACAACCCATGTATGGAAAAAACCAGTTTTAGGCAACTGTATCATTTGCAATATGATATTTATCTTTTTGTTTAAGACAAATTTATCTTTATGGGACGTCGACCTGGCGGCATTTTTTGGATGTCCTAACTATATGTCGCCTTCATACAGGACATGGCCTGTTACCCACTGCGTTAGAAATTTTCAGCATCACTGAAGCGGCGTGCAGGTATAAGCATGTTCTTCAGTACCGCTCTGATAGTGTGCTGCGAGATCCGCACGTGATGGAAGCTGAGGAGTCCCATGTTGCTGCCCATGTTGTTGGTATCGAACGACCCAGGAATAAGTTGCTCCGGTGGCTGGCCCCAACTGAAAGTGGCTCGACAAGACTGTTGTGCATCCTTGGACCTGCTGGTATAGGCAAGACCACTCTGGTGATGGAGACCTACCGCCAAATCATGGTGATGGGGGAAACATCAAACCAGCACGCTTTTGAGCTCCGTGCCGTTGTACGTTTGTCCGCAAGACCAGATATCAAGAAGCTGCTCCAGTGCATCCTCTCTCAAGTCATGGGAGCCACAGCATTGGCGGTGGAGGATCACGAGATTGTCACGCTGAACCAGCTACGGCAGAAAATCTGGGATCACCTGAAAAATAGAAGGTACTTCAACGTTCGGCGTTTCTTTAATAACTGAAAACACTGGTCCTTAATGAAATTTATATCATTTCATTAACCAATTACCTTATCCAAATAACTAGAGATCGACCTTATTACAATAAAAATTTAGTGGAAGAAATAAGAGCATATTTGTTTACGCTAAATATCTAACCTGGCTTTTTAATTTTAAGTTGAAACAAACAATTAGAGTATATGATGATATTGTAATAATTCCATGAGCTGTGTTGATATAGAATATTTGATTATATAATTTTGTTTATATAATATACCAAAAATCTTGATTATATAATCTATATGGTAAATAAATACCCTAAGTAACAATTAGAGTAGAGTGACATTGAGAGGCATTGGCAGCGTGGGCTCCGGCAACCAGCAAGGTTCGGTCGTCTGGTGAGAGCGAGAAGAACTCAGAATTCGCAGTGACAGAGAAAGAGCTCGGCCGCTCGTGAGGCTGGGCCATTAAGAGTGGCCTTATCATGCCGGTCGGGCCGTTTGTCCATCCCTAGTTTTGGGCCATCATGCTGGAACTAGACATGTTATCATTTCCACGTTAACAGGTCCAAAAGTTATTAATGGGTCATTGTGCTACCAAGCTCAGAGGTTATCCATGGGAGATCCAAAAAATTTCCATAAATTAAGTACTAGGGAGATTGGCCTAAAAAATCATCTCCATGAGAGTCCTGAAACCACCCCAATATTTAGTTCCCTCTAAAATATCCCCAGCTGGAAACAGGAGGAGGGGGGGGGGGGAATTGGGGGCCCTAATCCATGTATTTTCAAGAGAATTAATTGTTGGAGGAGAGAAGAAAAATCACCCCTAATAATTTTTAAGGTGCTGACAACAACCGATTTTAGGGGTCAATATTTTGGAGAGCTCTTGGAGATACACTCAACAGAATAGTTCTAGCAGGATAACTCCTGCGGTGATGACATAACATGTAGATTGCTGGGTGATGAGCCACCTCCCCTAAGTTCCCCTCCTCTTTCTCCTCCGGTGATCTCGCCGATGTTGAGAACTGGAGATCCACCCTCGTCTTAGTCTAGTAGGTTGATTAGATTTTGTAAGGTTGAAAGTTTCTCCAAAGATCCAATCGAATAGATTGGTGGCGGTGTAACACGTCATCAAGATCGTCGGTATGGAGCAACAGAATATCATTTCTTGACGGTGGTAGCACGATTACTTCGCCATCATCAATGGAGAATAAGGTACTCCAGCCCTTCCTTTGTCCAATTGTGGTTCTTCACAATCATGATGGTGGGCTAGTGAGAGTTAGTTTTCCAACAACATCTATCTGCATGTCGGATGGATTTGAGTTCTCTCACGATGATTCTAGTGAATGAGACGATGATGGGTTCGATGACGGGCTCAAAGGCGGCAAGTTCATCGTGTGTGCATGTGACGTTTTAGTAGTTTACTCCTCTTTTACAAAAGAGATGGGTATAAGGATGATTGTAGTAGATGGAGAGGTTGTCATGTTCGTTTAGATCGCAAGTTATCTCTGTGGCATATCCATTTAGATTGATTATCCCAGATGGTGGAATTTGTGGTTTTTTCAAGGTTTCTTGTCTCCCATGAATGAAGTTGGAGTAGTTTGGATTGCTTTTGTAATAAGTGGATGTAGTCTATTAGAAATCAGGTGTGCATTTATAGTGACAGGTGTGTGAGGAGATTTTGAATACTCGCCACAATAATAATTTGGGTAAACTGATATTACTAAAATCTTTGTTTTATAATAGTAGTTTATCCAAATAGATTAAGGCCTTGTTTGTTTCCTACTCCAAATTATATACTGCAAGGAAACCAGGGAACACAACTTATTAGATTATTATGATAAGTTGTATGGAGATTTACTCTTTTCTTTATTTTTGTCCACCCTAGGTACTTCATTGTGGTTGATGGTTTATGGAAGGCATCACATTGTAAAGAAATTAAGACCTCATTTCCTTACAATGAAAGTTGCAGTAGAATAATACTCACAACACGTTTTGGAAGGGTAGCCCGTTCATGTCACACAAATTTTGGAAGGCTTTTGTACAAGATGCAACCGTTAAATGATAAAGATTCTGAAACTCTGCTGTACACAAGAGTGTTTGGTTTTATGGATATTTCCGTACCCGAAAATCTCAAGGCATTTTATGGTGAAATCTTAAGAAAGTGTGAAGGTGTACCTCTCTTCATATCTTGTATTGCTGACTTGCTGCGACTACAGTGGTAACAGGACCAAGAGGTGCAGGAGGAGAGCTCTATCTTTAATAGCATTGAGCAATGCACCCAGCTACCCAAAGAGATTGAGCAAGCATTACTATCAACTTATTACAATGCCCTTTCTGACGATTTGAAGTTATTGTTTCTGTACATGCCCATGTTTCCACAGGGGCACATGTTCAAGAGGGATCATCTCATCAAGAAATTGTTAAGCGAACGTCTCATGGTGGATCGAAAACATTTTGACAATCTATTCTCAAGGAATATAATTACTCGGTCCCGACCATACTGGGAACAGGGTTTTTGTGTAGTAAAGGATCGACAATATAAGGTCAATCAGTTTATAATGGAATTCCTTCCCTCCGTGTCCGCGTCAAAGGGTATTGTTTATACCAGTGCATACCTCACCGCTTCTGCAGCACCAACAACATTAGTCGGTGACGAGAATTGGGGGAAACCACAGCGGATTGCCCTGCATCATCATTACCCTAACCTGCACGATGTTCTACAGGAAATCGATTTGTCTCAAACTCGTTCCCTGTCAGTGACTGGTACAGTCGAAAAAGTTCCTTTCAGCAAGTTTTTCTATTTGGTGGTGTTAGATCTTGAAGGCTGGGAGAATTTGAATAATGACCACCTACTGGAGATATGCAATAGCCAAATGTTATTTTTAACATATCTAAGCATCAGGAGCACTCCAATCAGTGATCTTCCACAACAAATCAAGCAACTAATTTCACTGGAAACACTTGATGTAAGTCACACGTGTATAAGAGAACTCCCTGTAGAAGTGTTTAAGCTAGAAGGTCTGCTCACCCTGGACCTAAGAAGCACGGAGATAATGCATCTGCCAGAGGAAATCATGGGCAGTGGGTTGATTGATCTTCTGATCGGCAGAAGTGATGAAACGATTACATCTGATGAAGTAATAACAAATTTACCAGAGGGAATCAGATATGTTCTGCGCCTAGAAACATTGGCTACTGTTGATTTACGGGACTACTCTGCAGGTTTTGTAAGGGACCTTGGTGACCTAAAGAACTTGAAGGTACTTGCGATAAGACTAAATTTTCAGCAGTGCAGTGACAGAAAGTGGGTAAAGGCATTGTTGTACTCCATACATAAGTGGAACCTGCTAGAGACTCTAACCATTTACTGTGGCATGGGTTGTTCCCTGGAGTTCTTGGATTCAGTTACAGACCCACCTGAGAAGCTAAAGATATTCAATGCGGTTAGTGGAAGATTTGTGTATGTACCCAGGTGGATCAGTGGGCTTCGGCACCTGATGTACCTGCAAATCACGTTCTGTGAACTAATGGAATATGATGTGGAAACCCTTGGGAACTTGTGCAACTTACAGTGCCTTATACTAGGCTTGGAGTTTGTTCCCGACAAAGAAATAGTGATTAAGTGTGAGGGTTTTCGTAGGCTTGAGAAATTCTCAGTCGATTGCACAGTGCCATGGCTCACTTTCGAAAAGAATGCGATGCCGTGGCTCACATCTCTTCGGCTGAAGCTTTGTTCATCAGGCCTGGTAAAAGAGCAGAGAGTCCCCTCTGGTATCTTGAATCTGGAAAGGCTCACGGATGTGGAGCTCTGTTACAACGAAGGTCATTGTGGGAAAAGCTTTATTGTGAGGAAGACTGTGGAGGCCGTTGAGAAAGATGTTGCCGACCATCGCAATCCGATAAACCTCGTCATCAATGGCACCATACATGACGTCCATAAAGTTGATTAGAGGCTGACAAGGAGTCTGATGACCAATAAAAACCAAAAGAAGGCTAAGGTACAACGAAAAGCCATATGCACAGAAGGGCAAATAAAATTGTAGCAGAAGAGGAAGGGTGAAAAAGGAGAAGCAATCTTAGCGACCGCGACAAGGTAAATGGTAAATGACAATCATTTCATGGTTTTCGTGTGTGGTTGGTTTGGTTATGTATGACATAAGTATCCCACATTTGTTATTACTAGCCCATCAACCTGTGCATCCGCATGGGCTGACATTTTCTTTTGAATAATTTCTTTTAGAAAATATTTTGTATAGTAAATAGTTTCATCAATCTCTATTTTAGCATTTTAATTTCAACAGTAAATTGTTGTGGTAATATATATTGTCTTGTATTTAAATTTTAATGTAAAATATTTTCTAAGTCATATATTTGAAAAAAGTACTGCTTAATCTTTGTTATTTTTTTTAAAAAAATCTCCATTTTGCTTTACTAACATGATCTTGCTAAACTTGAATTTTCTTTTTATTAACAACTTCTATGCTTGGTGGTCCTGACCCCGTATTGTGTTTCTGTTATGCGAAAATATGAGTGCAAAACAACACTTAAGTATGGTATTACATCGAAGCTATTATCACAGTGCATTATTTGCAGAATATATACTATGGCGTTCAAGCTGTAATCTTTCAAGAATGATTTTTTTCTTTGCTGCAAACAAAGCATGTTGTTTATTCCTGTACCAGAATCATCATTAGAATTATATCAGGTGCATGCAGCGCTGATTTTGGTGCATAAGCTTCATGATGGCACTTATTTGAAGTCAGTAGCTGTTTCAGAAAATGAATTTTCGACTTGCATTGGCAAGATCCATACTTTGCTTCAATACAGTATACTGAAATCAACTGATAAACCCTTTTGTTCCATATCTCCTCATTTGGTTGCGATTAACTTGGAGCACACTTTATATTAAAATATTGACTTATAGCTACAGGTTTTCTGGTGTATAAAGAATTCATTATTGGAGAGGGAGCCTAAGGCATCACCAATATTGTTGTTTAGCTACAGTTATCAATTTCATAGCTGCATGCAATTCTAAGTTTCTCAGGAAGAGCTTTACATACCAGCAAGTCCACAAAGGAAATCCCATTGTCATTCACTTGAATCATGCCCGTCGCACAACAAAAGTCTACTTAATTTGGCAGCTGCAGAACTGGATGGCCGTAAGGTTGTAGCAACTGCCAAGGACGCCACACATATGGAAAGCCCACGTCTTCTACCTGACATGCCAGCTTGTTATGATCCAAGGAATACGCACACTTGCTGACTTGCCGCAGGGGTGATCTTCCACACTGTCGGCTTCATAGCTACCAGGACATGGGCCTCCTGATCGCAACTGATGGCATGGCTAGATGGGGATGACACGGCGAGATAGCTACCAGCAATATCGACAATTAGCCTAATGGCAACCTTAATTGTTGATAGAAAGAGTTCTTATTTCATCTATAGTTCTTTTTTATTTTCCTGGTTTTCTTTGGAAAAGGATTTCTTACTCAATACCCGTGACACAACAGGATGATTCACAGTAGTCTTTTAGGATACTTCCATACACAAACATTGCATAAAGAGGCCACAATTACTGTTAGAAATACATGTACTAGGCTTGGTTGGGCTGTGTGCCGGCCCTAGGTTGCTCGTGCGCATAGGGTGCTCTAGGGTTTTATCCCTAAGAGTCCTTAAGAGCCCTCGACTATATATTGTATACCACAAATACCCAATCAATACACAACATGATTATTTTTGCCTGATATGGTATCACGAGACTTTCCGATCTTGTGCCTTTCCGCTTCCGCTATCCGCACCCAACCCTAGCCGCCGCCGTCCCCTCCATGGGTGACATCTCTGCTATCGCCGCCAAGGCCCAGGCAGACAATTCCTCTAGCTCCTCCTCGCCTAGCGTCGCTGTCATGAACGTCGAGGCTGCCATTGTAGCCGCCGCCAAGAAACGTGATGACGCCGAGGCTGTAGCCAAGGTCCTAGACGAAGCCGCCCCCATGGCCAAGGCTGACAACACCGCACGCAGTGCCGAGCTCACCAAGGAGGCTGACCTCATCAAGGCCGCCACCGCGACCCAGGAACGTGTTCGCGCCGCCGCTGAGTCGCAACCAACAGGAGCGCAACGCCGCCGACCTCCTGGAATGCGAGGTTGCCCGGTCCCGCCTGGAACACTCAAACACTCAGGCAGGCAGTCCATAGACACCGACGATGACACGCCGACGATGACTGCTTCGAGTACTATGAGGCTGCCACTATCGCCACCGGTCATGCGCAGGCGGCGGTAGTCCGGAATATCAAGGTTGTCGTCCCCATCACCCTCGACCTCCTGTCACCGCACTTCAACCAGTGGCGCGATTACTTCCTGCTAACCCTTTGTCGCTTCTCGCTGACGGATCGTGTGCTCAAGGACGCCGGCTTCCCCAATGACACAGCACGGATGTGCATGGACTGTGTTGTCCTCTCCTAGATATACACCACCATCCCCCTCGATGTCATGGAGGTTATCCACGAGCGTGGTGGTGTCACTGCTCGCGCCGCTTGGCTCGGGGTCTAGTGGCACTTCTTGGGCAACTGTGAGACCCATGCCCTCCACCTCGACGTTGAGTTCCGCAACTTTGGCCAAGGAAGCCTCAGCATGGACGTCTACTGCCGCAAGATGAAGGGCATGGTCGACACCCTCACTGATCTTGGTGAACCAGTGGCCGATCGCACGTTAATTCTCAACACGCTGCACGGTCTCAATGAACAATTTCAGTTCATGTCTGCCCAGATCACTGGGCAAAAGCAGTTTCCTCGCATCTGAGATGTCCATGATGATCTCCGCCTCGCCGAGCTCAACATGCCGCGGCCCTCTCCAACCCCGATGGCCCTGGTGACCACGCTGTCAACTCCTCCTTCGAGGACCCTAGCCCCTCCGTCGGCAGCGCCACGCCCGCGTTAACTCCGAGCAGTCTTCCTACTTCCGGCTCCGCTCCATCCTCCAGCAACCACTACAGGAAACATGTTATATGCCGTGTGCCCGTGGCACACGGCACAAACTGTGCTGTGTGTAACACACGGCACAGTCCACACGGCATACTTATAGACGGCACAATAATTGTGCCGTGTGTAACTTATCGGACACACGGCACAGTTATTCCCAACTGTGCCGTGTGCCAGACGGAGGGCACACGGCACATTTTAAATTTGTGCCGTGTGTCAGGGGCAGGACACACGGCACATTGTGCAAACTGTGCTGTGTGCCTTATCTGTGGCACACGGCACAAATGTTACTACGTTGTCAGGTTAGGTTGCCAGGTTCTAATTTTAGACACCGTAGCTGAAACTGAAGCACATCCTGAATGTGTACCAAAGGGGTGAGATGAAATGGAACTCAAAACTACCATGTTTCATTGCAATACTCATGTAGATCGAGTGTAAAAATCAGGTTCTGTACATGTAAAAACTATGTATAGACAAGTCACTACATCCTTCATAAACTGCAATGCCTAAAGTGACTTCAGGAGGCAGACATAATTGGAATTCATAGTCTACACAATTAATTGGAATTTGGTCCTCGTACATGCCCCAATCATCAGCCGCAATATTGTTTCCTTCACCTGACATGCAGCTAAAGGGATCTGCAAAATTAGAAAAACAAAGCACTCAGTGTGTCGATAATAGCATGTTTAAGACAGAATGAGTAATGCAACATGTGGTGCAAACCTGCTAACAAATCTTTCTGTAGATCATACTCCTGACATTGCCATCCCCACATCCCACTGTAAGAAATTCCATCATGGCAAGCACAGTTACAATGATTATACTAATGATAAACTAAAAAGAACTTCAGATAAATGGGTGAAAAGTTTGGAGTGAAAAAGGATAGTAACAGCTAAACTGGTCACATGAGGTCGATGTCCAACTATGAGAAAGTGGATCATGGTCATGGACAACTTTTTAAGTACGAAGAGTAACTAGTGGTATATAACAGGTGAAAAAAGGGCAGGATTGCACTGATTAGGAAATCGCATACCCGATTAGACTGCTACCAACTGAAGAATAACACATCAAAGAAATAGCTAAGAAATAACTTCACAAGATCTGTGGCTCTCAAGCTCTCAAGATGTCACTAAGCAAATTCCTGCAAGTATTAAAACATGCATAATGTCACAACATAAGCTTCTTGTCGGTTCAATTAGATTTTCTATTATGATTCCAATTTGTCCAGTTCAATAATACATCTCATATGTCATTCCTAATAAGAAAAGCAATAGGTAGTGGTAACTTTTGAACAGAGACATTACAATGGGTAGCTACATTGTGCCCTATTTCTTTTCCATTGAAAATTGCAGCACATTATTTTTCAATTAGTGAACAAATGTTGTAACTTACTGACCCAAGATCAATATTTGTAACTATCAAGTGGCCATTCCTGTTCTTTGGAAGATATAGGCTCATCCTGAAAGGTATAAGTCTATAACCTATAACCAGCAAACCAGGTTTACTTAATGGGAAAGGCCACATATTATTAACTAACTGATGCCTCCATAAGAGAACCCAAGTTTGATTTCAAGAACAATAGTCATTGTTAACTAATATTGCACAGCTATCAGTTGAGCTCCCATAGTGAACTAAGATATTATTTACTAGGACAACCCTACTGGCACTACAACATCCTTTGATGAACAAGACAATGTTTCGTACAAGGACCAATGACCAGAGGAACCAAATGCAAGGGGTGCCAGTAGTGGTTATCAAGAGAGAAAATACAGCAAAAATACACTATCAATATACTGTTTATAAGAACAGATATAAAAATCTAAGATATAGTTAAGCTTATACCCTCTGTCATTACTCATTAGAGGCATGCTACATTTCTGTAAAAATAAGAATTTCTACAAGAACTATTAATCAAAAAGCTTATGTGAGTCAGGGGATGATGAGTGAGTACTAACTCATGAGGAGGAGGAAGTCCACGGCCGGGGCAGCGCTCAGCGGGGAGGAGGCGAGCACTGCAGGGCCGAGGCGGGCACCACCATGCACTGAGAAAAGGCAAATAAATGTGTCAAATTATCAGTATCTTCAGACAATTCAACCATAGAAACAGATGAAGCCTGGTAAACAAAATGGGGAAAACACTAATGAATTAGATACTAGTATATCATCCCAGATAACTTGCACATCAGAGACTCTAAACCTTGGAATTAAAGGCACCAATTCACCCACCAACCATGCTACACGAAATTGAAATACAAAAACATATCGAAGAGTACAAGCCTCGTATCCACCCACAACAAACTTGGGATAAGACCGCATCACTACCACAGCTGCTCAATTTCGCACAAAAAAAATAGGGGATCGGACCAAGGAACTCAACAATCGACGGATCGGAGAGTGCAGGTACGCTGTAGTACTTCCCGAACTCCGTCCACCTCCCGACTTCCCGAAGCTCGCCAGGATTTCATCATACGAGTTTTTGGTAGCTGAAGTGGGAAAGGCCAAGACAAAGATTCGATCTGAGACAGAGCAACCAAAATCGATGCAATAATTTGACCATGTGAAGAAGCCCATCCAAATCGCAATCCATACCAGCGGTGGCGGACGACGCAGACAGCGGTGGCGGACGACGCAGAGCGCGCGGCGGCGCGGTGACCGCCGATGAGGAGGCCCGCGAGGCCCGATGCGAAGTGGGAGGAGCGAGCGTCGGGCGGGCGCAGGGCGGTGGGGGCGGCGGGGGCGGTCGGCGGTGGTGGCGGCGGCGTCCGGCAGGGAGGAGGCGGGGGTAACGGGTCGCGGCGATGTGGGCGTGAAGGAGGCCACGCGGCGGCGATGGGGCATGGGGAGGGCTCGCGGGGTGGGGGTGGACCGAGGCGCTGGCATCGGTGGGAGGTGAGATTGGATCGAGCTGAAAGAGAGAGGAGGAGGAGAAGGAAGGCCCGCGTGCGCGACTAAGTCACGCGAGGCTTTGTGCCGTGTGTTTTAGATCTAGCACACGGCTCAAATAGTTCTGTGCCGTGTGTTCCGTCGTGGCACACGGCACAGACCTCTATGCCGTGTGTCAAATTTGTGCCGTGTGTAATTTGGTTGGCACACGGCACATAGCACTTTGTGCCGTGTGTCCGATAAATTACACACAGCACAAATTTTGACACACGGCATATACGCACTCTCCCGTAGTGAACGAGGAGAATGGTGGTAACCGTGTCACCGCCGTGGCAACCGCAATGGTGCAACGCACCGCTCTGGCCTAGCCCACGGTCTACAGTCCGTGCACACCGGAACCATCCACATGTGGCCTGGCTCCGGCTCCGGTGACCGGCGCGCCCGCGCTCTGCGCCTCGGCGTCTAGCCGCAGCAGACACTCCTCGTCAGGATAGATCGACACTACAGCGCCGTATTAGCCTCCACCGCAGCACCATCCGGGGCCCCACCTGTCGGCCATTGCTGCACCGACACCATTCCAGCTACTGCCACTAGTGTAGGTTCCCCGGCCCGGGACCTTCACTCTGATGGCACTGCCTACACATCAACCACAGCAGGTCTGGTCTCCCTATGATCCCCACACACTCGCCAAGCCTTTAGCACAATCTCCCACATGCCACCGCAGGAGTGATTGGTGGACTCCGGCGCTACCTCTCACATGACTCCCAAACCTGGTTAACATGACTCCTCTCACTCACTCTTCGTTTCATTTATCTATCTATGTCAATAATGGTTCTACTCTTCCTGTCACTGTTACTGGATATATGCATCTTGACAGTTCTTTGCATCTTAACAACATTCCCGTTGCCCCAAATATTAGTAAGAACCTATTATCTATCCGCCAATTTACCACTAATAATGTTGTTTCCATTGAGTTTGACCCTTTCGACCTCTCTTGAAAGGATCTTCGCACAGAACCGTCCCCCTCCGCTGCGACAGTCCCGGATCCCTCTACACCTTGCAGCTGCCAGCGTCTTTGTCTCCTTACCACCTCATCTTCATGTTTGTGGCATCGATGTCTCGGGCATCCTGGTCACGACGCACTTTCTTGCCTTGCTGAGTCATCTGTCATTATGTATAATAATGGCTCTAGTGAGCACATTTGTCATTCCTGCCAACCTTGTCAGTCACACTCGTCTACCTTTTACTAGTTTCTCATCCAGAGCTACCAAGAACTTTGATTTGATACCTTGTCATTTGTGGACATCTCCTATAATCAATGTCTCCAGTTTTAAATACTATCTCGTTATTCTTGATGACTACTCTCATTATGTCTGGACTTCTCCACTCTAGCTTATGTCCGACACGTTTGCTACACTATCTAACTTCTTTGCGTATGTGTCCACACAGTTTGGATGCTGCATGAAAAGCATGCTTCGCACCCTAAACAATGTCGTTTGCACCCTGCTGACCCAAGCCTCCATGCCTCCCTCCTACTAGGCGGATGGGCTAACCACCGCCACCTACCGTGTCAACCGGCTACCCACAAAGACCCTGAGCCACGCCTCGCCACATTTTGCACTCTACAGCTCTCACCCCTCTTACTCCGAGCTTCGAGTCTTTGGTTGTGCTTGCTACCACAACTTATCGCCCACAGCTCCACACAAGCTTGCGCCCCATTCAGTCCTCTGTGTCTTCCTTGGGTACTCGCCGGATCATAAGGACTACCAGTTTCTTAATCTCTCAACCCACCGTATGATCATCTCTTGACACTGTCGTCTTCGACGAGTCCTAATTCCCGTTTTCCGCCTCCGGCCCTCGTCTCCACCTGACGAGCTTGACTTTCTAACTAACTTTGAGAACTCCAGTGCTCTCCCTGTTCCTGTAGGTACACCTTTGGTGCCCCCACGGGCACCTGTTGACAGCTGCCCGAGCCCGACCACGGTTGCTGCGCCTGATGGCATGCTGGCCATTTCTGCCTCTGGTTCCCATGCCATGCACAGCTCTACGTACACTGGCCCCCGTGCCGATGGCCTCGCCAATGAACGGGACCGCACCGGCGTTGCCCTCTGCGCCACGCACGGCTGTGTCGTATCCCGTCTCCACGCCATGCGCGGCTGCCTCTATGCTGTCATCTGTTGCGCCATGCACGGCTGCATCCCCTCTGCCGGTCTTCACCAAACCACCTGTGACACAGGTGTACAGTCGTCGTGCTTCCCAAGTGGAAATCAACAACTCCTCGTTGTCTCACGAGAGCCCCGCAGCGCCGGTTCTCCACACCTGTGTTGTGCTTGTGCCCTCTGTTGACGTGAAGTATTCTGCACCAAAGGGTGTCATTCCCATCAACCTGGTCAGGAATGAACATCGGATGGAGACTCGTGGCAAGCTTGGCTACCGGCAGCCTTGCCTCTTGGATGCTGAGACCCCCTCTCCTTTTCCAACTTCTTACCGGAGTGCTCTCACCGACCCCCACCGGCACCATGCTATGCATGAAGAGTTCGACGCACTCATGTACAACAACACATTGGAGCTTGTGCCTCGTACTGGAAAATGGATTTTCAAGCACAAGTTTCACTCTGACCGCTCTCTCGACCGCTACAAAGCCCGCTGGTTCGTCTGTGGGTTCACTCAGCGTCCCGGAGTTGACTACGATGAAACCTTCAGCCTGGTTGTTAAACCGGCCACTGTCCGTACCATTCTCACTCTGGCATGCTCCTAAGACTGGTTGATTCATCAACTCGACGTGAAGAATGCTTTCCTCCATGGATCTTTTTCTAAAACGGCCTATTGCTCCTAGCTTGCTAGTTTTGTTGATAGCTCAGCTTAGGATCATGTGTGTTGACTCAACAAATCATTATATGGACTGAAGCAGGCTCCCCGGGTTTGGAACAACTGCTTTGCCTCTTATTTGCTGCGTTTGGGATTTGTTGAAGCCAAATTGGACACCTCCCTGTTTGTCTACTACACTGGCCCCGGCACAGCGTACCTCCCGCTCTATGTTGATGACATCGTGCTCACGTGTAACACCCCAATTTTCGGCCAAATTAAGACTCACTAAATAAATCATTTTATTTTATCCAGGAAAAATATTTTCAAAAATTAACTAGGAGTTAAAACCTTATTTAAATTGTAGGTAGAATGCACATCGTATTTTTAAAATAAAATCCTAACACTTGCAAACATGTTTGATTTCCTTTTGTTGGCCTTGATCTCATCTTATTCTCCTTAAATTAATTTCCTTGGATTTGTTTGGATTTTATTCAGATTTATTTTGAAATAGGGAGTCAAAGAAGAAATACAAACTAGAAAAAAGGAAAAAACAATAAAAGCCCAAACGGGCCGCCCAACCCCCTTTCTCCCTCACCCAGCCGTACTCCCCTAACCTCGGCCTCGCCCACCGCATCACACACGCGCACCGCCGTACTCCCCCCTCGTTGTCGTGTCCCACCAACTACTAGGCCCGGTCGTCGGCTTGTGCCGACAGCCCGCGTGGCCGTCACTACCTTCGGCCCTTGCTGCCACTGCCATTCCCGGACCCTCCCTCTCCCTCGCGCTCCGCACCGCGCCGCCTCGCCAACCGCACAATTATGGCCGCACCCGAGCTCCGCCCCTTATAAAAGGGCCTTCCTCACCACCGCCTTCCGGAGCGCCGGCAAAGGCAAGCCTCTCGCCCCCCCCCACCCTAGCTCCCCCTCTTTCCCTCGCCATTCGGCCACCACCAGCCCTCCCCGGTCAAGCCCAAACGCCGCCCGACCCCGCCTTGGTCGCGCGCGAGCATCCTAGCCCCTCTCTCCCTCCGCACCGGCTCTACGGGACCTTCCCCGCCAAGCGCCGCCATCGTGCCCACCTCCGGCCGGCCTCCACCCCCGCCTCCGGCCACCGGGGCCGTCGGGATCGCCAACTCCGACGAGCCCCGGCCGCGCCCCGTCCCCGTCCCCGAGTCTAGCGTCGACCGGTGGACCGGCTCGTCGGCTCGGTACACGGGCCTCGTGGACCTATTCCACCAAATTCCCAATACAAATACAAATCATATATTTCCTATAAAAGCCACATTTACAAATAACCCCCTAACGTTTCTCCAAATTAGTTAAGATCCCCTAGAATTTTACATAAAACCCCCTAAGTTTTTCCAAAATTACAGATAGGTCCCCGACTCGACCAAAAATGCATTTTTGCATTTTAGCCCCTCCAGTTTCCTGAAATTACCAAATGAATTTCCTTTTTTCTCGAAGCCATGGCTATTTTACAAAAATAACCCTAGAACTTCGACAACCGTAAATTTTTAACCGTAGCTCCGTTTCGATGATTCCGACGCCGTTGGAATCGTCGTAACAAACCCTAGCCCCTGGAACCTTCCTCTTCACTCCATTTTATTTGGTTTTTCGTTGTTATTAATTTTTGTCTTCATTATTTCATGTGATGTACTTTACATACTCGACACCCACGGTAGACGAGGAGAATCGGGAGCAGGAACCCGAGGACCCCGACTACGAGGAAGACTTTGAGGACGCGTTAGGAGGCAAGCTCTATCAATTCCTTGATCATAATTGATCCTATTACTATGCTTATTCTCGCACCTATTTAGAAAGCTACTCTTATATGCATTTATCCTTGCAACTATTTTTGCTAGAGTCCAATCGTTGTATGATAATGTTAAGATCACTATAGATATGAACATTATACCCTTGATTGCCCTTAGAACACTAGAATCAACCTAGATGTATTGTTAACTCGTTAACGATATAGTAGTATCCTGCTTAGGAACTCGTTACTCTCTATCATCTTACACCTTGTTTATGAAAACGTGTGATAATGAGTTTGGTGGTGTGTGTTGATGGGTGGGTGATTAGACCAACTGCATTAAGGTGAAGTTAGGTGGGAAATGTTATCGACCGTGGGCAAAACTCCTAGTACTCGGTGTAGAGTACTTGATGATTAGGTGTTGAAGATTTGTGATGGATGAGTGTTTGCCCTGCCATATAAGGACCGGTTCTTCGAACCCCAAATTGGTGATTTAGTGTACAACCACAAAACCTTGGGTTATGCAACAAGAAGTTCCACCGGGTGTATTAGATGACGGAGATCCAGGGATCGTTCATTTGGTGAAGTCCAAGTACTTGGCACATATATGGTGGACGGTATGCTTGTGTCATACGTGTCGGATCCCCGGGCATTCGGGTGGACTTGTTAGTGTGCCTAGTTGTGGTGGCAACGTTATGTGTTCCATATCTAAGAACATATAGCTTGTGGGTAAAGTGTACCAACCTCTTCGAGTGTATAAAACTATCCGGATGTTCGTTGATTAACCACGAATACTACAGCCTTGATGTGTGAGTAAAGTGTACCAACCTCTCGCAACCTTGCGCTTGTGTGTGGGTAAAGTGTACCAACCTCCGGAACCTTACGCCCGTGTGTTTTCGAAATGGTGTTGGCCCGTTGTGCCGTAGCTGTTATGACCTTCGATCGGAAGGCTCGACTAAAAATATGGGAACCGTCGGGATCGATGAGTATCTCCCCCAAGTCCAGCCAACTAAAATTACAAAAAATGTTTTCCTCTTACAAGAATCCCAATGTCTTTGTAGCGAGCCCATTGCATCCGCGCTTCCCGCTAAAATCTGATCCTACCTTGACAACACCCAAATTGCATAAGCATATAATCCATTGTTAGTGGTAGAGCTTGTTGAGTACCTTATGTACTCACCCGTTGCTTAAATCATTCGGATGGAGATGGAGATCATTATGAAGACGAGGAGCAGGTCGCGTCCTTTGCTCGATGTTGCCTCGTGGAGTTTATGAAGCTTTCCAGTGTGTTTTCCTTTATGTGAGGTCGGGTTATCCACGTCTTTGCTTGTAATCCAGCACCATGTATTTCCTAGTTGTATCCCTTTGAGGAATAAATAAAGGTTGTTGTACTCGGATTTGTATCATCGATGTGTGTACCAACCACTGTTCCAGTGGTTTGGTACGTATGCACAGATGTAGTCCCAGGATTGGAGCATCATAGATGGTATCGTAGCTAATATTCGACCGATAGGACGCGACTAAGGACTTAGGACGTACTACACACCACACTATCTATATATCTTCCCCACAATTATATATATCTCCCTTCCCTTACTTTGATAATAAAATTTGAAAATTCTTCTATAACCTTCTTACCCAGATTTCTCACTTCTAGAAAGTTGTCCGTCCCACGTATGGAAGACGAGCCCGAATGGAACTACACCACCGCCATCGCCGTTGACGTGTTCCCAATGATCTTACGCCGATTGCTCGACACGCTCGGTGAGACCATGGAGCCATAGTACCGCTGGCGGACCAACGCCGAAGATGGAGTCATAAGATGTGTGGTGGAAGTGTGTGCTTAGAACATTTATGGAGCCCCGGACGAGCCCTCCTCGCGTTACCACGAGCCGATCGGGACTCGCTTTCGAGGACACCATCCAGCTTGGTAGCCCGAGACGTATTGCTCCACTACCGTGCCGAGGGAATCAACACTCACCGGAAAGAACCCTATACGGTTCTTCCCGATGGACAAGAGAGATCGCCTCATGTGGAAGGACCGTGTTAGTTCCCTTGACGGACCCACCTGTGTGGTGACGGATCCCACACAAGCTACTACCGCTCGCATCTTGTTGCACTTTACCAGCTCACGAGTGAGTCTTATCCACACTACTCGTGGAGGGAGAGACGGCTCGTGAGACCGGAGTCAAGAACGAGGACTTAGCTGCCCGAATGAGGACCTCACTTGCTAGGTTCAGGCCAAGGAAGACAAGATAGCCGGTCCGGAGGCAGAGCTCAAGAAGAAGAATGATCGGATCTCGTTCCTACTCAAGATACTAGAGAAGACTAAGAGCAAGAAGCCCAAGGAGGACGGACCGTCCAATGGTCCCCGCCCACGCAACTATGCTAGTGTCTATGGGGAGACTTTTACGTGGTACGCCCCACTGTGCGCCCACAATGAGCCAGGGTTCAATCAGCCCCTACCCATTGACGCAAGACAGAGAGTCGCCTTCGGCACCCCCACTTTGATCAAGCTACGCAACGGATGCCACATCATCATTAGCGCCACACCAGGACAGCGCTCAGCGCCGCGTACCGCGGCTAAGCGCGAGAGAGATCAGGTTCGAGCTCAGCCTAACTCAGCCTACGGCTACGGAGGCTACCCGAGTGGAGACTCTAGCCCCTACGACCCTCGTGCACCGGAGTTTGGATGTGGAGATCGTGCCGACCGCAAGGCCTACAAGGACGCAACCGCTACCTTAGGCTCTTAGGAGGACCCTATCGTGGTCAACGATGAGTAGACCGCAGACTCTTAGAGACTGCTAGACTTAGTACTACGCATGTGTACCATGAGCCATATGATAGCATCCTATATGACAAGTACTTGTATCATGTATCATGTTTTATGTACCATGTATCATGTCTTGTATCATGAGTCATGAGAATGTACCATGGGTCATGTACCATGTATCTTGTGTCATGTATCTTGTGCCATGTATCTTGTACCATGTATCGTTGTGTAATATAATAAATGCATGGTGCTTGTGTGTTTGCTTCTTAATTGAATCTTTGATTGAGTGAACATGTGTGACTAACCACAGATCATTAAAACAGCATTAAGGTCGTTGACCTAACTCCCCCCCCCCTTCCTTCATAAAGGTAATCAGCACCCCGCCTCGACATGGCCAGCTGCAGCCATCACAAGCGAGAACAATGGTGAGAACAGAGTTGAAGTCATCGATCGGTAAAATGAATGAAACCCACTACCACCACCAGACATGCACTCGGTTCCATGCAATGCACACAACAAACCGTGGACATACTCCCTCCATGATGGCTGAATTTATGTGGCTCAAGCCACCCACTTATGAGGGAAACCCGGAAACCCCCTCACAGCTGATGATTGGCTTAGAGAAATCACCTAGAAGCTAAGGATAGTCGGTGCAAGTGATCAAGAGAGAGTAGCCCTAGCTGCTCACTAGCTAGTTGGACCCGCTGCAGAATGGTGGAACAACTACACCGATGTTGTGCCCGATGTCACTACAGCTGGCTTGAAGGAATTTCGGCAAGTCTTTAGAGAATATCACATTACTCGAAGGAATTATGCACATGAAGAATGAGGAATTCAAAAAGCTGCACCAATGTTCTATGACCATAAACCAAGTACCACAAGAAGTTCACCCAGCTAGCCCGCTATGGCCTAGGAGATCTAAGCGGCGACAAGAAGAAGCAGGAACGCTTCAAAAAGGCCTACGTGGATCCATCGAACCCACGCCATAGGGAACATATACCCGGACTTTAACACCTCGATGAACCGTTGCATACCGATGGAGGAATCCATCAATATGGAGAACAATGACCGCAAGCTCAAGTTCCAGGAGCGCCAGGAAAGAGCTCGGAGGCAGCGCACCGAGAATACTCGTAGGTACCCACCTCGTCCCGTGATGTAGTACCGCACCGGTGGTAACAGATCAACAATCTACACCCCGCCAGGCCCCAAGTCAAAGCTATGCCCCCACTCGGAGGAGCAACACTACCGTCAGCCAGTACACATAAAACTGGAAACAAAACTCGCTACAACTGTAGAGAATTCACCCATAGGATTGCCATGTGCCCCTACAAGAACATGGGAATCAAAGCACCCGCCACTCAGCAGTCAAGCCCGTAGGCTCAGTAGCCCGCAATGCTGACCTAAGCACCGGACAGCCACACCCTGCTCGTAGCTACAACCGTGGGAAGATGAACCACATTGCTGTGCAACAAGTCGAAGATGCTCTAGATGTTGTGCTCGGTGAGTACCTAGTCAACTCTACCATTGCAACAGTTCTGTTTGATTCTGGAGCTTCACATTCGTTCATTTCATCGAGTTTGTTCTTAAACATCACATACCCAAAGTTACACTTGAAATACTTCGTTGACCCAATCCCTAGGATCCATGATAAAATGTTGATATGGCTGTTTAGGGGTAGAAATCATTTTAAGTGGGGTATCCTTTAGAGCAGACCTAGTAGTATTAGAAACTCAAGGCGTGGATGTGATACTTGGAATGAACTAGTTAACAAAGCACAAAGGAAATATATCATGCGAAGACCACACAAGGATGACACTGTCAACTACCTAGGGATACTAGTGATATATAAACCCCTGCAGATCGGGAATGGGAAGTATGCTATCCCACATGGACAACTCCACCTTAGAATCAATGCCCATAATAAAAGAATATCCATGTGTATTTCCTTAAGAATTACCAGGAATGCCCCTAGATCGGGAAATTGAGTTCGTCATTGACTTAATTTCAAGATCTAGGCCCACCGCCAAGAGACCCAATGGAATGGTAGCTAATGAATAGGAAGAACTCAAGGAACAATTAGCAGACTTGCAAAGCAAAGGGTATATACGTCCAAGCTCATCCCCATGGGGAGCAAGTGGTCCTCTTTGTAAAGAAGAAAGATGAAAGCATGACAATGTGTGTGGATTACTCGTTTTCTAAATGAAGTGACCATCAAGAACAAGTATCCACCGTCCAGGATCGATGGCCTCTTCGATCAACCGAAAGGAGCCAAGTACTTCTCCAAGATTGATCTCATGTCAGGTTATTACTAGCTAAAGATCGGAGAAACAAATGTCATGAAGACAGACTTTTGTCACCCGATATGGACACTTAGAATTGACTCGTTATGCCATTTGGATTGACCAATGCCCCGGCTTACTTCATGAATTTAATGAACAAGATTTTCATGGAAGTGTTAGACAAATTCTTGGTAGTCTTCATAGATGACATACTCCAAAAGCAAGGAAGAACATGAGAAACACCTAAGAATAGTGATGGACCGCCTCAGGAATCATCAACTAGACGCCAAATTCAACAAGTGTGAATTCGGCTTGAGGAAGTTGGATTCCTAGGGCATGTCTTAGCGGTAGACCTAGCTAAAGTGGAAGTTGTCAAAGACTGGAGACAACCCAAGAATGCCACCGAGATCGAAGCTTCTTAAGATTGGCAAGTTACTATCGGATATTCATCGAATGATTCTCCAAGATAGCTAAACGAACGGTGGAACTCACCCGTAAGGAAGCCAAGTTCCAAGAGAGCCTACAATGTGAGAAGAGCTTCCAAGAGTTAAAGAAAAGACTCACTAAAGCCCCAATACTCGGATTACCACATATCCGCAAGGATTTTGTGGTTTATTCCGATGTGTCCCAAAGTGGATTTGGAGGTGTACTCATGCAAGACAATCGAGTTGTCGCCGATGCTTCAAGACAACTCAAGCCACATGAGAAAAAATACCCGACACATGATTTGGAATTAGGAGCCATAGCGCATGCGCTTAGGATTTGGAGGCATTACCTCATCGGTAACAAGTGCAAAATTTTCACAGACCATAAGAATCTGAAATATGTCTTCACTTAGCTTGACCTCAACCTAAGACAGAGAAGGTGGTTGGAATTAAGCAAATGCACTCAACCACAAAGCCTACTGCAACAACGTAACCACCGCCACTATCAGCCGGAAACTAGTACAGGAAATGGACAGTCTAAACCTGCACATAACTCCCCAGGCGAAACACAAGTACTCGGAGTTACGGCCAAACCTAGAGGCCAGAATTAGAAAGGCTCAGCTTCAAGATCCAGAAACCTTGGAGCAAAAGCAACAAATAGAGGACAATAAGGCACCAGGACACCGAGTGGATAAAGAAGGAACACTATGGTTTGAATCCAGGATACGTGTACCCAACGTGGACAAACTTCCGTCACCTTTTCTCTGTTTACAGAGAGTTCCGGACGGAACTTTCAAGTTCCGTCCTTGGAACTTGAGGTTCTCCCAAGTTCCCACGGAACTTTCGTGGGGAGCACGGAACTTCCGTCAAGCACTCTTGAGAGAGTACTGGATGGAAGTTTCATGTTCCGTCCTGCCTGCTTTCCACCTTGTGTCAAGACTCCACTGAAGTTCCGTGGAATCACTGAACTTCCATCAATCCTACTTACACACCTCCAAACGGTTATTTTTGGACCTACCTCTATAAAAGTACCCCTCCACCTCGGTTGAGAGGTTGCTGGTGCTTTTTGAACACTCTCATCTTCCTCAAGCACTTTCTCTCATTTCTCCCTCACTTCCCTTGTGAATCAAGTCCTTCCGTGAGACCCCAACCTTGAGCACAACTTTCCTTAGCAAGCAAAACCCTAATTCACTTGTTACTCTTGGAGACTTATTCTCCTAGATTGTCTAGGTGTCATCCTTGATCTCCCAAGATTGTGGTGAGCCTTGGAAAGTTTGTGAAGCTTGTGATTCACCTCCGGTAAGATCTTTGTGAGCTCCTCAACGGAGATGTAGGAACCCCTTTGTGAGGGGTCCGAACTTTGGTCAACAAATCTTGTGTCTCTCTTAAGTTGTTCTCGTTCTTGTTCTTGCTTTCTTGTTCTTGTTGCGGTTGTGAAAGTTTGTGGCCGACCTACGTGTGTAGTGCTTAGATCTAACTTTCCTGCAGCTGGAACACTCCTCGCCGATCAAGAAGGATTGTCTTCAACTAGATTTGTGAGACTTCGATCTCACCTCTCTTCCTTTCTCCCCTTTCTACTAGGAACGGAAGTTCCATCACTATCACGGAAGTTCCGTCCTTTTCTGGACTGATCGCTTGTTTAGTGTTGTGATTTTCAGGAATTATTTAGTATTGTCTATTCACCCCCCCCTCTAGGCAACTTTCAATTGGTATCGGAGCAGGTCTTCTCATTAAGAGCTTAACCGCTTGAGAAGAAAAGATGTCTGGGGAACACGACGAATTGGGGGATGATCCTAGAAAGAAAGGAGACACCGTCACAAACATTCCGGAGTTAAACCCATTTGCCAAGGATGGCACAAGTGGAGCAAAGTTGGACATGAGGTACAACTTCAACTATAATGATGGGGCCAATGTGAATGGTGGTGGTAGTGGAAGGCTACCTTAGTTTGATGGAAAAGACTTTAGTTGGTACAAGCATAGGATGAAGATGTACTTGCTATGAATTGGTCCACCCCGTGGTAAGTAGTGGAGAAAGGATTTGTGATTGAGGACAAGGAGAATCCCACCGTTATGGATAATATCCTTATACACCGCAATGCACAAGCCGTGTCGGCCATGCTCTCATCCTTGAGTCCTAAGGAGTACTCTAGGGTATCCCGACTCGAGAATGCCAAGGCTATTTGGGACAAGCTAGTTGCGGTTCATGAGGGAGTTGATGTGGTGAAGAAGTCAAGAATGTAAGTATTGAAGAATCTATTCAACTTGTTTGTCGTGAAGAAAGGTGAAGAGCCTCAACAAACACAAGCCAGGGTATTGGATATTGTGAATGAGCTGGAGGACACTTGGAGATGACGTGACCCGTAAAGAAGTGAATCTCAAGCTTCTAATGTCACTCGAGAGTGTGGAACTCCACCCTTTGCACTATCATTGAAGAAAAGGAAGGATTTGAGAGATTCTCTACGGATGAAGTGATTGGAAGGATTCTTTCTCACGAGAGACGTGATGATGAAGGGAAGAGAGTGAGTGTGCTCACAGGGGATGAGAGCACAAGCAAGCAAGATGTGGCACTCAAGGCCAAAAAGAAAGAGGTTGTGGAAGTTGACCAAATTGAGATTGAAGAAGACAATGCGAGATTGCTCTATTTGTGAAGAAGTTTGGCAAGTTCATGATCAATAATGGTTTCGTCGAGTCTTAAACTCAAGCACTTGTACTAACCGGTCCCTCACGAGTGTGGAATTCGATGGTACAACACACGAAACACACAAGAACACACGATTTTAGAGAGGTTCTCTCGAAGGAGAGTAATACCCTATGTCCTGTGTGTTATGTATTGCCTTTAGCAGATTGCTAATTGCGAGTTGTCGGAGAGTTTTCGGGGGGTCCCTGCTCCGCCTTATATATCCGGGGGATCTAGGGTTACATGCGAGTCCTAGTCGATTACATGAATTATAGATTCGGAAGCTTTCCTTATTGATTTAGAGTCCTAACGTACTACAAATTGCTCCTTTACTTGTTGCTCAATTCGTCACGCGTCGGTCTTGACGCCTATCTTATTTCCATACCGGTATATATATGGAATCTTGTGTTATTCCATAATGGTCGTGGACCACTCGTGGGCCCTCTCCGCCGCCTTATGTTCATTGATTGTGACAGACCCGCCTCACGAAGAGTCGTTTCGTCACCAGGATCATCATGGGTGGCATCACGCGACTGCGGTACCCGATATTACAACATACAAACATCAGCATGGTACAATGAATATTAGTACAGGTCTCTTACATTCATCCCAAGTACAATAGTACATCGTAGTCTCATAAGCACCAGAAGCAAATAAGTTTGAAAATTAACTAAACAAGTGGAATCAATAAGATACAATCGCTCTCTCGTCGATACATCACGGGGCATCCGGCAGAGACAGGTGTTCTTGCCCTAGAACACCTTACCGGCATATCAACACCTCTACTCCTCCGGACCGCACCACTCCCGTGTGTAGTGGCCTCCATCCGAGGACCGATCCTCGCGCACGTCGTCTCCAAGATCTAACTCCCGCTCGACGGGATCCTCTCGAAAACCACATAGAACAAAGCTCGAGCAACTAGAGCTCAGCAAGATCGACCCTTCAAAGTGGCCATCTACAGCCGACTTCTAGACATGCAAAGGCCGGGGGGGTAGGATACATTAAGCAAGTAAGCTAGCCTACAAGTGAATCCTTACTTTCAACTTTTAGTAGTTTAATTAAGTTGCAAGAAAGAATAAATTTAATTTACACTAAGCTACTGCATTACATGTTTCCAAACAAGTAATTAAGCAATATAGCAAATTAATCATAATTATCATCATCAATGTTTCTCTTCTTACTACGTTCCGGCTGCAGGGACAAGTGGTACTCGTTATCGTGAGGGGCAGCGATTCGAATCGATTTACATCCCGCAGGAGAAACCTGATTGCACGTCACATACGCGCTTCCCGGAAGCCGCATGAGACAACCTTTCCCAGCCGGCACCGTGGTGTTAGTCGGGCCTAGCTCCCCGAGAAGGGTCCCTCAAGCGATGCCGTCCCGGACGTCATCCGTGAGTAGAGTGCTCCCTTCTCTCCTCCCAAATTCCTGCGAAGTAACCAAGGGAGTAGGGTATCTCTCTAACATGCAGCAACCATCGGTACGTCGGTTTATCGGGCCCATTAACTCCAGCATGCAAACAATACATTTAAACTTAATCCACATGGGCCGGACACGACGCGGTCCTTGTGTGCACGGACGGGGCTACCACCTTGAAGACTCTTTCAGTCCTTCATTTTCCACCTAAGTTGCCCGTCCGGCCTCCAATTTCCATTCTCTTCTCATATACTTCGCATCGTGTCCAAAAAGGTGATTGTCCTATCTACAAGTTGTCTCCGTACCACTCGACGGATCATCGCCCTAATTAAGCAAGCAACTAGCGTAGGGCAAGCGAACATGGATAACATGATCCTACCGCATGCTAGGGTTTCATCACATCTCCTATACACCTAGTGCACAGTACAAGCCTACAAACATGTAGTGATGAAAATAAAAGACTTAAATAAAAGGTTGTGCACCGGGCTTGCCTTGAGAATGACCCCGAGCGGCTGGGTCAGCAACAGTAGCAGCTTCTCGGCTCCTCCTCGCCGGTCACTGCGTTCACCACCACAACTACATGATGCAAAGGTGATGTGTGAATTTTTTATGAAAATATGATTTGAATATTTTATGGAATACGTGCGAATTTCATCAAATACACATGATTTATGAGTACAAAATGAATTGGTGTCCAGCGAGGTGAAAAGATTTAATTGTGATTAACCAATTTAATTCACTTCATCAACTCCCATGAAGCATTTAAATCATTATCACATGTGCAAGGGAAAATAATCCAATAACACTAGCAAAACTAGGTAAAATAGCAATTAAATTGCTACTGGTCCTTATGCACATGTTATGGATAATAATTAAATTAAGCTTCATAATTTGGGGTAATTTAATAATTAATTAAGCCCTAATCTTGAATTTCCTAAAAAGAAATTAACCTAATTAAATTAAATCTTATTATGCCCAACTAAATGTACTATATAATAGTACATGTCTCAAGGGTTCCAACGAATTTTAGTTTGCAATTTTTCGAGTTCTAGAACTCTAGATATGAATTTTCTAAGTTTAAACGAAATTCGGCCTTAATTACAAAAATGCGATTCGGATTTTAAATTTGAATTCCGCGCCAGTGCGCCACAGCTGGGACCACAGGGTTCCGAATCCACGTGTGGCTGTGGCCGCACGGGATCCTGACCGTGTGGCCCGCCCCGTGGCCCCACCGGCGCATGGCAGGGAGGCGGCGGCGCGACGGTCGGAACGGCGCCGGCGGCTCGCGGGGCCGGCGACAGGGGTCCTCGGGACGTGGCCGGAGGTGGCGGATCTAGTGGTGGGGTCGGGTTGGCGGGGACCTAACCGAAGAGGCGGCGCGACGGGCGGTGGCGGCGCGGGGGTGTCCGGCGGGGGCGCTCGTCGCAGAGGAGGGACGGATGGAGGAGCAGCTTGGCCGTGGAGCTTCACCGGAGGGTGTGCTTCACCGTCATGACCTCCTCCTTGGATGAGCCGGCCTCGGTGATGGAGCTCAACGGGGAGGCGGAGGCGACCGGCGGCGGTGAGGGAAGAAAATCGGTGCCGGCTTCACCTCGCGAGGATGAATCAAAATGAGACTTGTCGTGGAGGTACGAGAAGGGGTTCCGCACGTGCACGACGGCAAAAGAGGCGAAGGAGCTCACCGGAGAGGTGCAATTTCGCGGGCAGGTCTCGGCGGCCGGTGCAGGGAGAAACACGCGATTCTTCACGCACGGCCCATGGTGGTCTTCGCGGCGGCTCGTGGAGCTAGAGAGGATCAAGGCGGAGCTCTAGGTGGATGCGCGCGGGTGGAGGCGGTTCACGGCGGCGGAACGACGAGCTCGAGCTCGCGGCAATGGTGGACGGGGTGAGAGCTCGGGAGAGGAGAGAAATAGAAGTGGGGGGGGGGGTGCGGTTCCGACCGGCCTTGGGGCGCTCCCCCGTCCCGACCAGGTGGGCCGCGGCCAGGAGGCGGGCGCCACGCGGCGCTAGCGTACGAACACGCCTGGCTCGCGGCGCGCACCTGCGACTCCCCGTGTGCGGTAACAGGCGGGCCCCACGGTATATTCCCCCAGCATCTTTTCTTTTTCCCCATTTTCCAAACGTGGTCTGATTCAAATTTAAAAATTCAAGTGCAAAGCCTTCCCGAGCTCAAAAATTACAATGGAGAATTTTCTTTGATAGAACAACTCTAGAAAGTGACATGCACGTGGACGTTGCTCCAAAATTCTTTATAGATTAATTCTGAAAATTCAGAGAAAATGCTTAAAATTTAAGATTCTCTGATTTATTTGAGGTATCAAACCTTGATGAAATCCAGTGGGGTTTTGGCCTAGATTTTTCGTTTGACATGCCCTACAACATATATTTTTTGTTGACCATACTTGTGTTGTAGAAATTTGAGTTGTGGTTCAAATCAAAGTGTATTTGAATTTATTTTTAGCCCAAACCATAATGCATGTCAATGAAATTTCTTGGAGGGGTTCATCCAGACCTGAGGTTAGTTTTAAAATTGCTAACTTTGCAAAAACATGACACAGAGTGTCACATTGATTTGTCACCATATCTCTATTTATCCATTCCTTTATCATCTCGTATACCCGTAAGGTAAGTATACGACAGCAGCTCCCGAGTAAGACCGACCAGCCTTCTGCGTGTTGGTCCGATTCCATGGTAAAATTAAAAAGAACTCCAATTTTCTGTAATACTTCTTTTCTGTTCCAGTATGACTTCAAAAAAGCTAAAAATTTAGCATTTTTTCTTCCATACCACCCAATTGGGTATGCAAAATTTCCGTATATTTCCCGCGATTATTATAAGCCGCCCTTAAATATCGAGGTGCACCAATTAGGTGCACCCAATTGGCTATAGTCCCCGATTCTTGAATCATTTGAACTCCTTCCAAATAATGTAAGAGTCCATTAGTTAATTCTTTATTATTTCCTTCAATATAACTTTTCTACTAGACCACTCCTTTCAATTAATTTTCACTTCCCGTGATCTCTATAGACCGCTCTTGAATACAAGTGCACCGAGTTAGGTGCACCCAGTTGGGTATAGCCCTCGACTCTTGTATCATTTGAGGATCACAAATAATGCAAGAGTCCTTCTTGAGAGACTATACTACATTATTTTCCATCAAATTACATTCCTCTCTCGCAATTTCTACGAGGAACATATTTTTCAGACCGGTCATACCAGTCGTAGCTTTATATCTTTTCAAGATTCATATCAAATTAATATACTAGACCGCCTAAATCGGTCTTAATCCATAATCTGCTTAGCTAATTTTAACTAAGAACCAAAATCCTGGTTGATCGGACCAGTTTTTTTTCTATATTCTCACATCGACTCGAGTCTCCAAGGCCTATAATCAATCGGATGAATAACATCCATAGACTAAGGCATCCATTATTAAAATTGTGTTAGGCAAGATCCAAATCATCTTCGATCTAACTCTTTCATACCGCCCAATAATTAAATTCGGCACTATATTAATCCAAGTATCCGAAAATTGCATATTTCGATCGCTTTTTATTCGCAAAAAGCCCCCGTGATCATAATAATCACGTCGAATCCTTATGACCGTTAGGTCATAATTGCACAAGAAAGCCTCTAAGGATCATAAATCATTAATGCTAAATTTATTAGGCTGTAAAAAGGCCCAATAACTTTCCAACTTCGAGCCCAGCTCGGTACCTATAAAAGAAATGAAGGGTTGACCTAGGTCAAACCCATTCCGAAATTCCTCACGCGTCCACCATATCTCCTTGTTCTTCGTACATTGCGATCACATTTCTTCCTTCCCGTATAAGCTAATCTCCAACTTCCTTTTTCCATTCTTCAAGATGGGCAAGAAGAAATCTGCTGCCAATCCTTCTTCTTCATCAAGTGTTCCTCGCAGTCAACTTCCCTTCGGCATTTATGATTTGGGTGACAGCAAAATTACCGAAACATCTCTCAATGAGATGGTTCTTGACGGGTATCTTCCTCCGCAACCCATTCTCAGCTGGAGTGCTCCGACAAATAGTGTTTAAGTCTTTCTTCCTTCGCGGCCTCGATCTCCCTTGCTGTTCTTTTTTCAGAGGATTGCTTTTCTTTTACGGGTGGGAGTTAGTCAACCTAAATCCAAATTCCATCCTCCGGATTGCCTTCTTCATTCATCTATGTGAACCTTTTCTTAGAATTGCCCTCATTTCAAGCTTTTCCGATATCTATTCCAAATCCGCTCGCTCCTCGCTTCAGCCAACCGTGCTGCAAAAGGTGGAGTAGGAATACAGATGTTGGAGTTCTGAAGAATATTTCTCCCTGCCTTTGAACAAAAGCTTGGCCAACTAGAAGAATGAGTGGTTCATTTGCGATAACCCTCAACCCGCTCTTCCCCTTACAGAGCTAAGGTAGCCAAAGAACTCTCCTCCAAAGAGATCAAGGAAGATCTCAAAGAGGATGAAGAAGTTCTCGCCCTTTTGGCAAGTATCAAATATTTGAAAGAAATCAAAGGTGTCATAGCCGAAACAAGTGCTCTGGAGCTTCATCGTACGGGCAGTCCAACCACTTAAAAGGCAAGAACATCCCGCACGGTCCTTCAATGAAAATAGCGCCAATCCGATCGACGGAACATCCCTTCCGGATCCGGAGCGGTTAGGTAAACGTCTCGAAGAAGATGCTTCCGACTGGATACGATGAAGCAGGATGCCAAAGGGTGGGTTTGGCATTCAACACTTCAAATCCCCGAGACTTTGTAAGTATTTTATTCTCCTTGAATACCGGTATTTGAATAATCATCGCATCATTTCTCATACATCTTTTACTTAATGCAGAAAATGGATAACTATAGAAGTCATCCTCCACTTCCTCCCAATGATGCCTGGGTAGAAGATTATGAAACCAACACTCCCCTCTTGCTGTTCGGACCGGTTTGCTTCCCTCCACTCTTACTCAACGGACTTCGGACCGGTCCACTCTTTCAAGCAATCGGGCCAGCTCCGTAGATCTCCAAGTCCGGGAAGATCGTTCAAGCCCCCAAGTACAAAAAAGCGCACAACAACACTCAATATAGGCAGGCCTCATCGCGATTCCTTCTTCCATACCGGGAGAAACCCGTACGGAAGTGCAAAAGCTTGAAGATCGGCGTCGAGAACAAGAAGCCGTCGAAAGAGACCACCAAGCCACTCTGGCTGCATTTGAAGCGATCGTTGCTGGGGATCTTAAGAAGCTCCTCAATTAACAGATGCTCTTGCCAACATCCCCAAGAGGTCTCGGTATGGTACCCGGACCGGTACTTCAGGGATGCTACAAAAGAATCCCTTCATGCCACAGGCCCAACCAGTAATGAAAAGAAGCGCAGAAGGCTCAAGCGGGGAGCTCAAGGTCCTCCAAGCAGAGAAAAGAAAAACTTCCTTCGGCTTCAAAAAGGCCTCCTCGTAAGTTTTCTTAACCCAGTCTATTTTGATACTCAACCGATTAAGGTAATTCTAATCTTTCCACTCTTTTACCCGTCTTGTAGAATCCCTTCCAATCTTCAAGCTAGCATTGCTAGCTTGTTAAGAAATAAGCCAGCTATCCCTGCCATAACTAGTGGCACAACACCAATTCCCGCTCCTACGGCACCCAGTACCGTAAGAGCCTCCGAAACCAAGAGTGCAGCAAGCGCAAAGGAAATCCCTGCTGCCTCAATTGAAGAACAGACCTCTAAAGAGGTCGAAGAGCGGGTCGTCACCGATACCTATGTCGATGATACAATCATAAGTGACTTCCCACCACAAGCCACTTTGTTCCAGGCCGCACCCGAACTCCCGTTGGGACCGGTCCGGATTGAAGAAATTCCCGCCGTGCTAGAACTACTCGTAAAGCTTCAGGTGCACCAAGACTTGCCAAGATGGTGGTGGGTGATGTGGAAGTTGGTAGCCCGAGCGGAGCCAGAAAGTTCATAGCAGCTGCCCGAGTGGGATTCCCGTCAAGAAGAAGAAGAAGCTTTGAATAACTTTTCCGAGTCCGCCGGTATATCTCCATCCCTTACCCAGTCTTTTCCTAACTTCTTCATATTTCAACCTGACCCTTTGATTCACCTACCCTCCAGGTTCTTCTTAAAAATTCTGAAGCCAAGAGTACAATTATTGCGCGTCTTGAAGAAGTACTGCACTAGATTCAAGAGCGGTTGGTTGAACTCGAGTCTCGGACCGCCAGCCTTAAATCCAAAGAATCTGATTTGCTAAAGAGAGAAGCAAATCTGATGAATACCAATCGCATGACGGAGGATCGCCGGCGGGAAATCGTCCAACTTCGGAAGGAGGTCCAAAGTAAGCTTCTAATTTTAGCCTTAATTTTCTTAATTAACTTGTATCCCTTCCGACCGGTCTTATCTACTTTAGCGCTCAAAAATCTTGTTGTTGCTCACAAAAAGGCTGTAGAAACCCTCCCTAAAAAAGCAGCTGCTCAGGAACAAGCTCTTCAGGAGGGCTCCCATATCGAAGAATAGCAGGCTGCTCGAATTGGTGAACTGGAGGGCGAGCTCACCGCCAAGGATAACATTCTCGGCACGGACTCTTCGCTCCAACACAATGCTTGAAGCCGACAATGCTCGTCTAAAGACCCAGCTAGCTGAAGCATTAGAAGCCATTAAAACTGCACAAATGGAGAAGGAAAGCGCTTTGAGGATCGTGCATGAGCTACTCAACTTGCTCTCAAAGCAAAAGAGCTCGAATTACAACGTCGGTCGAAGAGCGAAGCCTAGCTGAAGGCTTCAAATGTCAATATCAAAGGCAAGTTCAGAGCTGCGGACATTAGGCACAGGCATAAGTTCCTTCTTCCTATTCTTGCTTAAGAAACACTTTTTAATACCGGTCAGCACTTATATCCTTTCCCATACTTTTTCATTTTCTTCGAACTTGCAGTAGGCAGCATGCGAACGATCGAATATCCGAACGGGGGTCAACCCATTCACCAAGATGAGCAGGATCTTGAAACCGCTATCCGGGATGTCCCCGAAGGATCGGAGAGCACTCCAAGATGATCGCCGCGATAGGAGGAGGGCATATTGCTGCCATAATCCAGTCTTGGACTCCGGTCGAAGACTGCGATTTCAACTTCATTAGAGAGGGTGCCGACCCGTAAACTATCGAATACCGGTTCAATGAGTTGAAAAAATCACTTATTGGTACCGTTTCCGAACTAATTGAAGATGTTCCTCTGGATCCGACTGGCATCCCACTAAATGAAGCTGCGGCACTCCGTGCTCTCGGTCAAGCTGCTCAAGATGTTGTTGCCGCCTTTAGACAAACAGTAGAGGAGGAGTACAAAGACCTTGATGCGGATTTATTGCTCTCTTCCTCCGACTCCGAAGACACGCTTGATGATAGACCGCGGAAGACCCCAAGACCAAAGATTCCGGTGATTCCAGCGGACCTGCCCGGTAGTTGTCTTTCGTAGGACCAGTCTTTTCTTTGCTGAACAGATAATTTTATCATAGTGCTTTTTAATTTAACAGTTATCCTTTTAATCATGCTAAAGTTTTAGTGTCCTCTCTTCTCTTTTCCATACTGGTCAACAAAAAATCATCATCTTATCCCAACTAGTCAAATTCTCTAGGCAACGATGGTTATTTCAGCTTAAACCAACTATGGCTGAATACCGGCTCTAATCAGCACAGATCACAATGCATAGCAGTAGCTTACTTTAACAAAATCATGCTATATAGAAAAAACAACCAGTCTTGAAGGTTTAAAATCACATAATATCACAAACTGCTCTTTAAGATAGCAGCCTACAAACTAGTATTTCAAAGGAGATGCTTAAAATTTCCCTTCCTAAATATACCAGTCAAATCTAAAATGAAAGTAACTAATTACAAGACTGCTCTTAATGCAGTAGCTCCCTGTCTTGACTAAATGACTGGTACTAATATTCAGGAATATCATAATTTTCACAGACTGCTCTAAATTTCGAGACATAAACATACTTATACCAGAAACTAAGAATGCTTTATTATAGTACTTATACCAGAAACTAAAAATGCTTTATTATAGTATTGAGAAAGTGTACAAGAAAATCTTTAAGTATAAAAACCAAGTATTCGAAATTTCCTCTTCCTCCTGGGTCATAAGCCTATAAGCCCCTGGTCCGGAAACTGATTTAACCACAAAGGGTCCTTCCCGGACCGGTGATAACTTATGCTTATTCTGGTTAGACTGGATCTTCCGAAGCACCAAATCTCCTCCTGCTCCGACCTAGCTGCTCCAGCCCGGCGGCGGAATCCGGCCTCTCCCTCCTACCCCAGCTGCACCGACCCGGTGGCGACGGAATCCAGCGCTCCGAGCAGGTCTCTCTCTGTCTCACTCACTCTCTCTCTCTCTCTCTCTCGCTCTCTCTCTCATTTCATGGCAGGATCTCTGGTGTGGATATGGGTGGCCAGGGTGGCCCATCGGCACGGCAGGGTGCGACCTAGTAAGGGCGGCGACGGGGTGGTGGTCCTCGACCGAGTGATTTTATTTTTCAAAAACTGTTTGCCGAGTGGTCGTTTTACACTCGGTAAACTCTTTGTCGTGTGCTCGATGAATAGCACACGGCAAAGACGCCTTTCCGTCTAGCAGTTTGTCGTGTCGTCTTTGTTCTGGATGGCTGACGGCAAATGCCTTTGACAAACACACATGCATTTTTTGTTTTTTCTACTATATAACTTCTTAATACAATATTTGATCTACAAAATTGTTTTTCTTGACTTTTACATGACAAAAATAATAGGAATTCAAAAAACACACAACCAAAATGAACTACTAATGGGCCCAAATCACTATTGTCATTTTTAAATATATTGTTTAACTGATTTACATTGTTCAAAAATAATTGGTCCGTGTCTACTTATTTGTTTTTAGCATTTAAATATTATTAATTAAATATTTTAAGTAAACAAATGGACTCTACCTTGTTGTTTTTTAAAATTTCAACTAAAAGTGAACCTAAACATTATTTATTAAACTAAATATATATACCAGTTTAAAAATTTAAATCTAAAGAGTTAATCTAAATCATAATATATATACAAGATTTAATATTAATGAAATTTTATAATAAAAATATGAAAAGTAAAAATTTTGACCCATGGACTCGAGCCCCGAGAGGGCGCCTAAGACCTCGGCCCACCAAAATCGGGCCGGATCCGACCGGTCCACAACCAGGCGGTCCATAGGCTATCCCGGGCCCACAATAAATTAGTAACTTCGATAGGTGCTGCGGAGTCCAGCTTATAAGCTGGTGTGGACGATGTTGGGCGGGCGAGGTGGTACTAAACTTCTGCCCGCCGGTACGGTAGGGTGCGACCTAGTAAGGGCAGCGACGGGGTGGTGGTCCTTGACCGAGTGATTTTCTTTTATTTTTCAGAAACTGTTTGCTGAGTGGTCATTTTACACTCGGTAAACTCTTTGCCGTGTGCTCGATGAATAGCAGACGGCAAAGACGCCTTTCCGTCTAGCAGCTTTGTCGTGTCGTCTTTGTCCTGGATGGCCGACGGCAAATGCCTTTTACAAACACACATGTATTTTTTGTTTTTTCTACTATATAACTTTTTAATACAATATTTGATATTCAAAATTGTTTTTCTTGACCTTTACATGACAAAAATAATTTATAAAATTCCAGCAAAATTACAGTAGACTTTAATTGGTATTAAAGATGTGTGTACCAATTTTCAATTCAAAAGTAATACAAATTGTCCAGATAGAAAAAATTTAAATTACACCATGTTTTTTCTATTATTTTGCACATTTATCATTTGCAAACTATAACCCCGTTTGATCTGCATTTTTGCGTGGCATCGTATCTCGAGGATTTGAACTCACTTATATTTTTGATTTTTTTTAAAGATTTTTACAAAAACAAGTAGTTCAAATGGGACTATGTGCCTCGAGTGAGTCAAGTGTTATATTGAAACTCATGTTTTTTGATCCCGGACACATTTATATGTTTAAAAAAGTTCAATCGGAAAATCCACGTGTGTGTTTATAAATGGCATCCATACCGACCACGTGTTGAGGTCAAAATCGATACGGTTTTATGAAATAAAAATGATTAAATAAATATCAAAACGTACCATAATTACATTTGAAGAAAATTCAATAAAATAGTTTTGAGATTCTTAAAAAACCAAGTAGAAATCGATAGATTGGAATTTTACACAAATTTAGAAACAAGAATCTCTAAATTTGGACAACATTTGAATTCTATATACAAGTTTCAAAATTTAAATAGGAATTCAAAAAACACACAACCAAAATGAACTAGTGAATGAACTACTAATGGGCCCAAATCTCTATTGTAATTTTTAAATATATTGTTTAACTGATTTACATTGTTCAAAAATAATTGGTCCGTGTCTACTTATTTGTTTTTAGCATTTAAATATTATTAATTAAATATTTTAAGTAAACAAATGGACTCTACCTTGTTGTTTTTTAAAATTTCAACTAAAAGTGAACCTAAACATTATTTATTAAACTAAATATATATACCAGTTTAAAAATTTAAATCTAAAGAGTTAATCTAAATCATAATATATATACAAGATTTAATATTAATGAAATTTTATAATAAAAATATGAAAAGTAAAAATTTTGACCCATGGACTCGAGCCCTCGAGAGGGCGCCTAAGACCTCGGCCCACCAAAATCGGGCCGGATCCGACCGGTCCACAACCGAGGCGGTCCATAGGCTATCGCAGGCCCACAATAAATTAGTAACTTCGATAGGTGCTGCGGAGTCCAGCTTATAAGCTGGTGTGGACGATGTTGGGCGGGCGAGGTGGTACTAAACTTCTGCCCGCCGGTATCGTAGGGTGCGACCTAGTAAGGGCAGCGACGGGGTGGTGGTCCTCGAGTGATTTTCTTTTATTTTTCAGAAACTGTTTGCTGAGTGGTCATTTTACACTCGGTAAACTCTTTGCCGTGTGCTCGATGAATAGCACACGGCAAAGACGCCTTTCCGTCTAGCAGTTTGTCGTGTCGTCTTTGTCCTGGATGGCCGACGGCAAATGCCTTTTACAAACACACATGTATTTTTTGTTTTTTCTACTATATAACTTTTTAATACAATATTTGATCTTCAAAATTGTTTTTCTTGACCTTTACATGACAAAAATAATTTATAAAATTCCAGCAAAATTACAGTAGACTTTAATTGGTATTAAAGATGTGTGTACCAATTTTCAATTCAAAAGTAATACAAATTGTCCAGATAGAAAAAAATTCAAATTGCACCATGTTTTTTCTATTATTTTGCACATTTATCATTTGCAAACTATAACCCCGTTTGATCTGCATTTTTGCGTGGCACTCGTATCTCGAGGATTTGAACTCACTTATATTTTTGATTTTTTTTAAAGATTTTTACAAAAACAAGTAGTTCAAATGGGACTATGTGCCTCGAGTGAGTCAAGTGTTATATTGAAACTCATGTTTTTTGATCCCGGACACATTTATATGTTTAAAAAAGTTCAATCGAGAAAATCCACGTGTGTGTTTATAAATGGCATCCATACCGACCGCGTGTTGAGGTCAAAATCGATACGGTTTTATGAAATAAAAATGATTAAATAAATATCAAAACGTACCATAATTACATTTGAAGAAAATTCAATAAAATAGTTTTGAGATTCTTAAAAAACCAAGTAGAAATCGATAGATTGGAATTTTACACAAATTTAGAAACAAGAATCTCTAAATTTGGACAATATTTGAATTCTATATACAAGTTTCAAAATTTAAATAGGAATTCAAAAAACACACAACCAAAATGAACTAGTGAATGAACTACTAATGGGCCCAAATCACTATTGTCATTTTTAAATATATTGTTTAACTGATTTACATTGTTCAAAAATAATTGGTCCGTGTCTACTTATTTGTTTTTAGCATTTAAATATTATTAATTAAATATTTTAAGTAAACAAATGGACTCTACCTTGTTGTTTTTTAAAATTTCAACTAAAAGTGAACCTAAACATTATTTATTAAACTAAATATATATACCAGTTTAAAAATTTAAATCTAAAGAGTTAATCTAAATCATAATATATATACAAGATTTAATATTAATGAAATTTTATAATAAAAATATGAAAAGTAAAAATTTTGACCCATGGGCTCGAGCTCCGACAGGGCGCCTAACACCTCGGCCCACCAAAATAGGGCCGGGGCCGGATCCGACCGGTCCACAACCGGGCGGTCCACAGGCTATCGCAGGCCCACAATAAATTAGTAACTTCGATAGGTGCTGCGGAGTCCAGCTTATAAGCTGGTGTGGACGATGTTGGGCGGGCGAGGTGGTACTAAACTTCTGCCGGCCGGCACGGTAGGGTGTGACCTGGTAAGGGCAGCGACGGGGTGGTGGTCCTCGACCGAGTGATTTTTTTTTATTTTTCAAAAACTGTTTGTTGAGTGGTCGTTTTACACTCGGTAAACTCTTTGCAGTGTGCTCGATGAATAGAACACGGCAAAGACATCTTTCCGTCTAGCAGTTTGCCGTGGGATTTTTGCCGTGGATGGCTGACGGTAAATGCCTTTGCCGTGGGTATAAGGGCCTTTGCCGTGTGTCCTGGGCACGTGGTCGATGTCGGACCTCCGGTAGTGGTGGATAGTGTGTGTGCGCGCACACTCTTAATAATGGTCATAGTTTGTTTCATTTCTTTAGACGTGGGCATGAGCACTTCTACTTAAGTTGAAGTCTACCACTTTGAACTAACAAGTGGGTGCTAAAAGCAACAACCTCATTGCTTTGAAATTTCTCAAGAATGGACCAAATTTAGAGCTATTGCCAAGATTTATAACAAATTTTGATTCACAAAACAAGATAAAATGTTAGTATTTGCTTGTTATGCATATATAGTGACACAAATCTGGTTGTAAACTGTATTCTCAGAAACATTATTATGTTCTTGGGTTTGATTCATACTCACAACATATTGAGGACAGAGCAACAACAGCTCTATAGCTAGATTTTTGTTTAGATACGCTTGAGACGATAGATGTCCTGGCTTACCTGTGTATATTCATAGTCAAAGGGACTGTATGTTGTTCCGGCCCTTTATTTGACAATGACTAATATGGTCTTCCCGAGTGCATTGTTGAACCGATGTCCCAGATTCGTTTTCAAGCTTTGAACATCGCTCCTCACATTGTTTATCCCGATGCTCAGAGCGAACAGATGCAATTTGTATTAAAACAAAGATCAGAGAAAACGACTTTCTCTGATGCTTAATTACTTTTATACTACACTACCTCACAAACTAGCTTTACTGACGGTCTCAAAAGACCAATCACTAGATTGAAACTGGTGACGGTTTTATTTTTCCGCTTCGTCGTCCGTGCTTCTGTGCACGTCCTGCTGCCGGCTGCTGTAAGACTCCAGGGAAGCTTAGTTACGCGTATCCCAATTAATTATTTAACTGGAAGCTTGAGAACGGGAAAAAATCAGGTTTGCTGGCAGCTGGCGGTAGGCAGTGCGCGTCTGCATGCGCAGGAGAAACAGAATGCCATTATATTGCTTTGTTTCCATGTGTACGCCATGCGATGGAAAATATTTCTTTCTACCTTGTATTTTTTAACTTTAGGCAATAGCTGGTTGTATATGGCCCTATATCACATTGTATCTCTCTAACATCATATCAATGGCAGGTGGCGGCTCTAGAGTAGTCATCTAGTTATTTGCAATGAAATTATTAATTCAATTGGTTATACGAAATTTGCAGAGTCCTATATTTTGTTGCAGTAGTGCATTTGGAAACTCAACTATATTCCCAACGTTCTTTTTCTGGGTTTTTTTTTTTTGCAACAAAACTCATAGGACAGTTTGTACCTTAATTACATTAAAAAATATAACAGAACTAAAATGATGGTCAAGTATAAAAGGAAAACAAATACATACCTGGTTTGGCTATAATCAGATAATGGGCGCTGCATGTTGCTCCCTCTCAACAATCACCACTTGAACCACGGGTGTGCTAAACAATTATCTTTCCAATAGGAAGAACTTACAAAAATACTCAATTTTGTTTCTAAAAATTCATCTCATGTTTAGTATAGTCTCCTACTTTAGGTTTACCCATGCAACACATCTGTATAAAGACACACTCGAGCTATAACTTGTCCTTGCATGTTTATTGTGAATCTGTTTTACCATACAAATTAACTGAACTAGCAAGGTAGCCCGTGCTATTAGCGCAGCTAGTCCCGGTTGCAACTAATAAATCTTTGTAGTAAGTTAGTACTATACTCATAATGTTAGCATCATGCAATATATATTACTGTCGAAAAGAATTAGTGTATTCACACTAAGTAGTTTCTTATCCAAAATGAGATCAGTGGTAGTAATATTATTTTCCTCGCAGTTTATAAGAGAATATATCTTTTCTCAAAGTGATAATATACGGTGGAAGAGAAAAAAATGCACTCCCTTAATTCCGGATTTGGTTGATAAAGGTTTTTTTATCCTTTATTTTACTCCACTGTAGCTATATTAGCGTTACAATACTTTAAAATTCTGGATTGTCATGTTTATATCAAATAACATTTCCAAACACTATGAACAAATATCAAATTCATCTATTGTTACAAATCTAAATGTTACAATATAATCTAACAGGTAGTGAAATATTATAGTGCGCACTACATATGTTTGTGAAGCTTGTGAATACATGCTAGTTGCTAACAATCTTGTTGCTTCACATGTCTATCTCCACCTACATGCTTTTATCTGTCCTGCAGTGTCCTTGGCAGACCCACGAATGTTATTTGTTAGTGGCCTTGCCTTGACATCCAACAGCTACTGCGAAATAAAGAATTGAAGTGGAAGTATCCAAAAAGGCATCATGTTAAAATATAGTCTCGATCAAGCTTCGTAACAGACTACCAAGTCTCGTAGTACAAGAGCTAGTCACATTGCAATTAAATATAGTGAACATATTAATAATGCCTATGTGATGATTTATTTTTCGTTGCCATGGTGGTTATAGAGTAATACTTAATGTATTTTTTATTTACACCTAAGCAGCTTCTTCGATCAATTATTTTAAACGTATGCCGTGAACAAAACGTACACCTGGTCAAGTACCGTGTATACCTCAATTAGTCGCGCACTACTAATATATTTCTTCTCTCGATCAAGCTTCTGAAATGTTTCTCTCCTTCGAAGTAGCCAGGCCAGGCCATGCCTCCTTTGTCTTCATACAATCCTACTGGTACCTCTTCCTCTTTGATGGACTTTCTACTATCGTTGCGGGCAACGGCTTGCACGGACTACGGCTCGGGAAGAAGTTTCGAATATCATGCACACATACGTAGTGCTTATATATTGTTGTTTTGGATCAATGCCTTGTAATCAGCTTGAGTCTCAAGGCCGGGTAATCTGGTCGAGTCCAAGTCCAATTACGTATTTCATTACCCTTTTTTTTTGCTGACACGGTCTTCACGTTAGATGTTCATAAAATCCAACGGATCATATTTTCTTTTTTTTTCAGATTAACGTGGTAATTTCTTTGCTTTGAGAGCAAACGTGGTGGCTCTGTTTTACCTTCTAATATAAAGATAATAGATGTAAGCTGTATTATCTACATAAATCATATCCACACATGTTAGCATACCCGCTGAGCATCTGAGATGTTGCATCTCAAACATATTCAGAAGACACATTGCATTAAATCACAGTACATTACACAACAATTAACTAAAACCACAACATTAGTGCTTTTACATCACAGGCAATATTAATCCAGCAACACTGAAGCTATATCGTTCCACATTACTTCAGTGTGTTTACATATCAATATAGATCAGCACCTGTGTGATGGAAATCTCATATGGCATCAATGGCCTCTTCTACCAAGCAGACTATTCATCCAGTCTCGAAGTCGCATCAATGTGTGTTGTAATAGGTAGATGTTGAGACTAGTTAAATACATCACGCAAACATCCCCGACGGGGTGCCATAAATGCTTTTTGACGTTATACTAAATCACATCAATTAAATTGTTCCTAGCAACGACGCGAGAGATAATTTAGAAGATGCTCTTTAGTGTCAAATAGTGAAATTCGCAAGCGCTACGAATTATACCGTTGTGTCCTTTCACCATTGAATTGCTCCAATGGCTATCATTTATGGTTCGCCCAAAGAAGGCGCCGTAAGAATAAAGTATTAATATGGACATCATAAATATAAAGATTTGTATTGACAATCAGTTATGTAGGGGGGGGGGAGGGGGCAAATATGATGAAAAAGGGGGTAGTGCGACACACATCAGAATCATTCCCATAAATAAAGGAAGAATATGCATCTAGTGGATTTCAGTCAGGAGAGCATCTCTTACACTCTAGTGTTAGTATAACTATATACTTGCATAGTGAAACAATTATAAGGAAGTATTTAGTACTCATTTTTGTACTTTCAGGTGTTTGTAGATGGTCAAGCATCAAAAGGAAACAAATACTTCATAGATGGTTAAGTGAAAATAAAAACAACAACGCTCATTCTTTCTTCCTCTCATAATCCATTTCTTAAAAAATAAACCAGGGTAGACACATAGTTGCTGCGCCGCAGGATCCCTGCCAAAACATTCACTACAAATCGGTTCTCTATCAATCTTTGTAGGCTCACGTAGTGATAGCTCCCTCTGTCACAGTGAAGACCGAGGTTGACTCATTTTCTTCCCAATGGCCGACTATTGAGCACTCCAACCTCTCCGATGAATCAATCATCAATTCATCGAATGTATGTCAGTGTAACTCGGTCTAGCCCTCCCGAGTTCTTCCTCCTTCTGTTTTGCAGCTTCTCATGATGTATGTGAGCTTTTCCCTTATGTAATTCATATAAGTGAGGCACCTCCAAGTCGAGCTCCTACTTTCGCACCTACCCATCAACGGCAAGCTCTGTGGCAATCTTCTATAGACTTAGGTGAAGGTCCCAAACACCCTCAAATTTTCATGTTCTGTGACAAGTGCAGAAAGGACGTACCTCGAATTAGCCTCGGGCATCACCCAACCATCACAAATCAACATTGGCGTGCCGTGAATAGGATGTGCTTGCAATGAATCGTCTTGGAGAGGTGTGGAGCAGGCCGACGTGGGGAAGGGAGGGGGTTCTGCCAGCAAGGAAGGGACTTACCATCGAACGTCTAGTGTTCTGGCGTCTACGCCTATGAGAGAGAGAGAGAGAGAGAGAGAGAGAGAGAGAGAGGCACGGTGTGGTGTCGTGGGGGAGAGAGAGAGTGTGAGAGTTGATTAGGAGAGAATGACGAAGGACCTACGGTTTGGAGTGGAGAAACAAGTATATATAGTAACAGGCTAAACTGGACCTGCAGTTGGGGTGGGGGCACAATAATATCGGGCTGAATATGATGTCACTATGTCCAAATTTTTTTTAATATTGGGTCACAATGACATCACTAAGCTCGATATTGCTATCCATTTTCAATAGCGAGCAACGTTGAAGTCATCAACGTCCGATATTACAGTGTGTACTGTAATAACGTCACCTATGATGTTATCATAATTCTTACACTCATGGTATTTTGATATTTGCATTTATAGTTCAATTTTGATTTGACTCAGAAAATTGTTTGAAATGTAATTCATTAATTAATTATAGCAAACAAAAACAAAAATATATCAAATTTTAACGTGGAGTAAAACATGTTGTATACTTAGAGTAGGAAAAGTTTTGAGGGTGAAAGTGGAAACAAATTATTTTTTGCCGAGTGTAGAAAAAAATACAGTCGCAAAAGAGCGCTTGCTGATTGACTTAAAAAAACACTCAGCACACAAGCATCTTTGTTGAATGCCTAAACAAAACACTTGGCAAACAGACATATTTGCCAAGTGTTTTCTCTCTTGACACTCGGTAAAGAGTTTGCCTAGTGTTTTCTTATAGACACTCAGTAAAGAAGCTATTTGCCGAGTATGCAAAAAGGAGCACACAACAATGATTCATACACTTGGCAAACTTAAATTACCCATGTTCTGTGCTATATGCCGTGGGAGGGTTACAATTTTGAAGGTATGAATCGGAGTGGGAAGAGCTGCCGGCTGGGATGGTTCAAGTTCCAACGGTCGGACGTGAAGCGCAACGACATCACACCGCTGATGACCAGCTGCTCATCCTCGTCCACGACTCCAGATGGGGCAACCTGCACAATAACAAAAACGTATTATAGCCATGGAAGCAAAAATACAATAAAAATGGCAAAAAAAACAGACCATGGCTACAAATGGATGCTTATTGGTAGCGGCGGTACACATACATACAGACCGACATCAACTGAAAGCACTTGGACAGGAGGACGCACGGTGGCAGAAGCGCTTTTTTTAACGCAGCAGCAGAAAACATGTTGCCAGCAATAGAAGCAGGTCATGGAGCGTATGGGTTTGCGGGGATATTCTTGTTTCCAGCACTCAGCAAACAGAAGCTACTAATCCATCCACTCCGGCCTCTGCTGCTCTGGTCAGGGGTAAGGCGCTTGCTTCGCCGGGCAGCGCCCCGGCTGGTTCTGAGGCTCTGGAAGCAGTAAATCGTGTTTCGTGCAGACGAAAGCTTCAAGCGTTGCCGGGGCCGGATTGCTAATGAATCAACAACCGGCGGCCGTGCTAGTCTGTTGTCTGTCTCGCGGGGTTCTATGTCGATTCAAGCGAGGACGTCATCTGGCCGCTGTTCGCCAATTATTAAGTAATTAGCAAACTGCCAACACAGTCAGCGGGTACACATCACCCAGCCCAATGCACCTGGTCGCTGTCAGAAACACGAGAAGGGCAGGGCGCCCTAACCCCGTTCCCCATCTCCAAGCCTGGAAATCAGATTTCCTCTCCTCTCTCTCCAGTCTCCACAACCCGGAGCTCCCCTCCTCCCTCCAGATCCGCCCGATTCTTGCGTTCACTTCTCCTCTCTCCCACCACCACAGGACAGGAGTCTGCCGGGGCTGCACGAGCTCGTGGAGCCAGCCAAGCTTCGAGAACCAGGTGTGTCCAGGTAAGCCCAAATCCCCAAACCTAACCTCGAGTATCCGATCTCCAGTTCTTCCAGATGCTGAACTGGACCAGCAGCCAAGCAGGAGGACACGGCGTGGGAGCTTCAGGCCCTGTCTTCGGCCGGTTCGCCAGTTGTGGAGGCGCCACCGCTCTCGATCTCGCACATCCGCCGGCCAGGAAAAGGTTTCCCCAATCTCTAGTCCCTAATCTTGTGTGTTGGGCGTTTATTTCTCGTTCTCACTGCTCTATGTCAGAGAAGCTAACCCGGCAGTAAAATTTCTGATTTGTTCTTCACCTTGCAGCACAAGGCAGATCGACCGGAGAAACCATGGGAGGCGAAGCAGCCAGTCAGCAGAAGGGGATGCAGATGGAGCTCGGTGACGAGCTGCCACGTCTCACCGAGGACACCTGGAGCGATATCCTCGTCCGCCTGCCAGCCAAGGACGTCCTCCGCTGCCGTGCCGTGTGCACGGCCTGGCGCGTCATCACCACTGGCCGGAGGTTCCTCATCGACAACGCACGTCGGCAGGAGCGCAAGGTCTTGCTGTACAGGTACGTCGTCGGCCAGCAGCTGCGTCAGGAGTTGGTGCTGGAGGCACTCCCCATTTCTGGCGATGACAAGGGCAGGCAAAGCCTCATCCAGTACCGCAAACCACATGATGGGGGCAGGCTCCTCCTTGCCGTCTTCGACGGGGTCCTGCTATTCAAGAGTTTGGACGGTCTGTACACACTGTGCAATCCAGTAACTAGGAAGTGGGTAGACCTGCCAAAACTTCTTCTCACTGGGTTTGCTCATCCTAGAACTGATAGAGAGTGCGCCTTCTACTTTCATCAGCCATCTGGGGAGTATCGTCTTTTGTGCCGTTATAATTCGACTGTCAATGGGAAATGGTGTGTTCTCTCCACCGGACAAGAGGAACCAAGGGACATTGATATGCAAGGTGCTGATGTCAATGTGATAACCGCATCACTGCCTTGTCTGCGCGTGACAGCGCCATTGGCCCTCCACGGCAGTCTGTACTGGCCACCTCGCCAGGGACCAGTCAAGGACCAGACCAAGATAGTGGTATTTGACATGTTATCAGAGATGTTCAATCAAATGGCGGGTCCTCCAACGACCAAATGCCATCTTGTAAAGCTATTCGATATGGAGGGGCTGCTTGTTGCTGCAGACTTTGGGAAGAAGGACATTGATCTGTGGTTCCTTGGGGATGATGGCAATTCTACTAGCTGGGAACTACGCCACCGTGTTGCGGCACCCTGGGGACAATACAGTTCTGAAAGGCCACTGGGACCATTATGTATGATGGGTGTAGCTGCAGCGGCTGACTTGGATGGAAACATAATGCTTGGTAACTGTCATGGTTTACAAGTGTACAACGTCAAGAAAAATACGCTGAAAGCCATCGACTCTGGGGATGATGAAGTTGTTGTGTCCAAGCATGTTTTCAAGGCAAACCTGTTGAACCACCCACATTTCTCTACACGGCCAGCCGCCGAATTGCCTTTTGTGAATTTCTAGTGATAAGATCCATGATCCAAATAACTACCTGTCTGTTTGATTATCTATATGACATTTGCCAAACTGGATATTGTTGATTTCAGATGACTTTAATCGTGTTTTAATGAATTTAGAGCTTTTTCAGTAAAGGTGCTATTGGTGATGGTTTTGTTTGCCTATATTTTGATGAAGAATGCTATGAATTTTATGAATACAGATATTTTGTATATCATCCATCATGACTTAATCGTATTCTTTGCATCAACCCCTCGCTGCCATTTTGGACAACAGGCCTTGTAAATCTTTTGCATCAATTTCCTGGCTCCACTGACAATCAAAACAGAAAAACAAAAGAAGCTCGCACCTGCCATTTTAAACTACAGAAAACCATTAGACAACACAAAAGGACAGCCTCAATGCACATCAACACATCTATACATATTATTCGTACAAATCTAAACATAGAAAATATGAAATATCTGATATAAGGAGAACTTAGCAATGGTGAGTTCCCCATAATTTTTTGGTACTACTGATTCATGAGAAATATCCAAAGTGCATGGTGGGAATATAAAAGGACACCATATATGTCTTGTTTGATTTTCTAAGCACGGGCATAGACAGTTTTATTTTAACGCCCATTCAAGGTGTATCTCTGCAGCCCTCGCAAAAAAAAAGTGGTGTATCTCTACGGTCATATCATATTATATCTAACACATGAGTCCTCCAGGATGGAAAGAAAAAATTACAGTGTCACAAGAGAGAAGTCTTACCAACGGCGCAATGGGCCTGATTTTGTCGATGTATGATCGTCTCTTCAGGCCTCCAGTCTCTTGTAATACAGATATTTTATGAATACAGATATTTTGTATATCACCCATAATGACTTAACTGTGTTCTCCGCATCAACTCCTCGCTGCCATTTTCTACAACAGGCCTTGTAAATCTCTTGCATCAATTTCATGGCTCCACGGACAATCAAAACAGAAAAAAACATAATAAGACTTTACCTCTGATTTTAAACTACACAAAGCCATGAAATGACAACATAAAAGTCAACCTCAATGCTCATCAACACAGGTACACAAAAGAGGAGAGGTTGCTTTCCATTAAAAAACATAGGTTGCTTGACGCAGATGCCTGTGCGTTGCTATGGTCGTGGCTTAAAATACATATTATTTGTACAAATCTAAACATAGAAAAATGAAATATATCCTATCTGGAGAACATAACAATGATGAATTGCCGATAAATTTTTGTAGGACTGAAGCATCTTGTTTGATTTTGCCAAGCACGGACATAGACATAGCTGCATCTGCATCCATTGATGGTACACGTCTGCTTGTTTTGCATTGTATCCTTTCGGGAGAACTTGTGCATCTATTATATTGAAAGGTAAATTACCGCATATATGTCGGTATTATTACAATGACCATTCAAGGCGTATCCCTACAGGCAATATCTTATTATATAAGAGTGTGTTTTCAGTCCTGGGTGACCCGAGTCTGCCCGCCATCTCACCATTTGATTCAAGAATGTGCCAAGATACGTGCCAATTCCAGTTTCACTACCGTTCCCATTCGTCCGCTTGGCCCACTGATGGCAGGCAATGTGGGCCAACACCATCAGACATACAAGCTGCAAGCAGCAACTGTTGATGCCGCCACAGCAAGCAGCAACTGTTGATGCCGCCACAGCACTGTTGGACCCACTGTTGATGCGAACACCATCCGTCAAACAACAGGGTAACTGCAGAACCACAGTGTTTTTCCCACTATACCACTTTCGATGTCACAAAAGCACTTAGTACACTGGTCAATGAACAATCCACACCACTTAATGCAAAATAAGGATTCATTGGGCGAGAACGCCTTCTTCTCGCCGCACTCCAGGGGCACGACAGAGAGGGCTGGCACATGGAGGAGCATAACCGTCGTCCAAGGGGACATGCAGAGGAGTGTTGTAGTCAGCGAGGTCGCGGCGGCCCACTGTTGACTTGCCCAACTCCAGCAGGGGTCGCAGGCCGGGGAGAGCAGGAGGTGGATTTTTCACCATGGAGGGACCGGTGGCCTCAGCAGTCGGACAAGCTGTCGCTGTCCTACACAACGCATCTAACGTCCAATGTATCATCCTCCCTTGCAACGGCCAATCCCTCAACCAAAGCAGACAACCAAATCTGTCATTGTCAAGGTCACCGGCGAGCGGCTCTCTATCATCTACGCCTTGTCTGTTGGTCCATCATCTGCAGGGAAGTCGGGAATTAGACTATCGTTATTGGCTGTCTCGACCATGCTCTCCTCCATTACAGGCAAAAGCGCCAGCCCTTCTTCCTCTTGTTTGTCCTTGAAGATCCAATATACGAAGCAGCCAGGGTTTGCAACAGCCTTCACCACAGATTGCAATTTGCTTCACAACGGACGTAAGGAATATATTACAGTTACCAACATTCGGCCTGACCCTCAATTTCATTTTCTCATAAAACGCTAAAAATTAGCCAAAATCCACAAAATTTGCAGCATAAAACGCTAGCTAGAATGAATTGATCACATAATCGTATTCTACATCTCCTACCGAATCCGTTTTGATGCTTAGTTCTCCGTAGGATAGGGAAGAGTACATATGAAGAGTAGTCTCATAAGTTAACAATCATTAAAAAGTAGTTTGATAAATAATGAATATAAGTTGCATAGAAACTTCACTACAACACTGATGCACTGTAGCGGTGGGCCAAATGGGCCTACAACGGCATTTATAAACAGTTTTGTAGAGGAGTCTCAACACCAACTGACGTTACAAATGCCTTATTAATGGCGGTTGGCATCACCAACCACCGGTACAAAGACCATTATTACCGGCGCTCAGTAATACAAACCACCATTAATAAGGCCTTTGTACCTACGGTTGGCAACACAAACCGCCGTTAACTTCTAAGTATTAAAAAAATACAATATAATACACCTTCCCTTCAATACCAGAAACTAGTAAGGTAGCTCGCGGCTAGCATTATTACTAGATAGTCCTATCGTTATTTATCAATCCTTGGTTGTTTTGTAATAGCGGATCAAGTTAAAAAACAACCATGTCTATTCACTCTCAGTGAGCAACTTAAAATACAACATATCATGGATTCATCCTGCAGTATCCCTCATTTCTCAAAATATTATTTAGTTGAAATCCTTGTGCATCCATGGTAAGCTATATGGTTGTAGTAGAGGACTCAGTAATGATTGTAATTATATTCCTTTTTCTTGAAGACGTTGAGGAGACAGATGTCCTTTATAATGGATTATCAAAGGGTCTACAGTTCCATGCCTAGTTACATGTTCCAGCAATGAATATACGAATGCGTCCCAATAATAAATCATCAAAACCCATTGCATGCAACAGAGTCCTTGCAGTGTGCCTGTCCGGTTGTCCTTCTTAATGAGCTAAGACCACGCTATCGACTGTGATATAGTAGAATGCTTTCAAACTCTGGCAAGAGCTCTCATTGTGCCTACTATTCTCCCATAATTTCTCATCGTACCTAATTATCGGTAGCAACCATTGTGTAGCTTTCCTTTGCTAGCGTTACTTTTGCATGGACCTACTTTGACCTTACTGCAGTTTAAGAAGAAAAAACTTCAATCTTGTTCTTATTACAGCCTAGAGGCACATGCGGGAAAGGCACATTCAACTTTTGAGGAATCAACAACATCTAGAGAAAGTTTTTGCATGCCTTTGGTGAGCATCGGGTCGAGGTTGCCAACACACAGCCAGTCAATATTTCTCATCATAGTTAATTTGTGGCATGACCCCTTTACTACTGCTGTAGACTGAGTGATGGCCATAGCAGTTTGGTGAGCATCCGCCAAGGTGATCTCGCAAGAGTCTGTCTTGTTTTCCAACGACACGTGAAAGCTGTCAAGATCAGATGAGTTCAATATCATTCCTCCCAGCAAATGTTGATCCGGCTATTATCCACATAGATGGTATACCTACACTGATTCGCGTTCTAATGTCCACCTTGTCATTACTCATCCCCATCGTGTTGTGGCATATATAAACCTCCCATAAGAATGCTCCTTCTTTTTGCCAAATTACTTTTGCTTCGTAAGATTTGTATGCAACTGCAGTATTAGTGGTCACAATTTGCATTTTTATGCATAGTTGATCGTCATGTGCAATGTCATCAGGCTATTGATGCCATTGGGTCAAGTACCGTCAAGTTAGACGGACTGCCACATGGCACTCTTGGAGGTTGTAGAGCCAGACTGCCCCATGGCACTTGTCCCAAACACTATCTTTAACTTGTACATGTAATCAAGTTTTGTAATTAAGTTATGTACATCGAAGTGATCCATATAGACTCCTAATCCAAGGAAAAATATCTTTTCCTTCTGCTCTAGTATTGGAAATTTCCTTCTCTCTAATACACAATAATACGATTCCCTTTTGTATTTCATTATTTGATAATAACACTTTGATCTATTCTTGAGTGATACCACAGAAATACCGGATGTTTAGACTATTTCAATCTTTTTTAGAATAAATAATTTTGCTTTTAATATTTCGTGTATTAATATATATGAATACATACAGTCATACTCTGGCAAACAAAAACAAAGAGAGAATAAATACGTAGTACTAGTTAGATTTTTGCAATTTCCTTCTATCTACCGTACAGCCCCAGATATAAAAGTTACTAGTTAATACCCGCGCGTTGCTGCGGCTTTTTTATAACTTGGTTAATTGGAAATATAAGAGGATACAAAATAACCATATATGAAGAATGAATTGTTTAGATATGAAAACGTTGACAGACAAACTGCACCATATTAAAAGTGAAGTATGTTGAAATTTAAGTTGCAATAAGACATGATTTATATATGTTAAAATTTATTTCAAGATCGATCATATATATTACTTGCAATGTAGAGGGAGATAAATTTCCATGTCTCAGTTGACATAAAAATAGGTATGCAATAAGATTAAATGCTCATTTCACCATTGTTATTGTTTAAGAGATATGTTTTTTTTCAATATATAGCAGTAAGATTTATTCCTTATTATAAACCATACATTAATTTAGCAAATTTCACTAATATGCATAGCTAAAAATGGAAAAATAAATGCAATCCTGCAAACGAATTTAATGGGAAGGTGGGCCCTATGCTATCAATTTCAATAGAGAAAAATAGAATATCGAGCAAAAGCATAGGTTGCAACATGCAAAAACGTAGGCTTTGAGACATATGTTGGCCAGGCCTTCATACTTCAGGAGATGAGATCAGTACCACTATCCTAAGGAGGAAGGAGCCAATGTAATGTGGAGTCCCTGCTATTGCTAGATGGTTGTTGGATTATCTTGTGTGAAAATGACGTTGGTAAGAACTAAGAACTGAGGCTAGGTGGAAACAAATAGAATATTGCCATGCTGTGTAAGCTCAATGCATTTGTAGTTCCTGGTTGCCAACGGCTTGCCTCCTGATGGTGATGTGCGGTAATGGCCACATTTATGCTGTGTAAGCATGTGTTTAATGGGAAAAGAAAATAACAAAACAGATGGTGATGTATAAACTATTAAGAGTGTGGTTAATGTGTGATAGGGAAAATGTACAACAGGAGTTACCGCCGCTGTCTATCCTTTGTTGGTGCATCGGCTCATAAATGCTAGATGAAAATGACCTGGATACATGGGAAAAATGTACAGTGACGATCAAGTGAACAAAATGATCTAATGGACTTAAATTTATGATGACGTGGCTCAATGTGGTAACAGAGAAATAGAAGTTATGATCTTTAGTGGGTTGTGTCTTTTATATAGATATATAGATATAGATATAGATATAGATAAACTTTTTCTTTGGCATATAAGAATTCATGAAAGGCCATACGTTATTTTTTCTATGGCCACCTGCAGAGGCACGTGGCTGACTGTTGGTGTTTCATTGGGCCGATTGGCCTGCTCCTTGCCGTGGTCTTTGGCACATCCCGACATACCATCCAGTGATCACTGCAAGAATCATTGTATAAGTTAGTATTACACCAAGCCTTTGAATGGAAGAGAAGACGAAGAGACTTGTAGAAACTTACTTGTAGTTGTAAGGCGCCAGAATGAAACATCTGTCCTGCCACTTGATGAAACAGTTATAGATGTATGTTGCAATATAAGATTTTTTTTCTTTATTTTTCATCTCAGCCTTGAGATGAGCTAGCTCCTCAGGGGTCATGTCCTTATATTTTGGGTCCTTCTGATTTATCCGTGGGTTGATCGCGGATTGGTTTGTCATGTTGGGGTTGAGGTACCCAACCCTCCAATCTGCTCTATTTATTTTCTTTTCTGAGATTCTAAATTCATCCTAAAAGAAGCATAAGTCGAAAATCAATGAGATTAATGCTTGAAATATGAGAATACAAAATAGATTGATATTCGAAATGCGAAATAGATAAATGGGGTTACTTACAAGCACCTCAGGGATATAAAGGTTATGTCCACCTTGCCAAGTCGGAACATGGTGTGAAGATTGATGAAATACAATCCAAGAACCGAGTCGGCTTCATTGTTGAACATGTGCTTTGGAACTTTGCACGTGCTGACATCGACTCCAAGCTGAGATGCCTTCATGTACCAGTCGTGCAACTTACACATCGCGCCCGGTAGGTTCTTATACACATTCTTCGATACAAGGGGATCGCCAAATATGAATGTTGGGTAATCCTTGTCATCATTGTCCTTAAATCGGTCATCATTGTACGTGATTAATTGTCAGGACTCGACACGATATGCGGCTTAGGAGGCTCTAGATTGGATCTCCTCTTCAATGAATCCATGTATGCTTTAATGTTCGCTTTAGTTTGTGGCAATGCAATCTTGCGAATAGGATCCCGAGACTCGAGATTTCTGGAGGAATCATCTGAATTAGCTCAATGATCCGAGGCTGCTCGACCGCAACCGCTAGAGACTCGGTGCTTTCTATCACCCGATGAGGTGCCGCATCCTTGGAGACGACTGCCATTCCTTGATGCTCAACTCCCTCTAGCACGATCTCTTCGGAGTTAGGGGGATCGGACTAAGGACAACTCCACCCCCCCGCCGGTCCTCATAGTGTCGGCCTCCTTTCGAGAGGCTGAAGCTGCACCCGACAGAGCGGACGAGTTGTCCATGTGCATATTTAGTGTGTTGGCTCGCATGGGCTGGTCCGTGTCCAGAAAAGGGGGTGGAGAAGCTCGCGGCGTCATGGATAGGACAATATCACTCCCTTTCCAAATAATGAATGTCCCGATGGCATCTCTTAGAGTCTCGATCCCCGCCTCGGGTATAGGGTATTCAAGCTCGTCTTCCGCATGTCATGTGATGACCTCTCGCACGTAGCTCACAGGCTATGCATGTTGCAACCTTCCTCTTCTTTCCTTTGTATCCAAACAGGACATAGGGCTCACATGCAGTATCATCTACAATGTCAACAGGCCCCGATGGCACGCAGCTGGAGGTTGCGTAGCACGAGGGATGTGCATAGGCATAACGAACCCGACACTTGTCTTAGCAAGTGCATATTCCATTTCATTCCAAGTGTAAGGGTCAGTAGGATTGAACGTACTTGGAATACTAGGGACGTTGGGATACTTTTCAGCAATAAACATCATATACTATCGCCTCCACTCTATCTTCGCCTTCTCTTCCATGTCTTGCCTATACAAACTATGCTTCTTGTACTGCGAGGGAGCAGAAGAAGAAGACGAGAATCCTCCTTTCCACGTGGCCGACGAGGACACTCCTCGCACCCACCCACCATGCTCCTTGCTGTTAAGTGCGTGCGTGAGCTAATCTTTATGATACTCAGATCTTAGAGGCCCACTTTGTATCTACACCTTGACACGACCTTTACAATTTTGCAGAACTTCTTCCGTCGCTGGGTCGTTCATAGCGATTCCATCCCCGGTTTGATCGGATTAGGCATAGACCCAATTCCTGGCATGCTCCTCGATATCCTCCAATGGGTCAGGCTTCCCTTCCAGTTTGTTCTTTTCTTCCATCTCTCTCCGGATGGGAATCCTTTTGTTGTAACCGCCTCGAACCCAAGCGCGGCTTGTACTTGTTCTTCTTGTTCAGCTCAACCATCTTCTCACTGATCTCCAACGAAGACTCGCTCGTCTTTTGCTAAACAAAAATGTCCCGGTCATGTCGAGTTGTTTTGCCATACCTGGACTTGTAATCTCGCCATATGTGATTACAACTCTTCATCATTGCCTTCTTCGCCGTATAGAGGTTTGCTGGTGGGAATTGGATGTTCGACTTTACCGAATTCCACATTTCATTTTTCCTCTCCTGTGGCACGGAACACCAATCGATCCAAATGATTATGCAAAGATCCCCGACCACTTTGCCACAACAGTTTCGCTAGGCCGTTTTGGGCCACGCCGCTACAGATACCAGATTGCGGTAGTGCTTATAAGTATAATAACTTATCATAGTAATTTATAAATATATCTTTTCACGTTCATGTTATACATAACTTATTATGCTTAGAACTTTTTATTGTTACCTATGCACCTGGACAACAACTCGTTATGTGCCTTGCATGGTGACAGAGGCGCACAGTAACGACAGCAGTAGAAAGCACTTGGACAGGAGCCCGCACACAATGGCAGAAGCGCAGCAGCAACAGAAACACGGTGCCAGCAATGGAAGTAGATCTGCAAGATGATGTCGTAGGTCATGGAGTGTATGGATGCGCAAGAAACATGTTTTGCAAGAATATTCTCATTCACTACAACAAATGTTGGCTTCTATGACGAGTTAGTTATGTCATAAAGCTTGAGAAAATCGTCATACATAATCATATGAGACAAACTTATGCCAAAAATCACTTTGTCATGGAATGTGCATAGCTAATTACCTTCTGTTACGAATTCAACATTTATGTCATAAAATAATGATGATATATGACGGGTTTAAAATTGTCACAGGATTTGTATGACGCTTCTAAAATCGTCATAGGTTTTTATGACACTTGTATTTTTTTCATAACCCATTGGCTTGAAGTTGACGTGGATGACATGTTTCATTCTTAGCCCACTAACTTCTGGCCCATTAAATTCGCAGTTCTGTTAATTTTTGTCAAATAATTTCACGGGCCTATTTTTTAGCCCATTAATGTCATGGACCATTAGGTTTCTAGGTCAATAATTTCGCAGACCTTTTATTTTTTGGCACATTAGTTTCAGCAAGACTTATTTCTGAGCCATTAATTTCACAGGCCTTTTATTCTTACAACCCATTAAGTTTGAAGGCTTTAAAGTTTATTGGGCCATATTTTCAGCAACCTTTTTTTAAATAGTCCTTTCATGTAGCAAGCTTCAATTTTTTGACCCATTTATTCTGGCCCATTTTTAGGCCTACAAGTTTCTTGTGGCCCAATTTACCAAACCCTACCCTCAAAAGAATAGCCAACAATTTCCACAGAATTAACCATAGACTTGCCATATCACATAAACTCAAATAAACAAGAGCTACATACCAGGTTGTCCAACATCACATAAACTACATGTCCCATATCACATGGTCTAACAAACAAAATAGATTGTATTGTACCAATTGTCATCACATAAAACTCAGAAACAGATTGCAACATACCTAGTAGTTATATAGAGCCACTAGTACAACCCCTAATGGCCAATGTCCAGCCCAGCATACATACAAAAAAAAAATTCAAAATGGCCAAGAGTTATTGAGAGCCACTTGTCCAGCCCACCATACATACAAAAATAAATTTCAAAATGGCCAAGAGTTATTGGGAGCCACTTGTCCAGCCCACCATACATATAACAATAAATTTCAAAATGGCCAAGAGTTATTGAGAGCCACTTGTCCAGCCCACCATACATACAGAAATAATAACCCAAGAGTTATTGAGAGCCACCTGTCTAGCCCCAAATGACCAATGTCTAGCCCCACCATACATCTCATAAGTTAGTGAGTGCACTACCTTTGTAGCGTAAGTAGCAGCTGAAGAAGAGCTTGAGTTTCTGCTGATGCTTTCTTCAAGTTCTCCACCTCTTCAGTCTGCTTCAATCTTGAAGCTTCAACTACTTCCATTTCTTTCAGCCTTGTCGATTCTGAATCCTCCATGTCCTTTACCATGCGCTCCATTTTTTCTTTATGGTTTAGAGTCACTTGTCTTTCTGCATCAAGCTCACTCTAAAGCTCTTCAACTCGAGCCGCAGCAACAGCAGCAGATTTGGTGGTTCTTCCTTTTGTTTCAAGCCCGGCGTTCGAAGGAAGGTAGTCTTCGGCAAGACCTCAGCAACAATCTCTGTAGGAGTTTTAAGCGCGTCACCCTCTACTGTAGAGGCAGCCATGATGGCTTCCATATCAGCGTAATATGAAGCAAGACAACAAATTAAAGCATTGCATACTATAGATATGTAAAACATTCTGACACTATGCACCAGGCAGACCATAACAAAGACACAAAAGGAGTGAAAGCTGGAGATAAAGTAATCTTGCTCACAATAATTGCTCACATCAAAACAAAAGCAAATGTCATCGGTGAGTGTATCAAACATTTGGCCTAGTATATTCATTAATAGAGCATTGTACATTCACCGTGCAAGCTAGATTAAGATGATGACTTACAATTACTTTCTTGACAGGCTTGGTGAAACCTGTCTTGCTGCTGCAATGACACTCCTTGAATAGCTCAATTTATGTAGGTTGAACATCTTTGTATTTCTCTTGCTTCTAACCACACATGGAAAAGAAGCATTTTTTCTACATAATTTCCAATAATGAAATATTGATATTTATCTCCATGTGTGCATGGTATAAAAAGTATTTAAAAATAATTCAAATTTATCATAAATTACATTTTGCTTTCACTTTTCATATAAAAATGACATGTGGGTCCAGCTTGAGACATGGTTGTTATAAAATAAAAAACTTAATATCACACCCAGTCTTAAGGCCAAGACCGAATGCATAACTATATGTGTGCCGGGCTCAATTTATCACACATATAGAGACAATAGTAAAATAACAGTATAAGTAATGCCATAGTTTAAATTATTACATCGTCTCAATCGTATCTCTACTACTTAAAAAATTTGTAATGTTTCCATCTGCCGCAACCTTCGTCCAGCCCTGAGACTTACGCACCCACGACAAAAAAAAATCAACCTACGATCCCCTCGCACACCCCGCAAACAACCAAGCAACCGACCCTCTCCTCCTCGCAAACACCGCCCGACGACGACGGCCTGCGATCCCATCCTCCGCCCCGACCCCGGTCGCCGCAGCGCCCAGCTCTTCGTCACGATTCGGGCCGCCGCTGCCGCCCTGCAACCGCACCCTCTGCTGCGATCCGAGACGTCGCAGGCACCCACCACCTCCCCTCCAGGGGCGATGATCCTGGCTGTCGGCTCCTCCTCCTCTGTCGTGCCTGTGACCCGTTGCCGCAGCGCCCAGCTCCTCCGCCCCGTCCGCGACCCCCTCGTCTACGATCTGGGACACCGTTGCCACGACACCCATCCCCTACCAGCGATCCCCTCTGTCGCCTCGCCGTCGCCCTCCTCCGCCGCCGCAAATTCATCATCCTCCGTGGCGGCTCCTGCGTCCTCCTCCGTCACCGCGCCGTTGTCCTCCTCCACCCCATGAATTTGTCCTACGCCGATCCGGACCTCCTGATGTCGAGGACGAGTCTACAACACAAGGTAAATATTCATAGGCAACTCAATACCCTGCAATATTTATTCTCTTTTTATTTTACCGAATTGATAAATCATTAGGTGTCATTTATAGTTGGACAGATATATTCTCAATACATTTTTAGAGTTTGTGATCATCAACGTAACCATCAGTATTGTTTGTCTGTGAAACATTGATATATAGTGGCAACACCTTCAAAGGAACTTTGCTTAAAATGTAAGTGCTCACTATCATATTACAATTTCTCCTAAAAAACTATATCATCATAAATGCAAGTTAACACCTAACCCACTTAGTTTGTTTATTTCCAAAATAAGAAGTAAACGTAAGGGTCAGATCGCTCATTTTTGTAGGGCACAACATATCGAGTAAAATCACACAGGCTGATAATTTTTATATATAACACGATAACTTCTGCTTGTTATGAGGTGTAGTGTCTGATTTCACTCACAGATGAATAATGCTTTCCAATAGGTTTTTGAAGTACCAATACAGATCACTTTTGAATTATTATCTTTTTCAGCCAACATGAAGTACCTACCACGTACCAACTGATTGCTGCACCACCTCACATTTACATTGTGCGTTCATATTAACAATATATGCATTTAGCACATTTTCAATACATTTTTAGAGTTTGTGATCATCAACCACCAGTAATGTTTGTATGTTCAGCTTGCCTACAAATGTTAGTCTTAGTCTCCCACTGTTGGCATACCAAGGTCCAAATTAGATTATTCTCTATTGTCATAAAAAAGAACGCAGTTTGATCCCAACCATCTAAGGTTGGGAACCATTATTCCTTTTTCTCATTTATGAGGGAACCATTATTTCTTCTTTTCATTTGTGAGGAAACCATTATTCCTTCTTTTCATTTATGAGGGATCCATTATTATTTTTTTAAAAATCAAATCTTAGGTTGCCTCCTCTGGTTCTAAATTTTGCACAGCAGGTTATGAGATGGATATACCAATTATAGGTTTTTAAAAACAAGGGAGACCACAACAATGGCTAATAACCAAGTGTCCAGCAGGTACAACTACTACACAGAGGTTTGTTTATCATTACACTTTAGGCATCACACATGTCAGATTCTCTTTTTACTCAAATAACATTGATGTATCACACAGATTCCTCTTTTTTATTTACTCAAATACTATTGATGTCAACATCCTTTTTACTCTTGCGTCAACTACTTTATCGTTGAAAGCCATTTTCATAAGGCATGCTTTCACCTTTGAGTATGTGCTCCTATACTAAAGTGTGTTTCTTATTACACTTTAAGCACTACACTGGTAAGGGTTTAGCTGATTCTCATAAAGGAAAAGATGAAATACTCTGATTGTTCTAAAGTCTGAACCACCTGAGAGAAAGTACAATTTTACTGCTGATATTTCACCGCTTAATTAATGTTGACAGCACACCCTCAATGTTCACTGATGATCAGTAGCCAATAGGACAGAAGTTTGCTGACATATTATTAAGAAATACATTGTCTCCTTGTCTCAAGTGTTGCCCCAATTTTGTTAATGGCTAGAAATACACCCTGAAAATTTGTTCCCCTACTGAAACCAACAAGTGGAAAAGTGTTTTTTCCTCCCTTTATATTTAGTTGGGTAACTGCATGATATGGCTATTACTGAAATTAATCTCTACGTCTCTATTGTCCTAAAGTGGTGATTTGTATTGAAAGTATGTTATCATATAAAAAAAGCATGATTATGGACTTAGGGTTCTTACTTGATCAATAGGCTGTTATTGTCCATTATCATAACAAATTGCATTATATAGATTAATTCCAATAAAAACCATTTTGCATTGTTGGTAGTACAACATTATATTTACAAAGAATCCTACAAGGAGGAGATTGTTTTCAGAAATCCTTGTATTGCATTCTGGATTCTTTTTCTTTGTTAGCTTGCCCAAATCACTTCCTTCAAAACCTAAATCCTCCTTGAAACTTGTTCGGCACTGTTATGTGATGTTACTGCAAATCCAGTGTACATAGATTACTATTTTAAAATTAGAAGAACATATGTGTGTATTATTTTATCATTACTACATTCTATGCAATTAATCTGATATAACTGATGGACTATTCATATTTCAATGCATTCAAGTTTTTGAGCTTGAATGATATAACTTGTGGCTATCCAGAGCTTTATATGGTTGAAAGAGCCATATTCCAATATGCAGTAACAGGAGCAAACAATGTAAAGCCCAAAAAAATGATTTCTACTCCAGTCTCTTTGAAAATTTAAAATGTTTTAAATTTCCCTTGATTCTAAGAACACGTATGTATGATGGCTCAGTATGCACTAATATTTTATCATTTATTGGTTTATCATTTGGGTTGATTGTGGAGTGATAGATTTCTACTCCAGTCTCTTTGAAAATTTAAAATGTTTTAAATTTCCCTTGATTCTAAGAACACATATGTATGATGGCTCAGTATGCACTAATATTTTATCATTTATTGGTTTATCATTTGGGTTGATTGTGGAGTGAATACATTGAATCGGGGACGTGGAAAATTGCACACGTGGACCTGCAGGTTTCAATTGATACATCAAGTTGATTAAAAGTCAACAAGACTGCTCCGTTTGGGGTATGTAATAGACAGAGCTTTCAAAACTTTGTTTGTATAGAATCGAGTGTTCTAACGGGTTTCTTAGCTGCAATGTAGATTATTAGAGTCATCTTCATGAGCTATTGGCAATGTCGACTATAAGACAAGTATGGGTTAACTACAGATTAGTTGTGGTGTTTTATGAACTGGTCTGAAACAAGAAAGCGTTATGTAACAATTATGAGCAGTTATGAATGATATGCTTATATCACTTCACAGGCATTGTGTTTTAATCAATTTAATCATCTTTTTATTTGATCTATAACCTCTTTGATCATCTAGCTGATGCTTTTTTATTTTGTTGACCAATCAGCTGTTTTGTTATTTTAACCAATCAATTGTCACAAGTTTAATTTGCTATTACCTACCAATGTACGAGCATGATGCAATTGTATAAAAGAAAAAAAATTGTGTTGATAGATTCCTAAAAATTTAAACTCCCGGTGCACTTGACAACCATTTTGTGAGGAAGTACAAAATTCGTGAGTAATATTATTACGTGAACAATGATGGGCACTACATGCAGAATGTACTGATGGATGAGAGGTACATTGGAAGCTTGTAAATAATACAATTTGAACTTGATTTGGTTCCGGACAAATGCTCACATGTATTGTTGGAAAATTTGTAGGTACAACATGCTAGCCATCGGCATTTGGTCTAATAATGAGCATGCATGGAATGTGGATCATAATGAAATGACATGCATGTCTTGTGTGGAGTAGAGTAAAAGAGCATATTATAGGCGTTGCAAAAATAGTTGTTGAGTGAGCATATTGGATGTCGCACATAGTCGACCAAGGATTTTGGAGACACACCGAGCATGAAAAAAGTTTTAGTTTATCATCCATTACGTAATATTATATTGTAATTAATATTGTTTTGTTATCTAAAATTTGTCCCGTTGCAACGCACGGGTATGTAACTAGTCTTTATTACATAAACTGAACAAATGTCTCAAAGGACTAAACGAAACTCAACGAGAAGACTCCATACGCCACAAACAATCAACCGGGGAAATGCACGTCTAGTAGTAGTCTTCATCAATGGAGTTCCTCTCGGCTTCGAGCAGCAGTAGTGTATAGCAACAGGAACTAGCAAGAGTGAGTACATGGAGTACTCAGCCAGTGTAGGAATAAATGACATGCAAGCTGAATAAAAGGAAGGCTGACACATGGTTTGCAATAGAAGCACCTATACTAGTCAAGTTAATTAAACAACCTATTTACTATGTGATAGATGAACCAACAGGTTACCCCACCTGTTAACCACGGTAAGTTACCCCACTTGCAGCAAACCACACTACAGGTTACCCCACCTGTAGTCATCCGCACTACAAGTTACCCCACTTGCAGCATCCTATGGGTTACTCCACCCAAAACCATCCCTCTAGTTCTCGTGAGGATCCAAGCCCCTCGTGACCGTGAGCCCGGCTGTTAGTAACAGATTTACACTCTGCGAGAGGTTGCACAACTTTACCCATAGGTTGGTGATTCCATCACTAATCGGTGACTAAAACCTCCATTATACCAGACACACTTCCTTAGGTGTGAGGCCAAGAGATCACCGCAAGATCTTTCTAAGGACTTCCCATCTTGCAGAACGTCCATGCTAAGGTTTCGCCGTCGTAAAAGTGACGCATCACCAAGAGGCCCCCTCTTGCACCGTGGCTTCAAGTACTCTGCCTTTCCTCGCTCTGAATCTAGAAGCTCCCCTTCCCACATCCATCCTCGACGCCTGCAGAACCGGGAAGCTACCTTGGTACTAAACCTTACCTACCCATTATCAGCCACGTGCTTTGTGCGAAGTCCTGGGTTGCCGCTCCAAGAACCGGTCCTTATGATCCCAAGCGAGCACTACCGCAAACCAACCGTACTACAACTAGTACCTATGCATACCCGCACCATCATCCACATCCTTCTGTCGGGATCACCTAGGTTCCATGTTGCTAAAAAGCATTCCCAATTCATGATCATTATGTTCAAGTAGATAATTAGTCAAGGCAAAGGTGCATCGATACTAACATAGTACACCATGACCAAGGCGACAAGGTAAAGGTATAGAACAGGTATGACACAAATAGGATTCAAATTAAACTGCAATGCATGAAATGTAAATTCAGAAAGTAAGAATGTAGGCGCAATGTGCATCAAGGACGCTTACATGTCTTCTCTTGCTGCTGCTGCTCAAACTCTAGGTCTTGGAGATTCTCGTACTCTTCCTCGTCTATTAACGTCACACCGGAAAAGCACATGTACATAGCAAATAAGAAAACAGTACACCAAACAGTACCTACTGTCTAGGAAAACAGTACCGTTAAATAGTACTCATCACTACGAACTCGTGAGCCCAAGCATCACCTAAATCGGAGTTACGAGCTAAAAGTTATGAGTGTTTTAAGTCATAGGGTTTAAATTGTAAAACAGCAGCTTAAAGGACCTATTTGTAATTTCTGAAAAAGTGCAGGGACCTAATTGTAATTATGGAAAAGTTCAGGGGTCTAAATAAAAGGTATAGGACTAAAATGTAATTTTAAAAAAGTTTAGGGGTGTTTATGTAAAATTACAGGACCTAAACATAATTATAAAATTACTCAGGGGCTAAAGTGTAAAATTTACACTCGCTGCGCTCTATTAGGATTAAAACCTCAATATAAATTAATCTAGGCTTGATTATGTAACGGGGTAGGGGTTCTTTATTAATTAACTAAAACCGTGGGGTCTTATTTGCAAAATCGCCAATCACGGTTGGATAGATCTAATCCGGATCGTAGATCTAAAATCTCACGGCCTAGAACAAGTCCGGCGAGGCGGCGGCGGCGAAGAACGCCGACGAGCGGCGGCGCCATCGCGGCTCGCCCGATTAGGGCCGTTAAGGCGCCCGGTGCCCTATTTTCTACGCAGGAAGGGAGGGAGGCGAAGCTCACCGGGGCGGCACGCGGCGGCGGGGAGAGGCGGAGGCGGCTCGCGACGGTGATGTGCGGGCGGAGGGGAACGACGGCGTCGTGCGGCGGCTCGAGCGACGAGGGAGCGTCGTGCTTCACTAGCGGCGGCGACGGTCGAGGAGAAGAGCGCCACACGGTCCACGAGCGACGCGACGACTCCGGGTGGCGGCGATGGAGGCGGTGGTGCTTGAGCTAGGGCTCGATTGGTGACGGGTTTTTGGGGAAAAAGGGCACGGGCGTGCGGGTCGGGGTATTTAAGGGGCTCGGGCGTGGCGCGCACGCCAAGGATGGCCGGGATCGGAGGCGGATTCGTCTCCGATTCGGTTAGGGTTGGGGACGGGCTCGCGGGGCCCGAGGCGGGCTTGCGGGGGTCGGGTGGGGCGGGCGCACGGGTGTGGGCTGCGGGGGCTTGCTGGCAGGCCGGAGTGGCTTCGTAGGCCGTGCGGGGAGAGAGAAAGAAAAGAGGGGAGAGAAGGGGAGTGGGCCGGGAAGAAGTGGCCCATGGCCTAGGGTTTTATTCTTTTTCTTTTCTTTTTTTCTAATTTCTAGGTTTCCTTTATTCTATTAGCCAAAATAATTTCTAATCGAATTTCTACTCGATTTTGTAAATGCATTTTTCATCCAATAAAATGCAAAATCTACCAACATGAATGCAATATACATTATTTTTTATAAATAGTAAAATAATTCATTTTACCGAGATATTAATTACTTATCCCAAGATAAATGCTAGCATTCTAATAAAATAAAAAGTGAAATTTATTTTATTGAAAAGTTTTGAAAATCAGGGTGTTACAGTTAATGACAATTTATATCTGTATGACGTTTATTACTTATAAACTATGATGTTTCTATTCGTCATAATGTAAATGTTTGTTTATTTGTGACGATTTTGTGCTCATATTTAGTGACGAATCTTTATTTTTGTCATAAAACAAGCAACTACTTACAAAACGTCATGAATCGTATTGAGTTTATGACCAAACAGTATGCTGTCACGAGAATTTCGTCACAAAAGCCCACATTTGTTGTAGTGGTTTCCAGTACTCCAAGTGATTAGTTGATTTCCTCTTTTTCCTCAACATGACGTGCACAGAGGCCAGGGACTCGGCAAAGGCACTGAATTGCAGAGTACCCGCTCTTTGTCCACTGCCGGCGCCTGTGGCACTCGGCAAACGGGCAGTGTACCGTGTGTTTAGTATTTACCGAGTGCCGCTGCATGGCCAATCGGCAAACATGCCTTTTGCTGAGTGTCTGGCACTCGGTAAGCAAGCTGTTTCCTATAGTGAGGTGTGATCTTGTTGAAACGAAAACGAAAATGATGGTGCGAAGGATTAAAGATGAGTGATGGCCACCGGTGCAAAAAGATTAAGCGTATCTACCGGGCATATTCAATTTCCGTCACATACGGCTCGGACCAACTGGCTCAAGCGGCAATAAGATTTTTAAACATACGTATCAGTTGGTTTCCTATTTCCGTCACATACGGCTCGGACCAACTGGCTCAAGGCGGTTGCTTCGCCGGGCAGCAGCGCGCCTGCTCGATGTGAGTTGTCAGCCTCGATGCATTCGCTCATGAGGCTTGCCAAATGAATCAACTAGAGCCTTGCGTCCTCTGACAATCATTAAACTGCCACCGTTAAGTAATCTGTCGCCAATCATTAACTAATCTGTCGCTGCCCTTCGTTAATTTCGTGACGAAATCCGTTCACCTTTCTGGCTCTTCCCAACCTTGCGTGTGCTGATGTTATCAAAAAAAAAAAAAACCTTGTGTGTGCTGTCACACCACCCACCAACCCGAAGCGCCCCTGGTCAATAATAAGTCAGCACGGTCAGCTATCCGGCAACACAGTGAGCGGGCACACCAACAAACCCGACCCACCTGGTCGCCCAAGAGACAGCTGCTGTTGACGCGCACGGTACCAACTAGTGGCTCGGCCTGGCCACCCGGAAGGCGTGACATGGACGTGACAGATCCGAAGCCCTAGGTCGCTGTCAGAAACACGGAAAGGGCAGGGCTGCCCTATCCCTGACTCCGTTCCCCATCTCCTTGCCTGGACATCACAGATTCCCTCTCCTCTCTCCACACCCTGGAGCTCTCCTCGTCCCTCCAGATCCGCCCCATCTTTGAGCTCAGTCGTTCTCCCTCTCACCACCAGCGGAGCTTGCCGGGCCTGCAGGAGCTGGTGAAGCGAGCGAAGGATTCCCCAAAAGTGCAACCAGGTGAGCCCAACTCTCCAAGCCTAACCTCGAGTCTGCGATGTCCATTTCTTGGAGATCTCCTCCGGGAGCTGAACTGGATTTAATTTTTCCACCTACCAGCCAAGTAGGAAGACACGCCGCGGGAGCTTCAGGTCCTGTCTCCGGCTGGCCCACCACCTGAGGAGGCGCCGGCACTCTCGATCTCGGTCAGCCGCTGGCCGGGAAAAGGTTTCCCCAAAATCTAACCCTAATCTTGGTGTGTTGAGATTCTCTTTCCCGTTATCACTGCTTTCTGTCAGAAGCTAACACGACAATTAATTTTCTGATTTTTTCTTCACCTAGCAGGAGGAACCATGGGAGGCGAAGCAGCAAGTCAGCAGAAGCAGATGGAGAGGGAGCTTGGTGATGGGCTGCCGCGTCTCACCGAAGACAACTGGGGAGAGATCCTCGTCCGCCTGCCCGCCATGGACGTTCTCCGCTGCCGCGCTGTCTGCAGGGCATGGCGCATCATCACCACTGGCCCGCGCTTCCTCACAGACCACGCACGTCGCCAGGAGCGCGAGATACTGCTGTACAAGTACGTGCTCTGCCAGCGGCCGCGTGAGGAGTTGCCGTCGAGACGCCCCGTCGTGGAGGAGGTGGTGCTAGAGGCATTCAACGTTTCCGGTAAAGAGAAGGGCAGGTGGAGCCTCGTCCAATACCGGAAACCCGATGATGGAGGCTGGCTCCTCCTCGCCGTTGTTGAAGGCGTCCTTCTATTCAAGAATTGGGACGGCCTGTACACTTTATGCAATCCAATTACTAGAAAGTGGGCAGACCTGCCACAACTTCTTCCACCCGGGCCTTCACATCCTTCTGTCGCCGGGGATGATAGAGAGTACGGCTTCTACTTTCATCAGCCATCTAGAGAATATCGTCTTTTGTGCAGTCATGATTCCACTGTCAATGGGAAATGGTGCATTCTCTCCACCGGACAAGCTGAACCAAGGTACATTGATGCAGCGGTAACCGTATCACTCCCTTACCTGTGCAAGGCTGTGACAACGCCATTCGCCCTCCACGGCAGTCTACACTGGCCACCTCACCAGGGATCAGTCAAGGACCAAACCAAGATACTGGTGTTTCACATGTTATCAGAGATGTTCACCGAAATGGACGGTCCTCCCACGACCACAGGCCATCTTCTGAAGTTGTTTGACATGCAGGGGTTGCTTGTTGCTGCAGACTTTGGGCCCAAGATGGACATTAATCTCTGGCTCCTTGAGAATTATGGCAATGCTACTAGCTGGAAACTGCGTCACCGTGTTGCGGGACCATGGGGACCATACAATTATGGAAGGCCTTTGAAACCATTCTGTCTGTTGGGTGTGGCTGCAGCGGCTGACGGAGACGGAAACATCATGCTTGGCAACAGTCAAGGTATAGAAGTGTACAACGTGAAGAAAAAGACGCTAAAAGCCATCGACTCTGTGGTTAAAGTTGTTGTGTCAAAGCATGTTTTCAAGGCGAACCTGGTGAACCACCCGCATTTCTCTACACGGCCAGCCGCCGACTTGTCTTTTGTGCATTTCTAGTGACAAGATCCTTAATCGAAATAACTACCTGCACTGTGTTTGGCTATCTAGATTACATTTGCCAAATTGGATATTGTTTATTTCAGTTGACTTGAATCGTGTTTTAATGCATTTACCTTTTTCAGTAATTGTGTTCAAATTTAATTCGACTTGTGATGTTTTGGTTTGCCTGTACCTTGATGAAGAATGCCATGAACTATATGAATACATATAATTTGTGTATCATATATTATGACCTCACTGTGTTCTTTTACATCAACTTTTCGCTGTCATTTTCAACAACAGGGCTTGCTGCGGTGCTTTTAGTTTATGGGAAAGATGTATGACATAGAGTAAAAGTTGGGAAATTTTTATCCATATATATGTATGCAATAATGTTAAGGAAAGCTGGACACTGAAATGCATACCATTTGCCGAAAGTGACATGAAATTGTCAAAAATGCCGTTTAGTGACTTCACATGATAGCCTGCAGATGCTTTGCAAGAGTGTAACCGAAACTTATATTTCTTTTGCATTTTGTATATGTAGAAACTAAGGTATCAGTTTTTGTCTGCTTTGTCAGTAGTGTTAGTAAAAACAGTGCTACAGTCTGCATTTGAAGCACCAGGAAGGAGCAGAGGCGAAGTATTTAAATCTTTCGCTGCCAGTTTCAACAACGGGGCTTGTAAATCTTTTGCATCAATTTCATGGCTCCACTGACAATCAAAGTAGAAAAAACAAAAGAAGCCTTTACCTCTCATTTTAAACAAAAAGTCAGTCTCAATGCTCACCAACACATGTAAATAGAAAGGAAAGGTTGTTTTCCATTAGAAAAAAAAAAGACACGGTGTTGCTATTAATCGTTTTTTAATGCTTTTGCCTTTATGAAGCATGTCACTAATTACACTGTCTGTGGTTGCACAAAAATATGCATATTTTAGGACTTTCCACCTTATTCTTGTGTAATACTCATGTGTTTCTCTTGAGGTAAAAATAAAAAGACACTGAAGGCATTATGTATTCCATATATATAATGATGAACTTTTATACATGTTTAATAAAAAATAAAAATATGCATTTTTAGGTTGTTTCACCATATAGTACAATGAAAACTCATGAACTGTATTGAGTCGAGATACACAGCGAATTAATTTAGTCCGCATTTGACAGAAAAAATATTAAATTTTCATGAATTATATCTCAGGGAACCATCACCATTGTGGTACAAAAGAACCAGATGTCAAGAAGGAAAAAAATTCTTACATAATATCAATATAATAAATTGATTTCTAATTCTAATAAGAAATGATTGTTGTACAGAGATAGTTCTATTTTTGGGTTTGCAGTGAAATATCAAAGAAACCAAATCATTTGTTTTAGGGAAGAAAATTAAACAAGACATGTGTCCTTCAGAGACCCATATATAAGACCTCATCTCTCTCACGCCATGCGTGTTTGTCACAACCTCATATCCAATCCCGATACGTTTCCAGACCCATCTTGCATGTCTTCATCATTTTCATACTAGGTAATGACACACGGGAAAAGGTAACCATGTTCTCTCGTGCACAAAATGATATATCTACCATATCTTCGCTTGCTGGTGCGAAGGAAATAAACACGGGCAGGTTTCATCTTCATCTTCCTAATGGTACCACTCAACCTCAATGCACATCAACACATATATATAAAGAAGACAGGTCGCTTTCCATAAATGAATACAGGATGCTAAATGCGAATGCCCGTGTATTGTTATGGTCATGGCTTAAAAAAATTATTATCCATATAAATATAAACATGAAATATATCATATATTTAGAACATTGTTGTCAATTTACTACACATACTTTTGCTGATAATTTTTCGGTACTACTACTTCTTGAAAAATAACCTAAGTGGTGGGACTATAAGAGGACACTATGTTCCTGTTTGATTTTCAAAGCACGGACATCGACTTGATTTCCATAGAGAAAGCTGTACATGTATTGTGGTTAGCTTAGTATTTATCGCACGGTACAAAGATAGTTCAATGTCGGGGCTTGCAGGGATCAGTTTCAGTGCTAAAGCTAAAGCAAAAATATAAAAAAAACCATTGATCCACAGGTCACCACATGACAATGGAAAGGACCAGGTGTAAACCTTGAACCAAAGAGATGTAAATAAAAACGGTTGAACATCCTCTGTAATCACAGCATCTAAATAAGGATTGGTACTGTCCACTTGGAATGTCCATAGCTGCAGCTGCATCCTTTCAAGGTACCTGTGCTGACATACCACCCAACCCGAAGCTCACCTGGTCAATCAGTCAGCACGGTCGGCTATCCGGCAACACCGTGACTGGGGGCACACCAACAAACCCGACCCACCTGGTTGCCCAAGAGACAGCTGCTGTTGACACGCACGGTACCAACTAGTGGCTCGGCCTGGCCACCCGGAAGGCGTGACATGGACGTGGCAGATCCGAAGCCCTAGGTCGCTGTCAGAAACACGGAAAGGGCAGGGCTGCCCTATCCCTTGCTCCGTTCCCCATCTCCTTGCCTGGATATATCAGATTCCCTCTCCTCTCTCCACACCCTGGAGCTCTCGTCCCTCCAGATCCGCCCCATCTTTGAGCTCAGTCGTTCTCCCTCTCACCACCAGCGGAGCTTGCCGGGCCTGCAGGAGCTGGTGAAGCGAGCGAAGGATCAGCAACCAGGTGAGCCCAACTCTCCAAGCCTAACCTCGAGTCTGCGATGTCCATTTCTTGAAGATCTCCTCCGGGAGCTGAACTGGATTTGATTTTTCCACCTAGCAGCCAAGTAGGAAGACACGCCGCGGGAGCTTCAGGTCCTGTCTCCGGCTGGCCCACCACCTGAGGAGGCGCCGGCACTCTCGATCTCAGTCAGCCGCTGGCCGGGAAAAGGTTTCCCCAAAATCTAACCCTAATCTGGGTGTGTTGAGATTCTCTTTCTCGTTATCACTGCTCTCTATCAGAAGCTAACCCGGAAATGAATTTTCTGATTTTTTCTTCACCTAGCAGGAGGAGGGACATCGGAGGAACCATGGGAGGCGAAGCAGCCAGTCAGCAGAAGGGGATGCAGATGGAGCTCGGTGACGAGCTGCCGCGTCTCACCGAGGACACCTGGAGCGATATCCTCGTCCGCCTGCCAGCCAAGGACGTCCTCCGCTGCCGTGCCGTCTGCAGGGCCTGGCACGTCATCACCACTGGCCGGAGGTTCCTCATCGACAACACACGTCGGCAGGAGCGCAAGGTCTTGCTGTACAGGTACGTCGTCGGCCAGCAGCTGCGTCAGGAGTTGGTGCTGGAGGCACTCCCCATTTCTGGCGATGACAAGGGCAGGCAAAGCCTCATCCAGTACCGCAAACCACATGATGGGGGCAGGCTCCTCCTTGCCATCTTCGACGGGGTCCTGCTATTCAAGAGTTTGGACGGTCTGTACACACTGTGCAATCCACTAACTAGGAAGTGGGTAGACCTGCCAAAACTTCTTCTCACTGGGTTTGCTCATCCTAGAACTGATAGAGAGTGTGCCTTCTACTTTCATCAGCCATCTGGGGAGTATCGTCTTTTGTGCCGTTATAATTCGACTGTCAATGGGAAATGGTGTGTTCTCTCCACCGGACAAGAGGAACCAAGGGACATTGATATGCAAGGTGCTGATGTCAATGTGATAACCGCATCACTGCCTTGTCTGCGCGTGACAGCGCCATTGGCCCTCCACGGCAGTCTGTACTGGCCACCTCGCCAGGGACCAGTCAAGGACCAGACCAAGATAGTGGTATTTGACATGTTATCAGAGATGTTCAATCAAATGGCGGGTCCTCCAACGACCAAATGCCATCTTGTAAAGCTATTCGACATGGAGGGGCTGCTTGTTGCTGCAGACTTTGGGAAGAAGGACATTGATCTGTGGTTCCTTGGGGATGATGGCAATTCTACTAGCTGGGAACTACGCCACCGTGTTGCGGCACCCTGGGGACCATACAGTTCTGAAAGGCCACTGGGACCATTATGTATGATGGGTGTAGCTGCAGCGGCTGACATGGATGGAAACATAATGCTTGGTAACTGTCATGGTTTACAGGTGTACAACGTCAAGAAAAATACGCTGAAAGCCATCGACTCTGGGGATGATGAAGTTGTTGTGTCCAAGCATGTTTTCAAGGCAAACCTGTTGAACCACCCACATTTCTCTACACGGCCAGCCGCCGAATTGCCTTTTGTGAATTTCTAGTGATAAGATCCTTGATCCAAATAACTACCTGTCTGTTTGATTATCTATATGACATTTGCCAAACTGGATATTGTTGATTTCAGATGACTTTAATCGTGTTTTAATGAATTTAGAGCTTTTTCAGTAAAGGTGCTATTGGTGATGGTTTTGTTTGCCTATATTTTGATGAAGAATGCTATGAATTTTATGAATACAGATATTTTGTATATCATCCATCATGACTTAATCGTATTCTTTGCATCAACCCCTCGCTGCCATTTTTGACAACAGGCCTTGTAAATCTTTTGCATCAATTTCCTGGCTCCACAGACAATCAAAACAGTAAAACGAAAGAAGCTCGCACCTGTTATTTTAAACTACAGAAAACCATTAGACAACACAAAAGGACAGCCTCAATGCACATCAACACATGTATACATATTATTCGTACAAATCTAAACATAGAAAAAATGAAATATCTGATATAAGGAGAACTTAGCAATGGTGAGTTCCCGATAATTTTTTGGTACTACTGATTCATGAGAAATATCCAAAGTGCATGGTGGGACTATAAAAGGACACCATATATGTCTTGTTTGATTTTCTAAGCACGGGCGTAGACATGATTTCCCCACAGAAAGCTGCACAAGTATTGTGGTCAGCTTAATATTTATCGGGCTGTAAAAAGATTAGTTTCAGTGCTAATAAAAAGCAATAAAAAAACATTGATCTCCAGGTCACCACATGACAATGGAATGAAACAGGCGCAAACCTTGAACCCAAAGAGATGTAAATATAAACGGTTGAACATCCTCTGGAATCACAGCATCTAATGTGGATTGATATGGTCAACTAGGAATGACCATATCTTGCATCGTTGAGGGAGAACACCTCTGTATCTATTATATTAGAAGGTAAATAACCAGATATATGTCAGTTTTATTTAACGCCCATTCAAGGTGTATCTCTGCGGCCCTCGCAAAAAAAAATGGTGGTGTATCTCTACGGTCATATCATATTATATTGAACACATGAGTCCTCCAGGTTGGAAAGAAAAAATTACAGTGTAACAAGAGAGAAGTCTTACCAACGGCGCAATGGGCCTGATTTTGTCGATGTATGATCGTCTCTTCAGGCCTCCAGTCTCTTGTAATACAGATATTTTATGAATACAGATATTTTGTATATCACACATAATGACATAACTGTGTTCTCTGCATCAACTCCTCGCTGCCATTTTCTACAACAGGCCTTGTAAATCTCTTGCATCAATTTCATGGCTCCACGGACAATCAAAACAGAAAAAAAACATAATAAGACTTTACCTCTGATTTTAAACTACACAAAGCCATGAAATGATAACAAAAAAGTCAACCTCAATGCTCATCAACACAGGTACACAAAAGAGGAGAGGTTGCTTTCCATTAAAAAAACATAGGTTACTTGACGCAGATGCCTGTGCGTTGCTATGGTCGTGGCTTAAAATACATATTATTTGTACAAATCTAAACATAGAAAAATGAAATATATCCTATCCGGAGAACATAGCAATGATGAATTGCCGATAAATTTTTGTACGACTGAAGCATCTTGTTTGATTTTGCCAAGCACGGACATAGACATAGCTGCATCTGCATCCATTGATGGTACACGGCTGCTTGTTTTGCATTGTATCCTTTCAGGAGAACTTGTGCATCTATTATATTCAAAGGTAAATTACCGCATATATGTGCGAAAGGGCCTTTACCTCACTGGTAAGGTGCCTGAGTAGCACCTCCTAGGTCCCAGGTTCGACTCCCGGGGGAGCGAATTTGTGATCTGGGTTAAAAAAATCCCCTCGCCTCTCCCCGCACCAAAGCATTTGGTTAAGGCCCTGCCTCTGGAAGCTACGGTGCCCATGGTGGTCCCGACCCAGGTTCTCACAAGGCTAGTGGCCCCAATGTAAGGGTGGGGAGGGGGTTCGAGGGTTTTCTTGATCTGCGTTAGAGGATCTTCTCTTTAAATACAATGCCTAGGGACCGTCATACCCCCGCAGGTCAAGTTTTTTTTATTTATTACAATGACCATTCAAGGCGTATCCCTACAGGCAAAATCTTATTATATAAGAGTGTGTTTTCAGTCCTGGGTGACCCGAGTCTGCCCGCCATCTCACCATTTGATTCAAGAATATGCCAAGATACGTGCAAATTCCAGTTTCACTACCGTTCGCATTCGTCCGCTTGGCCCACTGATAGCAGGCAATGTGGGCCAACACCATCAGACATACAAGCTGCAAGCAGCAACGGTTGATGCCGCCACAGCAAGCAGCAACTGTTGATGCCGCCACAGCACTGTTGCACCCACTGTTGATGCGTACACCATCCGTCAAACAACAGGGTAACTGCAGAACCGCACTGTTTTTCCCACTATACCACTTTCGATGTCACAAAAGCACTTAGTACACTGGTCAATGAACAATCCACACCACTTAATGCAAAATAAGGATTCATTGGGCCAGAACGTCTTTTCTCGCCGCGCTCCAGGGGCACGACAGAGAGGGCTGGCACATGGAGGAGCATAACCGTCGTCCAAGGGGGCATGCAGAGGAGTGTTGTAGTCAGCGAGGTCGCGGCGGCCCACTGTTGACTTATCCAACTCCAGCGGGGGTCGCAGGCCAGGGAGAGCAGGAGGTGGATTTTTCACCATGGAGGGACCGGTGGCCGGGACAGTATGCTGTGAGAAGGAAATGTGGGCTGGAGGGAAAGCTGGATTGCGATCCTCAGCAGTCGGACAAGCTGTCGCTGTCCTTCACAATGCATCTAATGTCCAATGTATCCTCCCTTGCAAAGGCCAATCCCTCAACCAAAGCAGACAACCAAATCTGTCATTGTCATGGTCACCAGCGAGCGGCTCGCTATCATCTAGCCATGTCTGTTGGTCCATCATCCGCAGGGAAATCGGGAATTAGACTATCGTTGTCGGCTGTCTCGACCATGCTCTCCTCCATTACAGGCAAAAGCGCCAGCCCTTCTTCCTCTTGTTTGTCCTTGAAGATCCAATATACGAAGCAGCCGGGGTTTGCAACAGCCTTCACCACAGATTGCAATTTGCTTCACAACGGATGTAAGGAATAGATTACAGTTACCAACATTCGGCCTGACCCTCAATTTCATTTTCTCATAAAACGCTAAAAATTAACCAAAATCCACAAAATTTGCAGCAGAAAACGCTAGCTAGAATGAATTGATCACATAATCGTATTCCACATCTCCTACCGAATCTGTTTTGATGCTTAGTTATCAGTAGGATAGGGAAGAGTACATATGAAGAGTAGTTTGATAAGTTAACAATCATTAAAAAGTAGTTTGATAAATAATGAATATAAGTTGCATAGAAACTTCACTACAACACTGAAGCACTGTAGCGGTGGGCCAAATGGTGGTTTTCGGCATTTTCATGGCGGTTTGTCAATCTCACGAAAATTCCAGTCTGTGGTAGTGAAAGGCGGGTAGGTCGGGCAGCCGCTACGCCTCCGCTTTTATAAACAAAGTTTTGTAGAGGAGTCCCAACACCAACCCACGTTACAAATGCCTTATTAACGGCGGTTGGCATCACCAACCGCCGGTACAAAGACCATTATTAACGGCGCTCAGTAATACAAACCACCGTTAATAAGGCCTTTGTACCTGCGGTTGGCAACACCAACCGCCGTTAACTTCTAAGTATTAAAAAATACAATATAATACACCTTCGCTTCAATACCAGAAACTAGTAAGGTCGCCCACGGTAATAGCGCGGCTAGCATTATTACTACGTAGTCCTATCGTTATTTATCAATCCTTGGTTGTTTTGCAATAGCGGGTCAAGTTAAAAAACAACCATGTCTATTCACTCTCAATGAGCAACTTATTTGGTAACAACATATCATGGATTCATCCTGCAGTATCCCTCATTTCTCAAAATATTATTTAGTCAAAATCCTTGTGCATCCAAGGTAAGCTATGTGGTTGTAGTAGAGGACTCAGTAATGATTGTAATTATATTCCTTTTTCTTGAAGATGTTGAGGAGACAGATGTCCTTTATAATGGATTATCAAAGGGTCTACAGTTCCATGCCTAGCTACATGTTCCAGCAATGAATGTACGAATGCATCCCAATAATAAATCATCAAAACCCATTGCATGCAACCGAGTCCTTGCAGTGTGCCTGTCCGGTTGTCCTTCTTAATGAGCTAAGACCACGCTATCGACTGTGATATAGTAGAATGCTTTCAAACTCTGGCAAGAGCTCTCATTGTGCCTACTATTCTCCCATAATTTCTCATCGTACCTAATTGTCGGTAGCAACCATTGAGTAGCTTCCCTTTGCTAGCGTTACTTTTGAGTAACTTTTGCATGGACCTACTTTGACCTTACTGCAGTTTAAGGAAAAAAACTTCAATCTTGTTCTTATTACAGCCTAGAGGCACACGCGGGAAAGGCACATTCAACTTTTGAGGAATCAACAACATCTAGAGAAAGTTTTTGCATGCCTTTGGTGAGCATCGGATCGAGGTTCCAACACACAGCCAGTCAATATTTCTCATCATAGTTAATTTGTGGCATGACCCCTTTAGTACTGCTGTAGACTGAGTGATGGCCATAGCAGTTTGGTGAGCATCCGCCAAGGTGATCTCGCAAGAGTCTGTTTTGTTTGTTTTCCAACGACACGTGAAAGCTGTCAAGATCAGATGAGTTCAATATCATTCCTCCCAGCAAATGTTGATCCGGCTATTATCCACATAGATGGAATGTTCCTTCTTTTTTGCCAAATTACTTGCTTCGTAAGATTTGTATGCAACAGCAGTATTAGTGTTCACAAAGTTGGGGTCACAATTTGCATTTTTATGTATAGTTGATCGCATGTGCAATGTCATCAGGCTACTGATGCCATTGGGTCTGTCAAACGACTACTATTGCTAGCTAGATTTATTTTTCACTACCATCGAGCTCAATTTGTCTTCGAGAAGACGTATTGACACTATAGTCTTGTAGCCACCATCACCATACCGTCAAGTTAGTCGGACTGCCCCATGGCACTCTTGGAGGTTGTAGAGCCGGACTGCCCCATGGCACTTGTCCCAAACACTATCTTTACCTTGTACATGTAATCAAGTTTTGTAATTAAGTTATGTACATCAAAGTGATCCATATAGACTCCTAATCCAAGGAAAAATATCTTTTCCTTCTGTTCTATTGTTGGAAATTTCCTTCTCTCTAATACACAATAATATGATTCCCTTTTGTATTTCATTATTTGATAATAACACTTTGATCTATTCTTGAGTGATACCACAGAAATACCGGATGTTTACACTATTTCAATCTTTTTTAGAATAAATAATTTTGCTTTTAATATTTCGTGTATTAATATATGTGAATACATACAGTCGTACTCTCCCAAACAAAAACAAAGAGAGAATAATAACTAGAGAAGCCATTCGCGTACAAACAAGTATAGTAGCCACAGTGGACACTACTTTTGACTTGTTTAACACGCTGTAAATTATAGGAAATACGTTACATTTTTTCGAATCACAATGACAGTAGGAAAAAGACATAGAGAAAGTGACACGAATGTATCTTACCGGGAATTTGTGCTGAAAGTACATATTTTTCGGCCGTCTTGGGTTGTGTGGCCCTCAAGCCTTGACATAATTCTCGTATGCACCGATTTGAGAACAAAACTGTATCATTATATCGTGACCAAATTATAGATGTGGACTATGATTAACTACATACCAGTCTATGATGCTCACGATGTCATAATAGCCTTTTTGTCCATGTCGAGGCTGTTGAGCACTAGAAGGTACCCAATTCTCAGTATTAGGACAAAGGACATCCAGTGATCACTGCAAGAATGATCGTATAAGTTAGTATTACACCAAGCCTTTGAATGGAAGAGAAGATGAAGAGACTTGTAGAAACTTACTTCTAGTTGTAAGGCGCCAGAATGAAACATTTTTCCTGCCACTTTATGAAACAGTTATAGATGTATGTTGCAACATAAGATTTTTTTCTTTATTTTTCATTTCAACCTTGAGATGAGCTAGCTCCTCGGGGGTCGTGTCCTTATATTTTGGGTCCTTCTGATTTATCCGCGGGTTGATCGCGGATTGGTTTGTCATGTTGGGGTTGAGGTACCCGACCGTCCAATCTGCTCTATTTATTTTCTTTTCTGAGATTCTAAATTCATCCTAAAAGAAGCATAAGTCGAAAATCAATGAGATTAATGCTTGAAATATGAGAATACAAATGAGATTGATATTCGAAATGCGAAATAGATAAATGGGGTTACTTACAAGCACCTTAAGGATATAAAGGTTGTGTCCACCTTATCAAGTCGGAACATGGTGTGAAGATTGATAAAATATAGTCCAAGAACCGAGTCGGCTTCATTGTTGAACATGTGCTTTGGAACTTTGCACGTGATGACATCGACTCCAAGCTGAGATGTCTTTATGTACCAATCGTGTAGCTTACACATCGTGCCCAGTAGGTTCGTGTACACATTCTTTGATACAAGAGGATCACCAAATATGAATGTTGGGTAATCCTTGTCATCATTGTCCTTAGATCGGTCATCATCGTACGTGATTAATTGTTGGGACTACGATACAATATGCGGCTTAGGAGGCTCTAGATTGGATCTCCTCTTCAACGAATCCATGTATGCTTTAATGTTCGCTTTAGTTTGTGGCAATGCAATCTTGCGAACAGGCTCTTGAGTCTCCGAGATTTCTGGAGGAATCATCTGAATTGGCTCAATGATCCGAGGCTGCTCGACTGCAACCGCTAGAGACTCGGTGCTTTCTATCACCCGATGAGGTGCCGCATCCTTGGAGACGACTGCCATCCCTTTATGCTCAGCTCCCTCTAGCACGATCTCTTCGGAGTTAGGGGGATCGGACTAAGGACAACTCCACACCCCCCCGGCACTCATAGTGTCAACCTCCTTTCGAGAGGCTAAAGCTGCACCCGACGGAGGAGATAGTTGTCCATGTGCATATTAAGTGTGTTGGCTCGCATGGGCTGGTCCGTGTCCGGAAAAGGGGGTGGAGAAGCTCGCGGCGTCGTGGATAGGACAATATCACTCCCTTTCCAAATAATGAATGTCCCGATGGCGTCTCTTAGAGTCTCGATCCCCGCCTCGGGTATAGGGTATTCAAGCTCGTCTTCCTCATGTCATGTGATGACCTCTCGCATGTAGACACGCGCGTACCCCTCGGGACATAGAGCTCACGAGGCTATGCCTGTTGCAACCTTACTCTTCTTTCCTTTGTATCCAAACAGGACATAGAGCTCATAGGTAGTATTATCTGCAATGTCAACAGGCCATGATAGCACGGAGCTGGAGGTCGCGTAGCACCGAGGGATGTGCATAGGCATAACGAACCTAACACTTGTCTTAGCTAGTACATATTCCATTTCATTCCAAGTGTAACGGTCAGCAGGATTGAACGTACTTGGAATACTAGGGAGGTTGGGATACTTTTCAGCAATGAACATCATATACTATCGCCTCCACTCTATCTTCGCCTTCCCTTCCATGTCTTGCTCGTACAAACTATGCTTCTTGTACTGCGAGGGAGCAGAAGAAGAAGACGAGAATCCTCCTTTCCACGTGGCCGACGAGGACACTCCTCGCACCCACCCACCATGCTTCTTGCTGTTAAGTGCGTGCGTGAGCTAATCTCTGTGATACTCGGATCTTAGAGCCCCACTTTGTATCTACACCTTGACACGACCTTTACAATTTTGCAGAACTTCTTCAGTCAGTTGGGTCGTTCATAGCGATTCCATCCCGGTTTGATCGGATTAGGCATAGACCCAATTCCTGGCATGCTCCTCGATATCCTCCAATGGGTCAGGCTTCCCTTCCGGTTTGTTCTTTTCTTCCATCTCTCTCCAGATGGGAATCCTTTTGTTGTAACCGCCCGAACCCAAGCGCGGCTTGTACTTGTTCTTCTTGTTCAGCTCAACCATCTTCTCACTGATCTCCAACGAAGACTCGCTCGTCTTTTGCTAAACAAAAATGTCCCGGACATGTCGAGTTATTTTGCCATACCTGGACTTGTAATCTCGCCATACGTGATTACAACTCTTCATCATTGCCTTCTTCGCCGTCTAGAGGTTTGCTGGTGGGAATTGGATGTTTGACTTTACCGAATTCCACATTTCATCTTTCCTCTCTTGTGGCACGGAACACCAATCGGTCCAAATGATTATGCAAAGATCCTCGACCACTTTGCCACAACGGTTTCACTAGGCTGTTTTGGGCCATGCCGCTACAGTACCAGATTGTGGTAGTGCTTATAAGGGTGTGTTCGTTTCTTGGGGTCTAAACTTTATAGCTGTCACATCAAAAAGAATCTTACTATTTAGGAGTACTAAATAAAGTTTAATTATAAAATAAATTACATGCATGCACCTAAACTAATTTACGAGACGAATCTAATGAGGTTAATTAAGTCAGGATTAGAAGACAGTTGCTGTGGCATCAATTTAACAAAACATAGATTAATTAAGCTCATTAGATTCATCTAAAAAATTAGCACCAATCTATCAAAAAGGTTTTGTCATTAAATTGATCGAAATATTCATAAATAGTAAGATTCTCTTTGATGTGACAGTGCTAAATATCAGAAGGCAGGAAACGAACAGGGCCTAAGTATAATAACTTATCATAGTAATTTATAAATATATCTTTTCACGTTCATGTTATACATAACTTATTATGCTTAGAACTTTTTATTGTTACCTATGGACCTGGACAACAACTCGTTACGTGCCTTGCATGGTGATAGAGGCGCACAGAACGGCAACAGTAGAAAGCACTTGGACAGGAGCCCGCACACAATGGCAGAAGCACAGCAGCAGCAGAAACACGGTGCCAGCAAAGGAAGCAGATCGGCAAGATGATGTCGTAGGTCATGGAGCGTATGGTTGCGCAAGAAACATGTTTTGTGAGAATATTCTCATTCACTACAACAAATGTTGGCTCCTATGACGAGTTAGTTATGTCATAAACCTTGAGAAAATCGTCATACGTAATCATATGTGACAAACTTATGCCAAAAATCACTTTGTCCTGGAATGTGCATAGCTAATTACCTTCTGTTACGAATTTGACATTTACGTCATAAAATAATGACGATATATGTTTATGACGAGTTTAAAATTGTCAGAGGATTTCTATGACGCTTCTTAAATCGTCATAGAATTTTATGACACTTGTATTTCTTTTCATAACCCATTGGCTTGAAGTTGACGTGGATGACATGTTTCATTCTTAGCCCACTAACTTCTGGCCCATTATATTCGCAGGCCTGTTAATTTTTCGTCCAATAATTTCACGGGCCTGTTATTTTCGCCCATTAATGTCATGGACCATTAGGTTTCTAGGCCAATAATTTCGCAGACCTTTTATTTTTTGGCACATTAGTTTCAGCAGACTTATTTCTGATCCATTAATTTCACAGGCCTTTTATTCTTACAACCCATTAAGTTTGAAGGCTTTAAAGTTTACTGGGCCATATTTTCAGCAGCCTTTTTTTTTAAATAGTTCTTTCATGTAGCAAGCTTCAATTTTTTGACCCATTTATTCTGGCCCATTTTTAGGCCTACAAGTTTCCTGTGGCCCAATTTACCAAACCCTGCCCTCAAACGAATAGCCAATAATTTCCACGGAATTAACCATACACTTGCCATATCACATAAACAGCAGCTACATACCAGGTTGTTCAACATCACATAAACTACATGTATTGTAGTCAAACTACATGTATTCTGACAAAAAAAATAGATTGTATTGTACCAATTGTCATCACATAAAACTCACAAACAGATTGCAACATACCTAGTAGTTATATAGAGCCACTAGTACAACCCCTAATGGCCAATGTCCAGTCCAGCATACATACAAAAATAAATTCAAAATGGACAAGAGTTATTGAGAGCCACTTGTCCGGCCCACCATACATACAAAAATAAATTTCAAAATGGCCAAGAGTTATTGAGAGCCACTTGTCCAGCCCACAATACATACAGAAACAATAACCCAAGAGTTATTGAGAGCCACCTGTCTAGCCCCAAATGACCAATGTCCAGCCCCACGATACGTCTCATAAGTTAGTGACTGCACTACCTTTGTAGCGTAAGTAGCTGCTGAAGAAGAGCTTGAGTTTCTGCTGATGCTTTCTTCAAGTTCTCCACCTCTTCAGTCTGCTTCAATCTTGAAGCTTCAACTACTTCCATTTCTTTAAGCCTTGTCGATTCTGAATCCTCCATGTGCTTTACCATGCGCTCCATTTTTTCTTTTTGGTCTAGAGTCACTTGTGTTTCTGCATCAATCTCACTCTCAAGCTCTTCAACTCGAGCCGCAGCAACAGTAGCAGATTTGGTGGTTCTTCCTTTCTGTCTCTCGAGCCCGACATTCCGAAGGAAGGTATTCTTCAGCAAGACCTCAGCAACAATCTCTACAGGAGTTTTAAGCGCATCACCCTCTGCTGCAGAGGCAGCAATGATGGCTTCCATAACAGCATAATATGAAGGAAGACAACAAATTAAAACATTGCATACTACACATATGTAAAACATTCTGACACTATGCACCAGGCAGACCATAACAAAGACACAAAAGGAGTGAAAACTGGAGATAAAGTAATCTTTCTCACAATAATTGCTCAGATCAAAACAAAAGCAAATCTCATCGGTGAGTGTATCGAACATTTGGCCTAGTACATTCATTAATAGAACATTGTACATTCACCGTGGAAGCTAGATTAAGATGATGACTTACAATTACTTTCTTGACAGGCTTGGTGAAACCAGTCTTGCTGCTGCAATGACACTCCTTGAATAGCTCAATTTACGTAGGTTGAACATCTTTGTATTTCTCTTGCTTCTAACCACACATGGAAAAGAAGCATTTTTTCTACATAATTTCCAATGATGAAATATTAATCTTTATCTCCATGTGTGCATGGTATAAAAAGTATTTAAAAATAATTCAAATTTATCATAAATTACATTTTGCTTTCATTTTTCATATAAAAATGACATGTGGGTCCAGCTTGAGACATGGTTGTTATAAAATAAAAAACTTAATATCACACCCAGTCTTAAGGCCAAGACCGAATGCATAGCTATATGTGTGCCAGGATCAATTTATCACACATATAGAGACAATAGTGAAATAACAGTATAACTAATGCCATAGTTTAAATTATTACATCGTCTCAATCGTATCTTTATTATATAAACTGAATAAATGTCTCAAAAGACTAAACGAAACTCAACGGAAGACTACATACGCCACAGGCAATCAACCGGGGAAATGCACGTCTAGTAGTAGTCTTCATCAATGTAGTTCCTCTCGGCTTCCGAGCAGCAGTAGTGTATAGCAACAGGAAATAGCAAGAGTGAGTACATGGAGTACTCAGCAAGTGTAGGAAATGACATGTGGGTCCTGCTTGACACATGGTTGTTATAAAATAAAAAACTTAATGACAATTTATATCTGTCATAGATTTTGTGATGTTTATTACTTATAAACTATGACGTTCCTATTCGTCATAATGTAAATGTTTGTTTATTTGCGACGATTTTGTGCTCAGATTTAGTGACGAATCTTTATTTTTGTCATAAAACAAGCTACTACTTACAAAACATCATAAATCGTATTGAGGTTGTGACGAAACAGTATGTCTGTCATGAGAATTTCGTCACGTAAGCCCATATTTGTTGTAGTGGTTTCCAGTACTCCAAGTGATCGGTTGATTTCCTCTTTTCCCTCAACATGACGTGCACGAGAGGCCGGGGACTCGGCAAAGGCACCGAATTGCAGAGTACCCGCTCTTTGTCCACTGCCGGCGCCTGTGGCACTCAGCAAACGGGCAGTGTACCGTGTGTTTAGTGTTTACCGAGTGCCGCTGCTTGGCCAATCGGCAAACAGGCCTTTTGCTGAGTGCCGGGCACTCGGTAAGCAAGCTTGTTTCCTATAGTGAGGTGTGATCTTGTTGAAACGAAAACGAAAATGATGGTGCGAAGGATTAAAGATGAGTCACTACAGCAAAACGGCATTGTAACGGCGGGGCCGAAATCGGCCTAGCGGCGCGGCCAAAAGTGGCCCGCCGCTACAGTGCTTGGGCCAGCCACACTGGAAATGCCAGCCGCCGCTATAGAGGACTTATAGGGGCGGTTGGCTTTTCCAACCGCCGCTAAAATGGGCCAGCATTTATACCGGCGGTTGACATTGTCATCCGCCGTTACTAAAGTTTTTTAGCGGCGGTGGACAATTCCAACCGCCGGTACAAATTCTCGGATATAAATACACGGGTTCGGACAGCACGGTGAGCTTCTCCACTGTTGGCGGCCCGAAAATTGGGGCAAAAATCGAAAAACAAGGGGGGAGGTTTTGAGTTCGTTTTTCTTGGATAGATCTGTTCCCTAGGGTAAGGGGAATCTATCCCATGTACTATTTCTAGTTATCATGTTGGAATCTAGTAGAATTTTGGCTTTGTAATTTACTTTGAATTTTATGCCCATTTGTCACAAATCTTTAGATTTGTAGAGCAATGGTTGGTTTTTGTGCATCTATTTGTATCTTGAGTCTTTTAAATGGAGAAAAGTTGTATCTCTAGGCTTCTTTATGGAGGAAAATTATATATCTAGGTTTCTCATGATAGATGCATAGAGAGTTAGGTTAGGTAAAGGAGGAAATTTATTTTTTTTTGTTAAAATAATTTATGTATCTAGTTGGTCACTTTATTTGTAGCTCACAAAACTTGATCCTACGAGATATATTGTTCCATGTTTGTTGAAGTGATTATTATTTTGGATGTGTAGTGTTTGAGGTATGGATAAATCTTGGATGTATGAAGCGTCAAGAACGGGAAGTTATTTTCGAGGGCAAGTCAAGGCATTTGTCACGAAGGCCGCACAACATGCTAAGCGAGAAGGAAGGGATGAAATACATTGTCCGTGTCGTGATTGCAAAAATGACAAAATGTGGAAAGATACGGTTATAATCAATTCACACATAATAACGAGAGGTTTTGTTAAGGACTACACCCGGTGGACAAAGCATGGTGAAGACGCGGTGGAGGCAATACCCGAGCAATCTGTTGATGGTGATGCCGACGATGACCTTGATGTTCACGACCGTGTCAATGTTGAAGATGAGGAGCCTATTCGAGCCGAGGAAGTAACAGAACAGTCATGTGATTTTGATGTTGAGGAAATGTTGCAACACTTTGAACCGCAAGTTTTACTCAATGGAGGGACAACGAGAGGGTTGAGCAACTTTGCATCGCTGGAGAAAGCATCGAAGGATCCACTATACGAGGAATCTAAGGGATGTGAAAAATGGTGTACTGTGCTACGTACGGTACTTGAGCTGATGAAATTAAAGGCCATCCATGGTTGGTCGGATGCTAGTTTTACGGATTTGTTGGAACTCCTTTCGGACATTCTACCGAAGCCCAACTTGTTGCCAAAAAGCACCTATTTTGCTAAGAAGCTCATAACCCCGCTTTCGTTGGGCGTGCAAAAGATTCACGCGTGCCCAAGTCATTGCATATTGTATCGGGGGAATACAAGGACGCCGTGAGATGCCCAAGATGCAAGCGTAGTCGGTTCAAGTGCAAGGACGACTATGATGCGGACACATCGGTTGTTAGTGGAAAGAAGAGCAACAGGAATGCGAAGAAGAGGAAGAAAAGCATCACCGTCGATGACAGCGAACAAACGAAGATTCCTGCCTTGGTGATGTGGTACTTACCCGTTGTGGATCGGATAAGACGATTGTTTGCCAACCCTAAGGATGCTGAACCGATGACGTGGCATTCGCGCCCTAGGGACTCAAAGAAACTTAGCCATCCAGCTGATGGGACCCGAGTGGAAAAAGTTTGATTCTAACCATCCAGAATTCTCTCGAAGAGACAAGGAACATACGGTTTGCTCCGAGTACGGACGGGATGAATCCTCATGGTCAATATAGGAACCCGCACAGCACTTGGCCGGTTATACTGTCAATATACAACCTTCCACCATGGTTGTGTCACAAGAGAAAGTACCTGCTATTGACAATCCTTATATCTGGTCCGAAAGAACCCGGTAACGACATAGATGTGTTCTTAGAACCATTATTGGAAGACATGCAGAAACTGTGGTTAGAAGGGGTTAGTATATGGGATGAGCACCGTAGAGCGCCCTTCTTGCTCAAAGCCATCATTTTTGTGACGATAAGTGATTCACCAGCGCTAAGGGCGCTATCGGGACAGGGCAAAGGAAAGTATGGTTGTTTTGTATGCGTTGATGATACATCCCATGTGTATCTTCTATCATCCCGAGAAGATAGTGTACACGCGAAACCGTCGATTCCTAGCACAAAACCACAGGTATCGCTTGTTGAAGAGACAGTTCGATGGTACCATTGAGGAAGGCGAAGAACCTCGACGTTGGACCCCTAGTGTCGTGTTCGAGACGGTAAAGAACATCAAAGTTGTGTTTGGCAAACCGGTGAAGGGAGTTCTAAAGTGCAAAGCCCACACGCCCTTTAAGAAGCAATCTATTTTCTTCGGATACCTCAATTATCGGGCGGAACTTGAAGTGACTCATGCATTCGATCGGATGCACATTGGGAAGGGCGTATATGACAGCACTAGCGGACTTATTCTTGACCTACCCGGTTAGACAAAGGATGGACTCGGTGCACGTAGAGATCTTGTGGCCCTGAACATTAGACCCGAGCTCCATCCGCAGGAAAGGGCGAATGGAAAATACTATCTGCCTCCCGCAATCTACAACCTTACGCGTGAGGAGAAAATAGCATTTTGCAAGTGTCTACACGGGATTAAGTCTCCCACCGGATTCTCATTGAACGTGAAAAATCTTGTGAACATGGAAGAGCTAAAGATAAGTGGCTACAACACTCACGACTGTCACACAATGCTTTCGGTGTTCTTAGCCGTCGCCATCAAGGCTGTGAAACCCGAGTGGTTGAAGTTAACTATAACTCGCTCGTGCTACTTCCGGAACGTAGTCTCGAAGAAGGTGATCGATAAAGCGAGTTGGATGACCTACGGACCCATATGAATGAAACAATGTGCATGCTTGAGATGTGTTTCCCTCCCTCCTATTTTGACACCATGGAACACTTCATGCTTCATATCGTTGACCAGATTGCTGCGTTGGGCCCCGTCTACATGCATCATATGTTTCCCTTTGAGCGGTTCATGTATGTAATGAAACGCTTTGTACGAACTCGTTCTCATCCGGAGGGTTCAATGATTGAGGGATACAACACCGAGGAGATTATTGAGTGCTGTGCCGACTACATTAAAAATGGAGGAGCTATTGGTCTTCCCGTGTCTCATCACGAGGGCCGGCTGTCCGGAAAAGGTACACGAGGACGGAAGTCATTCATCGACCGTGACTACAAAAGAGTGGATGCAGCACATTTTAGCGTATTACAACAGACGAGAGATTGTGGGCCCATACTTTGAGAAACACCTAAGTGAGCTTCACTAGAACCACACGGACAAGACAGAAGATTGGATCATAATGGAGCACAAGAAAACCTTCACATCATGGTTCGAGAACCAAGAGCTTCCACGTGGGGACTCCGTAGACGAAAAAATGTTGAGAAGGTTAGCCATGAGGCCTTCGAAGAGTGTGGTTACATTTCAGGCGTACGACATCAATGGCTATACCCTTTACACTCAAGAAAAGGACAAGAAAAGCAAGTGTCAAAACAGCGGTGTTCGAACACATGCCTATGACGAAGAGGACAATCCGACATCATACTATGGGTACATCGAGGAAATATGGGAACTTAATTACGGACAAAATCTCGTTGTTCCTGTATTTAAATGCAAATGGGTGCAACACCCACAAGGGGTGGAGGTGGATGAATATGGATTGACCCTCGTCGATCTAAACAATTTCGGTCACAAAGATGACCCTTGGATACTCGCTAGGGCGGTAGCACAAGTGTTCTATATACTCGACCCAAAGGATGAAAAGAAGTACATTGTTATTCCCTGTAAACAAAGAGTCGTTGGAGTGGAGAATGTGCAGGATCAAGATGAATATAATCAATATGACGAAGTGCCATTATTTATTGATCCAAGTAAGTTCAGAATCATAGAAACAAGGCTCGGATATTCTGCAGAAATGCCCTACATGCGTTCAGATTGCGAAGGAAAAACAGTCCAAGGATGATGTACCTCTATGTTACCAAGGATATTGTCAAAAGCGGCATGTAATTCATATTTTTATGTTTATGACATAACTCTATGTGTACGAATTAATATTTGTTTTCAATTTTGACATATTATTGGATCTTATTGACATTTAATTATTTCTTCAAAAGAACATTATTTTTTCTTGTATTATTGCAAACAATAACAACTTATCACTATTGAAATCATTTTAAAAATAGTCCATCTTAAAAATCATTTGTAACGGCGGTTGGCAATGCTAGCCGCCGTTAAAAATATATGACATGTGGGCCCACGTTCATTTTTAGCGGCGGATGGCCACCACTTCCGCCGTTTTAGAAATCTTGTCTCACCGACATGCGGGCTCGCGCTCATTTTTAACGGCGGTTGGCAATGCTAGCCGCCGTTAAAAATATGTGACATGTGGGCCCACGCTCATTTTTAGCGGCGGATGGCCACCACTTCCGCCGTTTTAGAAATCTTGTCTCACCGACATGTGGGCCCGAGCCACGTGGAAGGAAGGATTCTCCTCTTCTTCTTCTGCTCCCTCGCTGTACAAGAAGCATACCTTGTACAAGCAAGACATGAAAGAGAAGGCGAAGATGGAGTGGCGGCGATAATATCCGATGTTCATGGCCGAAAAGAATCCCACTCTATTTGGATCGTTCAATCCTGGAGACCCTAGCACCTGGAAGGAAATGGAAGATGTGCTTGCTAAAATTGGTGCAGGGTTTATGCCTATGCCTCCGCCTAGTTCTACACCGACCTCCGGCTCCGTGCCATCGGGACCACTTGACATTGCAGATGATACAGCTCGTGAGCTCCACGTCCCGTTTGGATACAAGGGAAAGAAGAGGAAGATTGCAGCGGGACGGGCGTACACAACGGGGCAGACAATCCACAACGTCGAAATCCCCGAGGGGTATGTGCGTGTCTTCGTCCAAGAGATCGTCCCGAGTCATGAGGACGACGAGCTTGAATACCCTATACCCGAGGCGGGGATCGAGACTCGCGAGACGCCGTCGGGACATTCATTATCCGGAAAGGTAGTGATATTGTCATGTCCACGACTCCACAAGCTTCTCCACCCCCGATATCCGGACACGGATCAGCCCATGCGAGCCAACACACCGAATATGCACATGGACAACCGTCTCATCTATCGGGTGCTGTTTCGGCATCTCGAAAGGCGGATGACATAGCGGGGGAAGTTGTCCACAGCCCAATGCTCCCTAACGTCTCTAACTCTGAAGAGATCTTGCTAGAGAGAGTTCAGCATGAAGAATTGGCAGTGATCGCCAAGGATGCGTCCGTAGCGGTTGCGGTTGAGCGATCGAGTCCTCCTGAAATCTCGAGAGACTCGGGAGCGCAAGATTGTATCTCCCGAAACTCAAGCAAACATTAAAGCTTACTTGGATTCATTGAAGAGGAGATGCAATCCACAGCTTCCTAAGCCGCAGATCGTGTCGAGTCCCGACAACCGATCTCATACGATGATGACCTATTTAAGGACGGTGATGACACGGATTACCCCACATTCATGTTTGCCAAGCCGTTTATATCGAAGACTGTGTACAAGAACCTGCCGGGCGCGATCCGTAAGCTGCACGACCGGTACATGCAGGCATCGAAGCTTGGAGTCGAGGTCATCACGTGCAAAGTTCCAGCACACGTATTCAACGATGAAGCCGACTCGGTTCTTGGACTGTATTTCAATGATCTTCACACTATGTTCCAGCTTGGTCCCCACATTCATGTTTGCCAAGCCGTTTATATCGAAGACTGTGTACAAGAACCTGCCGGGCGCGATCCGTAAGCTGCACGACCGGTACATGCAGGCATCGAAGCTTGGAGTCGAGGTCATCACGTGCAAAGTTCCAGCACACGTGTTCAACGATGAAGCCGACTCGGTTCTTGGACTGTATTTCAATGATCTTCACACTATGTTCCAGCTTGGCAAGGTGGACACAACCTTTATAACCCTCCGGTGCTTGTAAGTAACCCCATTTTCTATCTCCTATTTCAAATATCAATTCTCGTACATATTCTCATATTTGAAGCATTAATCTCGTTCATTTTTGACTTATGCTTCATTTAGGATGAATTCGGAATTTCAAAAAAAGAAAATCAATAGACCAGATTGGAGGGTCGGGTACCTCAACCCGAACATGATATGTCAATCCGCGATCAATCCGCGGATAAATGAGAAGGACCCAAAGTATAAGGACATAAAGCCCGAGGAGCTAGATCAACTCAAGGCCGAGATGACATCTAAAGCTAGATCTGATATGGCAACCTACATCTATAACTCGCTTCATCAAGTGGCAGGACAGATGTTCTATTCTCGCGCCTTACAACTATAAGTAAGTTCCAACAAGTCTTTTCATGTTCTCTTGCATTGAAAGGCTCTAAAATACTAACGCATACGATCATTCTTGCGGTGATCACCGGATCTGCTTTGTCCTTATGCCGAGAAATGGGTACCTTCTTGTCCTCGATAGCCTCGACTTGGACAAAAGGGGCTACTCCGACATCGTGAGCGTCATTGATTGGTACGTACTTAATCATCGTAGACATCTATAATTCGGAAATGATAGTTTTATCTAACTATACGTTTTTTATGATGGACCAGTGCATACGAGAATTATGTAAAGGCTGGCGGGCCGCACAACCCTAGGCGGCCGAAAAATATGTACTTTCGGCACAAATTCCCGGTAAGATACATTTGTCTCACTTCTCTACGCCGTTGTCCTACTATCGGTGTGATTGACAAAATAGTAACTTATTTCCTTTATTTTATATAGTGTGTTAAACAAGTGAAAGGTAGTGTCCACTGTGGCTACTATACTTGTTTGTACGCGAATAGCTTCTCGAGTTATATGTATGCCATTATTGAAGAGACTCGACCAACAGGTGCGTTTTATTGAGTTTATCAAATTTGATTCATTTTAATTATAATTGCAATCTTGTTAGTAAAGAAATTCTAATGGTAGAGAACCAAAACGGACAAACAGATATTACAAGATTTTAAGAATAAAGGGTTCCCGCAAGGATCGAAACATCCGACTTCGGACAAAATGTTACTGATTGTGGAGCGGATGTGTCGGTTCTTGCTCGGAGAGGTTATCTCTCCTGCTGGCAGGTTCTTCGACGAAGACAATGAGAGCGCTAGAGACCATCGTTCTCTCTATGAGTGGTGTGGTTCGACACGACCATTCGTGAACGATGGTAGTAAAGATAGTGATGAGTGGATTAGGAAAGTAGTTTGATAGACTTCATAGTTTCTCATGTAAAGACAATGTTTATTGTATATATGCAAGTGACTTGATTTGTTTTGAGAAGTAAACATTGGATGATGAATACATGTGAATGTTTTGAGATGTCAATGAATTGTGATTAATATATGTGTATGTTCTGAGATTTGTTGTATTTCCGGTTTCCTGTAATTTAATATTTTTTTGCGGTATTCAAATATTAACGGCGGTTGGCAATATAATCCGCCGTTACAAAGGCCTTAGTAACGGCGGTCTATATTGACGTGCGTCGTTAATAATAACCATATTAACGGCGGTTGGTATCTACAACCGTCGTTAATAATGTTATTACTAACGGCGGTTGGCTCCGTTACAAAACCCTTTTGTAACGGCGGTTGGTGACGGGCCGCCGCTACAAACCTCCATTTCTAACTGCGGAGGCGTAGCGGCGGCCCGGCCTAGCCGCCGCTACAGGCCCATTTGGCCCGCCGCTACAGTGCATCTGTGTGGTAGTGAGTGATGGCCAGCGGTGCAAAAAGATTAAGCGTATCTACCGGGCATATTCAATTTCCGTCACATACGGCTCGGACCAACTGGCTCGAGCGGCAATAAGACTTTTAAACATACGTGTCAGTTGGTTTCCTATTTCAAAATTTCAATCCAGCACACAAGCTAACCCATCCGCGGCATCTGCTGATCTGGCCGCGGTAAACGCATGCTTGCCAAATGAATCAACTAGAGCCTTGCGTCCTCTGACAATCATTAAACTGCCACCGTTAACTAATCTGTCGCCAATCATTAACTAATCTGTCGCTGCCCTTCGTTAATTTCGTGACGAAATCCGTTCACCTTTCTGGCTCTTCCCAACCTTGCGTGTGCTGATGTTATCAAAAAAAAAAAAAAAAACCTTGCGTGTGCTGACACACCACCCACCAACCCGAAGCGCCCCTGGTCAATAGTAAGTCAGCACGGTCAGCTATCCGGCAACACGGTGAGCGGGCACACCAACAAACCCGACCCACCTGGTCGCCCAAGAGACAGCTGCTGTTGACGCGCACGGTACCAACTAGTGGCTCGGCCTGGCCACCCGGAAGGCGTGACATGGACGTGACAGATCCGAAGCCCTAGGTCGCTGTCAGAAACACGGAAAGGGCAGGGCTGCCCTATCCCTGACTCCGTTCCCCATCTCCTTGCCTGGACATCACAGATTCCCTCTCCTCTCTCCACACCCTGGAGCTCTCCTCGTCCCTCCAGATCCGCCCCATCTTTGAGCTCAGTCGTTCTCCCTCTCACCACCAGCGGAGCTTGCCGGGCCTGCAGGAGCTGGTGAAGCGAGCGAAGGATCAGCAACCAGGTGAGCCCAACTCTCCAAGCCTAACCTCGAGTCTGCGATGTCCATTTCTTGGAGATCTCCTCCGGGAGCTGAACTGGATTTGATTTTTCCACCTAGCAGCCAAGTAGGAAGACACGCCGCGGGAGCTTCAGGTCCTGTCTCCGGCTGGCCCACCACCTGAGGAGGCGCCGGCACTCTCGATCTCGGTCAGCCGCTGGCCGGGAAAAGGTTTCCCCAAAATCTAACCCTAATCTTGGTGTGTTGAGATTCTCTTTCCCGTTATCACTGCTTTCTGTCAGAAGCTAACACGACAATTAATTTTCTGATTTTTTCTTCACCTAGCAGGAGGAACCATGGGAGGCGAAGCAGCAAGTCAGCAGAAACAGATGGAGAGGGAGCTTGGTGATGGGCTGCCGCGTCTCACCGAAGACAACTGGGGAGAGATCCTCGTCCGCCTGCCCGCCATGGACGTTCTCCGCTGCCGCGCTGTCTGCAGGGCATGGCGCATCATCACCACTGGCCCGCGCTTCCTCACAGATCACACACGTCGCCAGGAGCGCGAGATACTGCTGTACAAGTACGTGCTCTGCCAGCGGCCGCGTGAGGAGTTGCAGTCGAGACGCCCCGTCGTGGAGGAGGTGGTGCTAGAGGCATTCAACGTTTCCGGTAAAGAGAAGGGCAGGTGGAGCCTCGTCCAATACCGGAAACCCGATGATGGAGGCTGGCTCCTCCTCGCCGTTGTTGAAGGCGTCCTTCTATTCAAGAATTGGGACGGCCTGTACACTTTATGCAATCCAATTACTAGAAAGTGGGCAGACCTGCCACAACTTCTTCCACCCGGGCCTGCACATCCTTCTGTCGCCGGGGATGATAGAGAGTACGGCTTCTACTTTCATCAGCCATCTAGAGAATATCGTCTTTTGTGCAGTCATGATTCCACTGTCAATGGGAAATGGTGCATTCTCTCCACCGGACAAGCTGAACCAAGGTACATTGATGCAGCGGTAACCGTATCACTCCCTTACCTGTGCAAGGCTGTGACAACGCCATTCGCCCTCCACGGCAGTCTACACTGGCCACCTCACCAGGGATCAGTCAAGGACCAAACCAAGATACTGGTGTTTCACATGTTATCAGAGATGTTCACCGAAATGGAGGGTCCTCCCACGACCACAGGCCATCTTGTGAAGTTGTTTGACATGCAGGGGTTGCTTGTTGCTGCAGACTTTGGGCCCAAGATGGACATTAATCTCTGGTTCCTTGAGAATTATGGCAATGCTACTAGCTGGAAACTGCGTCACCGTGTTGCGGGACCATGGGGACCATACAATTATGGAAGGCCTTTGAAACCATTCTGTCTGTTGGGTGTGGCTGCAGCGGCTGACGGAGACGGGAACATCATGCTTGGCAACAGTCAAGGTATAGAAGTGTACAACGTGAAGAAAAAGACGCTAAAAGCCATCGACTCTGTGGTTAAAGTTGTTGTGTCAAAGCATGTTTTCAAGGCAAACCTGGTGAACCACCCGCATTTCTCTATACGGCCAGCCGCCGACTTGTCTTTTGTGCATTTCTAGTGACAAGATCCTTAATCGAAATAACTACCTGCACTGTGTTTGGCTATCTAGATTACATTTGCCAAATTGGATATTGTTTATTTCAGTTGACTTGAATAGTGTTTTAATGCATTTACCTTTTTCAGTAATGGTTTTCCAATTTAATTCGACTTGTGATGTTTTGGTTTGCCTGTACCTTGATGAAGAATGCCATGAACTATATGAATACATATAATTTGTGTATCATATATTATGACCTCACTGTGTTCTTTTACATCAACTTTTCGCTGTCATTTTCAACAACAGGGCTTGCTGCGTGCTTTTAGTTTATGGGAAAGATGTATGACATGGAGTAAAAGTTGGGAAATTTGTATCCATATATATGTATGCAATAATGTTAAGGAAAGCTGGACACTGAAATGCATACCATTTGCTGAAAGTGACATGAAATTGTCAAAAATGCCGTTTAGTGACTTCACATGATAGCCTGCAGATGCTTTGCAAGAGTGTAATCGAAACTTATATTTCTTTTGCATTTTGTATATGTAGAAACTAAGGTATCAGTTTTTGTCTGCTTTGCCAGTAGTGTTAGTAAAAACAGTGCTACAGTCTGCATTCGAAGCACCAGGAAGGAGCAGAGGCGAAGTATTTAAACCTTTCGCTGCCAGTTTCAACAACGGGGCTTGTAAATCTTTTGCATCAATTTCATGGCTCCACTGACAATCAAAGTAGAAAAGACAAAAGAAGCCTTTACCTCTCATTTTAAACAAAAAGTCAGTCTCAATGCTCACAAACACATGTAAATAAAAAGGAAAGGTTGTTTTCCATTAGAAAAAAAAGACACGGTGTTGATATTAATCTTTTTTAATGCTTTTGCCTTTATGAAGCATGTCACCAATTATACTGTCTGTGGTTGCACAAAAATATGCATATTTTAGGATTTTCCACCTTATACTTGTGTAATACTCATGCGTTTCTCTTGAGGTAAAAAAAAAGACACTGAAGGCATTATGTATTCCATATATATAATGATGAACTTTTATACATTTTTAATAAAAAATAAAAAGATGCATTTTTAGGTTGTTTCACCATATACTACAATGAAAATTCTCATGAACTGTATTGAGTCGAGATACACAGCGAATTAATTTAGTCCGCATTTGACAGAAAAAATACTAAATTTTCATGAATTATATCTCTGGTAACCATCACCATTGTTGTACAAAAGAACCAGATGTCAAAAAGGAAAAAAATTCTTACATAATATCAATAAAAATAAATTGAGTTCTAATTCTAATAAGAAATGTACTGATAATTTTTTGTTACTACTAATTCATGAGAAACAAACAAAGTGGTGGGAACATAAAGGGGCGTTTTGTCCTGTTTTCTTTCATTCTCAAAATCACAGATGTACAGATGATTTCCGTACTGGCAGCAGTTCAATTATTGTTGTATAGAGATAGTTCTATTTTCGGGTTTGCAGTGAAATATCAAAGAAACCAGATCATTAGTTTTAGGGAAGACAATTAAACAATACATGTATCCTTAAGGGAACCATATATAAGACCTCATCTCCCTCACGCCATCCAATCCCGATACGTTTCCAGACCCGTCTTGCATGTCTTCATCATTTTCATACTAGGTAATGACACACGGGAAAAGGTGACCATGTTCTCTCGTGCACAAAATGATATATCTACCATATCTTCGCTTGCTGGTGCGAAGGAAACAAACACGGGCAGGTTTCATCTTCATCTTCCTAATGGCACCACACAACCTCAATGCACATCAACACATATATATAAGGAAGACAGGTCGCTTTCCATAAATGAATACAGGATGCTAAATGCTAATGCCCGTGTGTTGTTATGGTCATGGCTTAAACAAATTATTATCCATAAAAATATAAACATGAAATATATCATATATTTAGAACACAGTGGTGATCAGTTCACGGAAAATGCTACTTGGCTGATGACTTTTTCAATGTTTGGATTCACTTTTATTTTAAAATTGTTGTCAATTTACTACACATACTTTTGCTGATAATTTTTCGGTACTACTACTTCATGAAAAATAACCTAAGTTGTGGGAATATAAAAGGACATTATGTTCCTGTTTGATTTTCAAAGCACGGATATCGACTTGATTTCCATAGAGAAAGCTGTACATGTATTGTGGTTAGCTTAGTATTTATCGCACGGTACAAAGATAGTTCAATGTCCGGGTTTGCAGGGATCAGTTTCAGTGCTAAAGCTAAAGCAAAAAGAAAAAAACCCATTGATCCACAGGTCACCACATGACAATGGAAAGAAACAGGTGTAAACCTTGAACCAAAGAGATGTAAATAAAAACGGTTGAACATCCTCTGTAATCACAGCATCTAAATAAGGATTGGTACTGTCCACTTGGAATGTCCATAGCTGCAGCTGCATCCTTTCAAGGTACGCGGCTCCTTGTTTGCATTACCTCCTTCCGGGAGAACTTGTGCATCTATTATATTAATAATAAGGTAATTACCACATATATGTCAGATTTATTTTAATGACCATTCAAGGTGTATCTCTACAGTCATATCTTATCATATTATATTGAAGACCTGAGTTCAGGCTTGAAAGAAATAATACAGTGTAACAGTCATGACATAATAAAATAAAGTGCAAAGCATTGCACAACATGCTGCTCACGATCGAAGTGGTAATCGTTCCATTAAGAAGCTCTGTAGCTGCAAGAGGAAACATTGCACCCTTTATGCTGCCAGGAGAATGGATGTTTGTGCAAGATCTTGATAATAAAGCCGACGTTCCACATAAATTGTGCGTGCCCCAAGCCAAAAATAATGATCAGTGTAAAACTAATGGTCTGAGACTCCTTAATTTTATGTATATCTTTGTAGGCTATTCAGCAAAATGCAACCTGAGGGAACAAGTGCCACAGGTTGGCTTAATAACCTTCTTCAAATCTGAGGTAACAATCGTCGCTATATCATCACTACTGGTAACAATCGCCACTATACTCTTCGCCATATAGGGATGGCGTTGTGTCCAACGTTGCAATAGAAAAACCCCGTCGCTATATCTCGAACTATTAGGGACAGAGATGAACACGTCGTCCTCGTAACTTTTCTTTCAGACAATTTTCTTCCAACCCATCACTACTGGCGCCCTTCCTCGAAATAGTAGCGATGGCTGTCTATGACACCACTACCAACATGATAGTGAGAGACCACTTTCACCCGTAATTAAACCACGCCGCTAAAGCCGGCTTCTGTGATAGTGTTATAAATATAACTTTTCACATTAATGTTTTACATAACTTATTATGCTTATAACTTTTTTTGGAACTTATGAATAAGTTTTATAGATCTTAGAAGTAATTTGTAAACCACAACACGTCACGTAACTGCATAGTGCCAGCTCATAGAACGACAACGGAAAAAAGTACTTTGACATGGGCCCACACGGTGGGGAAGTACGCGACAGCAGCAGAAAACAAGTTGCCAACCGTAGAAGCGGGTCTTCATGCACTACCGGAAAGGAGATGTTTGCCAAGTTCCATAGGCACTGGACAAAGGCCAAATACACTCGGCATAGGATTTGTTGAGTGTAACACTCAACAATGTCCGCTGGGTGAAAAAATTGTCCGCAAAGACATCTTTACCAGGTGTGTTTGTCATCGAACAGTCAGCAAACCGTTTTGCCCAGTGTCTGTGTTGGTGCACTAAGTGGCGAATGTAATGCGCGCTTAGCACACCGAACACAAAGAACTAAAATGTGAGGTAGATAAATAGAGTGGCGAGGTAACAACTCTTAGTATAAACGAGGTTAGGTCCAGATTACGTGTGTCTTTACAATTGACTCTTGGGCTCCCTTTATAGTCCTAGGGAGCCACACTTTACAAGACCATTCTACCCCAGGCCGCCGCCCTCAGCTCTACTGGAAGGCGATAACTTTTGAGGGTGATCCGGGACAACCGGTCAAGCACGCGTGATTCACGGCTTCGCGGGCCCATGGCTGGCTACCACTCTAGCTCGGTGCTTCGCTGGATCCCTGATGCTTCGCTTGGGTGCGGCTTTGCCTGGTGGTGGCCCCGCTGGTCACAAGCCTTCCCGTTAGGGGCTCTTCTCCTACGCTGGGCCCCCTCTTCACTCCGCCTGGGGGTGCCTCCTTCGCCTCCGGTCCTTCACTTCGTTCGTTGGCCTGCACGTTCGCCTGGAGACTTAGTGTTAGACAGGAGTTAGATGCGGGGGCCGTGGTGTTTGCTCCGCGCCAGGCCCCCAACAGTCTGTTGGGGCACTTGGCAAACAATTCTTGAAAAACAAATTAAAAAACAAAAGGCACTCAGCAAACAATTCGTGAAAAAATAAAAAAAGTCTACGGACTGCCCAACTCCGCTCGAGCCGGGGTCACGGCCGTCGTCCGCCGCTGACGCGAGGTTCGCTGCCACCCGGGCTAGGTTGCTGTCCAAACCAGGGCTGACCGCCGCCCGAGCCAGGTTGGGGTCCTAGCTGCTGCCTAGACCGGGACCGGCCACCACCGTACCCAGGCTGCCCAGGTTGGGCCATTGCCGCTCAGGCCGCTCCTAGGCCGAGCCGGCCACCGCGGCACCTCTACCCCGGGCAGGGCCCAGGTTGGGGACGGCAACTTCCACACCTTGATAGCACAGGTCGGGGCCGCCGCCGTGCCTCCGCACGCAGAATGGGTCTAGGGCGGGGTCCACAGCCGCCTTCGCAGCCCGTCGCCGGACAGAGATGAGAGATAAGGGGAAGAAAAATATGCTGGTGGAAGGGGCATCCGAATATAGCTCCTTGGACAAATACAAAGCTACGGTTTCTATGGTTTGGATCGCTGTGAAAATTTATATGTCTAAACGTGTTCAAATGAAAAAAACTGTCGACTACAAAGTTTTAAATTTTATCGAGATCTACAAAGTTTTATATTTTTCTGTAGTGATGATGTCACAGGTCCTGGAGCGTGTGGCCACGCATGAAACACATCCGCTCCGGGCTCTGCTGGAGCGTGTGGCTTGCTCGATTGGAGTTTTCGGCCTCGTTCCATTCCCTCATGAGGCTTCGGCGTTGCCGCAGACGCGGTAAACGCATGCTTACCAATTGAGTCAACTACAACCTGTCAAGCTTGCGTGCGCTGCCAATCATTAATCTGCCACCGTTAACTAATGAGTCGCCAATCATTAACTATATAATCTGTCGGTGCCCTTTGTTAATTTCGTGGCGAAATCTGTTCAACTAATTTCGGGCTCTTCCCAACCTTGCGTGTGCTGACATACCACCCAACCCGAAGCTCACCTGGTGAATCAGTCAGCACGGTCGGCTATCCGGCAACACCGTGACTGGGGGCACACCAACAAACCCGACCCACTTGGTTGCCCAAGAGACAGCTGCTGTTGACGCGCACGGTACCAACTAGTGGCTCGGCCTGGCCACCTGGAAGGCGTGACATGGACGTGGCAGATCCGAAGCCCTAGGTCGCTGTCAGAAACACGGAAAGGGCAGGGCTGCCCTATCCCTTACTCCGTTCCCCATCTCCTTGCCTGGACATCAGATTCACTCTCCTAGTCCCTCCAGATCCGCCCCATCTTTGAGCTCAGTCGTTCTCCCTCTCACCACCAGCGGAGCTTGCCGGGCCTGCAGGAGCTGGTGAAGCGAGCGAAGGTTCAGCAACCAGGTGAGCCCAACTCTCCAAGCCTAACCTCGAGTCTGCGATGTCCATTTCTTCGAGATCTCCTCCAGGACCTTAACTGGATTTGATTTTTCCAACTAGCAGCCAGGTAGGAGGACACGCCGCAGGAGCTTCAGGTCCTGTCTCCGGCTGGCCCACCACCCGAGGAGGCACCGGCACTCTCGATCTCGGTCAGCCGCTGGCCGGGAAAAGGTTTCCCCAAAATCTAACCCTAATCTTGGTGTGTTGAGATTCTCTTTCCCGTTATCACTGCTCTCTGTCAGAAGCTAACCCGGAAATGAATTTTCTGATTTTTTCTTCACCTAGCAGGAGGAGGGACATCGGAGGAACCATGGGAGGCGAAGCAGCCAGTCAGCAGAAGGGGATGCAGATGGAGCTCGGTGACGAGCTGCCGCGTCTCACCGAGGACACCTGGAGCGATATCCTCGTCCGCCTGCCAGCCAAGGACGTCCTCCGCTGCCGTGCCGTCTGCAGGGCCTGGCACGTCATCACCACTGGCCGGAGGTTCCTCATCGACAACGCACGTCGGCAGGAGCGCAAGGTCTTGCTGTACAGGTACGTCGTCGGCCAGCAGCTGCGTCAGGAGTTGGTGCTGGAGGCACTCCCCATTTCTGGCGATGACAAGGGCAGGCAAAGCCTCATCCAGTACCGCAAACCACATGATGGGGGCAGGCTCCTCCTTGCCGTCTTCGACGGGGTCCTGCTATTCAAGAGTTTGGACGGTCTGTACACACTGTGCAATCCAGTAACTAGGAAGTGGGTAGACCTGCCAAAACTTCTTCTCACTGGGTTTGCTCGTCCTAGAACTGATAGAGAGTGTGCCTTCTACTTTCATCAGCCATCTGGGGAGTATCGTCTTTTGTGCCGTTATAATTCGACTGTCAATGGGAAATGGTGTGTTCTCTCCACCGGACAAGAGGAACCAAGGGACATTGATATGCAAGGTGCTGATGTCAATGTGATAACCGCATCACTGCCTTGTCTGCGCGTGACAGCGCCATTGGCCCTCCACGGCAGTCTGTACTGGCCACCTCGCCAGGGACCAGTCAAGGACCAGACCAAGATAGTGGTATTTGACATGTCATCAGAGATGTTCAATCAAATGGCGGGTCCTCCAACGACCAAATGCCATCTTGTAAAGCTATTCGACATGGAGGGGCTGCTTGTTGCTGCAGACTTTGGGAAGAAGGACATTGATCTGTGGTTCCTTGGGGACGATGGCAATTCTACTAGCTGGGAACTACGCCACCGTGTTGCGGCACCCTGGGCACCATACAGTTCTGAAAGGCCACTGGGACCATTATGTATGATGGGTGTAGCTGCAGCGGCTGACTTGGATGGAAACATAATGCTTGGTAACTGCCATGGTTTACAGGTGTACAACGTCAAGAAAAATACGCTGAAAGCCATCGACTCTGGGGATGATGAAGTTGTTGTGTCCAAGCATGTTTTCAAGGCAAACCTGTTGAACCACCCACATTTCTCTACACGGCCAGCCGCCGAATTGCCTTTTGTGAATTTCTAGTGATAAGATCCATGATCCAAATAACTACCTGTCTGTTTGATTATCTATATGACATTTGCCAAACTGGATATTGTTGATTTCAGATGACTTTAATCGTGTTTTAATGAATTTAGCTTTTTCAGTAAAGGTGCTATGGGTGATGGTTTTGTTTGCCTATATTTTGATGAAGAATGCTACGAATTTTATGAATACAGATATTTTGTATATCATCCATCATGACTTAATCGTATTCTTTGCATCAACCCCTCGCTGCCATTTTTGACAACAGGCCTTGTAAATCTTTTGCATCAATTTCCTGGCTCCACTGACAATCAAAACAGAAAAACAAAAGAAGCTCGCACCTGTCATTTTAAACTACAGAAAACCATTAGACAACACAAAAGGACAGCCTCAATGCACATCAACACATGTATACATATTATTTGTACAAATCTAAACATAGAAAAAAATGAAATATCTGATATAAGGAGAACTTAGCAATGGTGAGTTCCCGATAATTTTTTGGTACTACTGATTCATGAGAAATATCCAAAGTGCATGGTGGGAATATAAAAGGACACCATATATGTCTTGTTTGATTTTCTAAGCACGGGCATAGACAGTTTTATTTTGACGCCCATTCAAGGTGTATCTCTGCGGCCCTGGCAAAAAAAAAGTGGTGTATCTCTACCGTCATATCATATTATATCTAACACATGAGTCCTCCAGGTTGGAAAGAAAAAATTACAGTGTCACAAGAGAGAAGTCTTACCAACGGCGCAATGGGCCTGATTTTGTCGATGTATGATCGTCTCTTCAGGCCTCCAGTCTCATGTAATACAGATATTTTGTATATCACCCATCATGACTTAACTGTGTTCTCTGTATCAACTGCTCGCAGCCATGAAATGACAACATAAAAGTCAACCTCAATGCTCATCAACACAGGTACACAAAAGAGGAGAGGTTGCTTTCCATTAAAAAAACATAGGTTGCTTGACGCAGATGCCTGTGCGTTGCTATGGTCGTGGCTTAAAATACATATTATTTGTACAAATCTAAACATAGAAAAATGAAATATATCCTATCCGGAGAACATAACAATGATGAATTGCCGATAAATTTTTGTACAACTGAAGCATCTTGTTTGATTTTGCCAAGCACGGACATAGACATAGCTGCATCTGCATCCATTGATGGTACACGGCTGCTTGTTTTGCATTGTATCCTTTCGGGAGAACTTGTGCATCTATTATATTGAAAGGTAAATTACCGCATATATGTCGGTATTATTACAATGACCATTCAAGGCGTATCCCTACAGGCAATATCTTATTATATAAGAGTGTGTTTTCAGTCCTGGGTGACCCGAGTCTGCCTGCCATCTCACCATTTGATTCTAGAATGTGCCAAGATACGTGCAAATTCCAGTTTCAATACCGTTCCCATTCGTCCGCTTGGCCCACTGATGGCAGGCAATGTGGGCCAACACCATCAGACATACAAGCTGCAAGCAGCAACTGTTGATGCCGCCACAGCAAGCAGCAACTGTTGACGCCGCCACAGCACTGTTGCACCCACTGTTAATGCGAACACCATCCGTCAAACAACAGGGTAACTGCAGAACCGCACTGTTTTTCCCACTATACCACTTTCGATGTCACAAAAGCACTTAGTACACTGGTCAATGAACAATCCACACCACTTAATGCAAAATAAGGATTCATTGGGCGAGAACGCCTTCTTCTCGCCGCGCTCCAGGGGCACGACAGAGAGGGCTGGCACATGGAGGAGCATAACCGTCGTCCAAGGGGGCATGCAGAGGAGTGTTGTAGTCAGCGAGGTCGCGGCGGCCCACTGTTGACTTGCCCAACTCCAGCAGGGGTCGCAGGCCGGGGAGAGCAGGAGGTGGATTTTTCACCATGGAGGTACCGGTGGCCGGGACAGTGAGCTGTGAGAAGGAAAAGTGGGCTGGAGGGAAAGCTGGATTGCGATCCTCAGCAGTCGGACAAGCTGTCGCTGTCCTACACAACGCATCTAACGTCCAATGTATCATCCTCCCTTGCAACAGCCAATCCCTCAACCAAAGCAGACAACCAAATCTGTCATTGTCAAGGTCACCGGCGGCTCTCTATCATCTACGCCTTGTCTGTTGGTCCATCATCCGCAGGGAAGTCGGGAATTAGACTATCGTTATCGGCTGTCTCGACCATGCTCTCCTCCATTACAAGCAAAAGCGCCAGCCCTTCTTCCTCTTGTTTGTCCTTGAAGATCCAATATACGAAGCAGCCGGGGTTTGCAATAGCCTTCACCACAAATTGCAATTTGCTTCACAACGGATGTAAGGAATATATTACAGTTACCAACATTCGGCCTGACCCTCAATTTCATTTTCTCATAAAACGCTAAAAATTAGCCAAAATCCACAAAATTTGCAGCATAAAACGCTAGCTAGAATGAATTGATCACATAATCGCATTCTACATCTCCTACCAAATCCGTTTTGATGCTTAGTTATCCGTAGGATAGGGAAGAGTACACATGAAGAGTAGTTTCATAAGTTAACAATCATTAAAAAGTAGTTTGATAAATAATGAATATAAGTTGCATAGAAACTTCACTACAACACTGATGCACTGTAGCAGTGGGCCAAATGGGCCTACAACGGCATTTATAAACAGAGTTTTGTAGAGGAGTCCCAACACCAACCGACGTTACAAATGCCTTATTAACGGCGGTTGGCATCACCAACCGCCGGTACAAAGACCATTATTACCGGCGCTCAGTAATACAAACCACCATTAATAAGGCCTTTGTACCTGCGGTTGGCAACACCAACCGCCGTTAACTTCTAAATATTAAAAAAAAACAATATAATACACCTTCCCTTCAATACCAGAAACTAGTAAGGTACCCCGCGGCTAGCATTATTACTACATAGTCCTATCGTTATTTATCAATCCTTGGTTGTTTTGTAATAGCGGGTCAAGTTAAAAAACAACCATGTCTATTCACTCTCAATGAGCAACTTAAAATACAACATATCATGGATTCATCCTGCAGTATCCCTCATTTCTCAAAATATTATTTAGTCAAAATCCTTGTGCATCCATGGTAAGCTATATGGTTGTAGTAGACTCAGTAATGATTGTAATTATATTCCTTTTTCTTGAAGACGTTGAGGAGACAGATGTCCTTTATAATGGATTATCAAAGGGTCTACAGTTCCATGCCTAGTTACATGTTCCAGCAATGAATATACGAATGCGTCCCAATAATAAATCATCAAAACCCATTGCATGCAACCGAGTCCTTGCAGTGTGCCTGTCCGGTTGTCCTTCTTAATGAGCTAAGACCACGCTATCGACTGTGATATAGTAGAATGCTTTCAAACTCTGGCAAGAGCTCTCATTGTGCCTACTATTCTCCCATAATTTCTCATCGTACCTAATTGTCGGTAGCAACCATTGAGTAGCTTCCCTTTGCTAGCGTTACTTTTGAGTAACTTTTGCATGGACCTACTTTGACCTTACTGCAGTTTAAGGAAAAAAAACTTCAATCTTGTTCTTATTACAGCCTAGAGGCACACGCGGGAAAGGCACATTCAACTTTTGAGGAATCAACAACATCTAGAGAAAGTTTTTGCATGCCTTTGGTGAGCATCGGGTCGAGGTTGCCAACACACAGCCAGTCAATATTTCTCATCATAGTTAATTTGTGGCATGACCCCTTTACTACTGCTGTAGACTGAGTGATGGCCATAGCAGTTTGGTGAGCATCCGCCAAGCTGATCTCGCAAGAGTCTGTTTCGTTTTCCAACGACAAGTGAAAGCTGTCAAGATCAGATGAGTTCAATATCATTCCTCCCAGCAAATGTTGATCCGGCTATTATCCACATAGATGGTATACCTACACTGATTCGCGTTCTAATGTCCACCTTGTCATTACTCATCCCCATCGTGTTGTGGCATATATAAACCTCCCATAAGAATGTTCCTTCTTTTTTGCCAAATTACTTTTGTTTCGTAAGATTTGTATGCAACTGCAGTATTAGTGTTCACAAAGTTGGGGTCACAATTTGCATTTTTATGCATAGTTGATCGTCATGTGCAATGTGCATAGTTGATCCATATAGACTCCTAATCCAAGGAAAAATATCTTTTCCTTCTGCTCTAGTGTTGGAAATTTCCTTCTCTCTAATACACAATAATACGATTCCCTTTTGTATTTCATTATTTGATAATAACACTTTGATCTATTCTTGAGTGATACCACAGAAATACCGGATGTTTAGACTATTTCAATCTTTTTTAGAATAAATAATTTTGCTTTTAATATTTCGTATATTAATATATATGAATACATACAGTCATACTCTCGCAAACAAAAACAAAGAGAGAATAAATACGTAGTACTAGTTAGATTTTTGCAATTTCCTTCTATCTACCGTACAGCCCCAGATATAAAAGTAATAAACTTTTTCTTTGGCATATAAGAATTCATGAAAGGCCTGCTCCTTGCCGTGGTCTTTGGCACATCCCGAGATACGATTAGCCCTCTCTATCCGAAATTTCGAATCGTAAGTGCCTTTATTACTTGCGGACATCTATTGCCTCAAAAAACAAAAAAACTTGCGGACATCTAAATGGTATTATTTCTCCCTTATCTTTTTTATTTCTCAATTGAAGTTTAATGTTTGCATCTAATGTATTTGTGTTCATTTAGTACTAGGACTCTCTTCTGTGATCTTGACCGCTAAATATTCATAAAATCTAAGGGTCTATCTTTTCTCTTCTGTGGTGGCTCCTTTTAACCTTCTAATATAAAGATAATAGATAGATACAACACATCATACAGACAATACTTTTCGAAACATTCACATCCACAAGTCATTCACATCATTTGGAAATATTCACATGCAACATGTATTTATCATAGCTCAAAACATGACAAGTCACATGCATATATACATTATCTTTACATAAGTCACAAATATAAGAAAAACTACCAAGTCTATCAAACTTTCCTAATCTAGTCATTTTCATCACTACCATCATCCTTCATGAATGGTCGAGTCGAACCACACCACTCGTAGAGAGAACGATGGTCTCTAGTATTCTCATTGTCTTCATCGAAGAGCACGCCACCATAGAGATAACCTCTTTGAGCAAAAACCAACACATCCGAGTCACGATCGTTAACATTTCTTCCGAGCTCGGATGTTTTTGTCCTTACGGGATCCCTTTCTTCTTAAATTCTTCTAATATATGTCTGTCCATTTTGGGTTGCCATCTCTCTGTCATTAGAATTACTTTATTAACAAGATTGCGTACAAAAAAGTATAGTAGCCACAGTGGACACTACTTTTGACTTGTTTAACACGCTGTAAATTATAGGAAATACGTTACATTTTTTTGAATCAAAATGATAGTAGGAGAAAGACATAGAGAAAGTGACACGAATGTATCTTACCGGGAATTTGTGCCGGAAGTACATATTTTTCAGCCGTCTTGGGTTGTGCGGCCCTCAAGCCTTGACATAATTCTCGTACGCACTGATCCGAGAACAAAACCGTATCGCTATATCGTGACCAAAATATAGATGTGTACTATGATTAACTACATACCAGTCTTTGTCGAATAGCCTTTTTTGTCCATGTCGAGGCTGTTGAGCACTAGAAGGTACCCAATTCTCAGCATTAGGACAAAGAACATCCAGTGATCACTGCAAGAATGATCGTATAAGTTAGTATTACACCAAGCCTTTGAATGGAAGAGAAGACGAAGAGACTTGTAGAAACTTACTTGTAGTTGTAAGGCGCCAGAATGAAACATCTGTCCTGCCACTTGATGAAACAGTTATAGATGTATGTTGCAACATAAGATTTTTTTTCTTTATTTTTCATCTCAGCCTTGAGATGAGCTAGCTCCTCAGGGGTCATGTCCTTATATTTTGGGTCCTTCTGATTTATTCGCGGGTTGATCGCGGATTGGTTTGTCATGTTGGGGTTGAGGTACCCGACCCTCCAATCCGCTTTATTTATTTTCTTTTCTGAGATTCTAAATTCATCCTAAAAGAAGCATAAGTTGAAAATTAATGAGATTAATGCTTGAAATATGAGAATACAAATGAGATTGATATTCGAAATGCGAAATAGATAAATCGGCTTAGTTACAAGCACCTCAGGGATATAAAGGTTGTGTCCACCTTGCCAAGTCGAAACATGGTGTGAAGATTGATGAAATACAATCCAAGAACCGAGTCGGCTTCATTGTTGAACATGTGCTTTGGAAATTTGCACGTGATGACATCGACTCCAAGCTGAGATGCCTTCATGTACCAGTCGTGCAACTTACACATCGCGCCCGGTAGGTTCTTATACACATTCTTCGATACAAGGGGATCGCCAAATATGAATGTTGGGTAATCCTTTTCATCATTGTCCTTAAATCGGTCATCATCGTACGTGATTAATTGTCGGGACTACGACACGATATGCGTCTTAGGAGGCTCTAGATTAGATCTCCTCTTCAATGAATCCATGTATGCTTTAATGTTCGCTTTAGTTTGTGGCAATGTAATCTTGCGAATAGGATCCCGAGACTCCGAGATTTCTGGAGGAATCATCCGAATTAGCTCAATGATCCGAGGCTGCTCGACCGCAACCGCTAGAGACTCGGTGCTTTCTATCACCCGATGAGGTGCCGCATCCTTGGAGACGACTGCCATTCCTTGATGCTCAACTCCCTCTAGCACGATCTCTTCGGAGTTAGGGGGATCGGACTATGGACAACTCCACCCCCCCCCGTCGGCCCTCATAGTGTCAACCTCCTTTCGAGAGGCTGAAGTTGCACCCGGTAGAGGAGACATTTGTCCATGTGCATATTTAGTGTGTTGGCTCGCATGGGCTGGTCCGTGTCTAGAAAAGGGGGGTGGAGAAGCTTGCGGCGTCATGGATAGGACAATATCACTCCCTTTCCAAATAATGAATGTCCCGATGGCGTCTCTTAGAGTCTCGATCCCCGCCTCGGGTATAGGGTATTCAAGCTCGTCTTCCTCATGTCATGTGATGACCTCTCGCACATAGCTCACAGGCTATGCATGTTGCAACCTTCCTCTTCTTTCCTTTGTATCCAAACAGGACATAGAACACACATGCAGTATCATCCGGAATGTCAACGAGGCCCGATGGCACGCAGTCGGAGGTTGCGTAGCACGAGGGATGTCCATAGGCATAACGAACCCGACACTTGTCTTAGCAAGTACATATTCCATTTCATTCCAAGTGTAAGGGTCGGTAGGATTGAACATACTTGGAATACTAGGGAGGTTGGGATACTTTTCAGCAATAAACATCATATACTATCTCCCCCACTCTATCTTCACCTTCTCTTCCATGTCTTGCGTGTACAAACTATGCTTCTTGTACTGCGAGGGAGCAGAAGAAGAAGACGAGAATCCTCCTTTCCACGTGGCCGACGAGGACACTCCTCGCACCCACCCACCATGCTCCTTGCTGTTAAGTGCGTGCGTGAGCTAATCTCTATGATACTTAGATCTTAGAGGCCCACTTTGTATCTACACCTTGACACGACCTTTACAATTTTGCAGAACTTCTTCCGTCAGCTGGGTCGTTCATAGCGGTTCCATCCCGGTTTGATTGGATCAGGCATAGACCCAATTCCTGGCATGCTCCTCGATATCCTCCAATGGATCAGGCTTCCCTTCCAGTTCGTTCTTTTCTTCCATCTCTCTCTAGATGGGAATCTTCTTGTTGTAACCGCCCGGACCCAAGCGCGGCTTGTACTTGTTCTTCTTGTTCAGCTCAACCATCTTCTCACCGATCTCCAATGAAGACCCGCTCGTCTTTTGCTAAACAAAAATGTCCCGGTAAATGTCCCGGTCACGTCGAGGTTTTTTTCCATACCTGGACTTGTAATCTCGCCATATGTGATTAGAACTCTTCATCATTGCCTTCTTCGCCGTCTAGAGGTTTGCCGGTGGGAATTGGATGTTCAACTTTATCGAATTCCACATTTCATCTTTCCTTTCCTGTGGCAGGGAACACCGATCGGTCCAAATGATTATGCAAAGATCCACGACCACTTTGGCACAACAGTTTTGCTAGGCCGTTTTGGGCCACGCCGCTACAGATACCAGATTGTGGTAGTGCTTATAAGTATAATAACTTATCATAGTAATTTATAAATATATCTTTTCACGTTCATGTTATAAATAACTTATTATGCTTAGAACTTTTTATTGTTACCTATGCACCTGGACAACAACTCGTTATGTGCCTTGCATGGTGACAGAGGCGCATAGAACGACAGCAGTAGAAAGCACTTGGACAGGAGCCCGCACACAATGGCAGAAGCGCAACAGCAACAGAAACATGGTGCCAGCAAAGGAAGTAGATCTGCAAGATGATGTAGTAGGTCATGGAGTGTATGGCTGCGCAAGAAACATGTTTTGCGAGAATATTCTCATTCACTACAACAAATGTTGGCTTCTATGACGAGTTAGTTATGTCATAAACCATGAGAAAATCGTCATACATAATCATATGTGACAAACTTATGCTAAAAATCACTCTGTCATGGAATGTGCATAGCTAATTACCTTCTATTACGAATTCAACATTTACGTCATGAAATAATGATGATATATAAGAACGTCATAGATGTTTATGACGTTGTTAAAATTGTCACAGGATTTCTATGACGCTTCTAAAATCGTCATAGGTTTTTTTGACACTTGTATTTTTTTCCATAACCCATTGGCTTGAAGTTGACGTGGATGACATGTTTCATTCTTAGCCCACTAACTTCTGGCCCATTAAATTCGCAGGTCTGTTAATTTTTGTCAAATAATTTCACGAGGCCTGTTTTTTGGCCCATTAATGTCATGGACCATTAGGTTCCTCGGCCAATAATTTTGCAGACCTTTTATTTTTTGGCACATTAGTTTCAACAAGACTTATTTCTGATCCATTAATTTCACAGGCCTTTTATTCTTACAACTCATTAAGTTTGAAGGCTTTAAAGTTTATTGGGCCATATTTTCAGCAACCTTTTTTTAAATAGTTCTTTCATGTAGCACGCTTCAATTTTTTGACCCATTTATTCTGGCCCATTTTTAGGCCTACAAGTTTCCTGTGGCCCAATTTACCAAACCCTGCCCTCAGAAGAATAGCCAACAATTTCCACAGAATTAACCATACACTTGCCATATCACATAAAACTCATATCACATAAACAACAGCTACATACCAGGTTGTCCAACATCACATAAACTACATGTCCCATATCACCTGGTCCGACAAACAAAATAGATTGTATTGTACCAATTGTCATCACATAAAACTCGAAACAGATTGCAACATACCTAGTAGTTATATAGAGCCACTAGTACAACCCCTAATGGCCAATGTCCAGCCCAGCATACATACAAAAAAAAATTTCAAAATGGCCAAGAGTTATTGAGAGCCACTTGTCCAGCCCAGCATACATACAAAAAAAAATTTCAAAATGGCCAAGAGTTATTGGGAGCCACTTGTCCAGCCCACCATACATACAACAATAAATTTCAAAATGGCCAAGAGTTATTGAGAGCCACTTGTCCAGCCCACCATACATACAGAAACAATAACCCAAGAGTTATTGAGAGCCACCTGTCTAGCCCCAAATGACCAATGTCTAGCCCCACGATACATCTAATAAGTTAGTGAGTGCTCTACCTTTGTAGCGTAAGTAGCAGCTGAAGAAGAGCTTGAGTTTCTGCTGATGCTATCTTCAAGTTCTCCACCTCTTCGATCTGCTTCAATCTTGAAGCTTCAACTACTTCCATTTCTTTCAGCCTTATCGATTCTGAATCCTCCATGTGCTTTACCATGCGCTCCATTTTTCTTTATGGTTTAGAGCCACTTGTCTTTCGGCATCAAGCTCACTCTAAAGCTCTTCAACTCGAGCCGCAGCAACAACAGCAGATTTGGTGGTTCTTCTATTTGTTTCAAGCCCGGCGTTCCGAAGGAAAGGTAGTCTTCGGCAAGACCTCAAGCAACAATCTCTGTAGGAGTTTTAAGCGCGTCACCCTCTGCTGTAGAGGCAGCCATGATGGCTTCCATATCAGCGTAATATGAAGCAAGACAACAAATTAAAGCATTGCATACTATAGATATGTAAAATATTCTGACACTATGCACCGAGCAGACCATAACAAAGACACAAAAGGAGTGAAAGCTGGAGATAAAGTAATCTTGCTCACAATAATTGCTCACATCAAAACAAAAGCAAATCTCATCGGTGAGTGTATCAAACATTTGGCCTAGTACATTCATTAAGAGAACATTGTACATTCACTGTGCAAGCTAGATTAAGATGATGACTTACAATTACTTTCTTGACGAGGCTTGGTGAAACCAGTCTTGCTGCTGCAATGACGAGTCCTTGAATAGCTCAATTTATGTAGGTTGAACATCTTTGTATTTCTCTTGCTTCTAACCACACATGGAAAAGAAGCATTTTTTCTACATAATTTCCAATGATGAAATATTGATCTTTATCTCCATGTGTGCATGGTATAAAAACTATTTAAAAATAATTCAAATTTATCATAAATTACATTTTGCTTTCATTTTTCATATAAAAATGACATGTGGGTCCAGCTTGAGACAAGGTTGTTATAAAATAAAAAACTTAATATCACACCCAGTCTTAAGGCCAAGACCGAATGCATAGCTATATGTGCGCCAGGATCAATTTATCACATATATAGAGACAATAGTGAAATAACGAGTATAACTAATGCCATAGTTTAAATTATTACATCGTCTCAATCGTATCTTTATTACATAAACTGAATAAATGTCTCAAAGGACTAAACGAAACTCAACGGAAGACTCCATACGTCACGGGCAATCAACCGGGAAATACACGTCTAGTAGTAGTCTTCATCAATGTAGTTCCTCTCGGCTTCGAGCAGCGAGTAGTGTATAGCAACGAGGAAATAGTAAGAGTGAGTACATGGAGTACTCAAGCAAGTGTAGGAAATAAATGACATGCAAGCTGAATAAAAGGAAGGTCGACACATGGTTTGCAATAGAAGCACCTATACTAGTCAAGTTAATTAAACAACCTATTTACTATGTGATAGATGAACCAACATGTTACCCCACTGTTAACCACGACAAGTTACCCCACTTGCAGCAAACCACACTACAGATTACCCCACCTGTAGTCATCCGCACTACAAGTTACCCCACTTGCAGCATCCTATGGGTTACTCCACCCAAAACCATCCCTCTAGTTCTTGTGAGGATCCAAGCCACTCGTGACCGTGAGCCCGGCTGTTAATAACGGATTTACACTCTGCGAGAGGTTGCACAACTTTACCCATAGGTTGGTGATTCCATCACTATTCGGTGACTAAAACCTCCATTATACCAGCATACTTCCTTAGGTGTGAGGCCAAGAGATCACCGCAAGGTCTTTCTAAGGACTTCCCAGCTTGCAGAACGCCCATGCTAAGGTTTCGCCGCCGTAAAAGTGACGCATCACCAAGAGGCCCCCTCTTGCACCGTGGCTTCAAGTACTCGCCTTTCCTCGCTCGAATCCGAAGCACCCCTTCCTTCATCCATCCTCGACGCCTGCAGAGCGAGAAGCTACCTTGGTACTAAACCTTACCTACCCATTATCAGCCCCGTGCTTTGTGCGGAAGTCCTCGGTTGCCGCTCAAAGAACCGGTCCTTCCGATCCCAAACGAGCACTACCGCAAACCGACAAGTACTACAACAAGTACCTATGCATACCCGCACCATCATCCACATCCTCCTGTCGGGATCACCTAAGTTCCATGTTGCTAAAAAGCATTCCCGATTCATGATCATTATGTTCAAGTAGATAATTAGTCAAGATTAGCATTTAGTTTAGCTTGAACCCCATTATAAGCAACTAAGCAAAGGCGCACCGATACTAACATACTACACCATAACCAAGGCGACAAGGTAAAGGTATGGAATAGGTATGACACAAATAGGATTCAAATTAAACCGCAATGCATGAAATGTAAATTCGGAAAGTAAGAATGTAGGCGCAATGTGCGTCAAGGACACTTACCTGTCTTCTCTTGCTGCTGCTTGTTCAAACTCTAGATCTTGGATATTCTCGTACTCTTCCTCGTCTATTAACGTCATACCGGAAAAGCACATGTACATAGCAAATAAGAAAACAGTACACCAAACAGTACCTACTGTCTAGGAAAACAAGTACCTTTAAATAGTACTTGTCACTACGAACTCGTGAGCCCGAGCATCACCTAAATCGGAGTTACGAGCTAAAAGTTATGAGTGTTTTAAGTCATAGGGTTTAAATTGTAAAACAACAGCTTAAAGGACCTATTTGTAATTTCTAAAAAGTACATGGACCTAATTGTAATTATGGAAAAGTTCAGGGGTCTAAATGAAAAGGTACAGGACTAAAATGTAATTTTAGAAAAGCTTAGGGGTGTTTATGTAAAATTACAGGACCTAGACATAATTATAAAATTACTCAGGGGCTAAAGTGTAAAATTTCCATCTGCTGCGCTCTGTTAGGATTAAAACCTCAATATAAATTAATCTAGGGCTGATTATGTAACGAGGTAGGGTTTCTTTATTAATTAACTAAAACCGCGAGGTCTTATTTGCAAAATCGCCAATCACGGTTGGATAGATCTAATCCGGATCGTAGATCTAAAATCTCATAGCCTAGAACAAGTCCGGCGGGCGGCAGCGGCGAAGAACGCCGACGAGCGGCGGCGCCATTGGGGCTCGCCCGATTGGGGCCGTTTAGGCGCCCGGTGCCCTATTTTCTACGCAGGAAGGGAGGGAGGCGGAGGTGGCTCGCGACGGTGATGTGCGGGGGAGGGGAACGACGGCGTCTCGCGGGCGGCTCGAGCGACGAGGGAGCGCCACACGGTCCACGGGCGACGCGACCACTCCGGGCGGCGGCGATGGAGGCGGAGGTGCTTGAGCTAGGGCTCGATTGGTGACGGGTTTTGGGGAAAAAGGGCACGAGCGTGCGGGACGGGGTATTTAAGGGGCTCGGGCGTGGCGCGCACGCCAAGGATGGCCGGGCTCGGAGGCGGATTCGTCTCCGATTCGGTTAGGGTTGGGGACGGGCACGCGGGGCCCGAGGTGGGCTTGCGGGGGTCGGGTGGGGCTGGCGCACGGGTGTGGGCTGCGGGGGCTTGCCGGCGAGCCGGAGTGGCTTGGTAGGCCGTGCGGGAGATAGAAAGAAAAGAGGGCGAGAGAAGGGGAGTGGGCCGGGAAGAAGTGGCCCATGGCCTAGGGTTTTATTCTTTTTCTTTTCTTTTTTTCTAATTTCTAGGTTTCCTTTATTCTATTAGCCAAAATAATTTCTAATCGAAATTCTACTCGATTTTGTAAATGCATTTTTCATCCAATAAAATGCAAAATCTACCAGCATGAATGCAATATACATTATTTTTTATAAATAGTAAAATAATTCATTTTACCAGAAATTAATTACTTATCCTAAGATAAATGCTAGCATTCTAATAAAATAAAAAGGGAAATTTATGTTATTGAAAAGTTTAAAAAATCAGGGTGTTACAGTTAATGACAATTTATATCTGTATGACGTTTATTACTTATAAACTATGATGTTCCTATTCGTCATAATGTAAATGTTTGTTTAGTTGTGACGATTTTGTGCTCATATTTAGTGACGAATCTTTATTTTTGTCATGAAACAAGCAACTACTTACAAAACGTCATGAATCGTATTGAGTTTATGACCAAACAGTATGCTGTCATGAGAATTTCGTCACAGAAGCCCACATTTGTTGTAGTTGATTTCCTCTTTTCCCTCAACATGACGTGCACAGAGGCCAGGGACTCGGCAAAGGCACTGAATTGCAGAGTACCCGCTCTTTGTCCACTGCCGGCGCCTGTGGCACTCGGCAAACGGGCAGTGTACCGTGTGTTTAGTGTTTACCGAGTGCCGCTGCATGGCCAATCGGCAAACAGGCCTTTTGCTGAGTGCCTGGCACTCGGTAAGCAAGCTTGTTTCCTATAGTGAGGTGTGATCTTGTTGAAACGAAAACGAAAATGATGGTGCGAAGGATTAAAGATGAGTGATGGCCACCGGTGCAAAAAGATTAAGCGTATCTACCGGGCATATTCAATTTCCGTCACATATGGCTCGGACCAACTGGCTCGAGCGGCAATAAGATTTTTAAACATACGTGTCAGTTGGTTTCCTATTTCAAAATTTCAATCCAGCACACAAGCTAACCCATCCGCGGCAACTGCTGATCTGGCCGCGGTAAACGCATGCTTGCCAAATGAATCAACTAGAGCCTTGCGTCCTCTGACAATCATTAAACTGCCACCGTTAACTAATCTGTCGCCAATCATTAACTAATCTGTCGCTGCCCTTCGTTAATTTCGTGACGAAATCCGTTCACCTTTCTGGCTCTTCCGAACCTTGCGTGTGCTGATGTTATCAAAAAAAAAACCTTGCGTGTGCTGACACACCACCCACCAACCCGAAGCGCCCCTGGTCAGTAATAAGTCAGCACGGTCAGCTATCCGGCAACACAGTGAGCGGGCACACCAACAAACCCGACCCACCTGGTCGCCCAAGAGACAGCTGCTGTTGACGCGCACGGTACCAACTAGTGGCTCGGCCTGGCCACCAGGAAGGCATGACATGGACGTGGCAGATTCTGAAGCCCTAGGTCGCTGTCAGAAACACGGAAAGGGCAGGGCTGCCCTATCCCTTACTCCGTTCCCCATCTCCTTGCCTGGATATCAGATTCCCTCTCTCTCTCCACACCCTGGAGCTCTCGTCCCTCCAGATCTGCCCCGTCTTTGAGCTCAGGCGTTCTCCCTCTCACTACCAGCGGAGCTTGCCGGGCGTGCGGGAGCTGGTGAAGCGACCTAAGGTTCGGCAACCAGGTGAGCCGAACTCTCCAAGCCTAACCTCGAGTCTGCGATGTCCATTTCTTCGAGATCTCCTCCAGGACCTGAACTGGATTTGATTTTTCCAACTAGCAGCCAGGTAGGAGGACACGCCGCGGGAGCTTCAGGTCCTGTCTCCGGCTGGCCCACCACCCGAGGAGGCGCCGGCACTCTCGATCTCGGTCAGCCGCTGGCCGGGAAAAGGTTTCCCCAAAATCTAACCCTAATCTTGGTGTGTTGAGATTCTCTTTCCCGTTATTACTGCTCTCTGTCAGAAGCTAACACGACAATTAATTTTCTGATTTTTTCTTCACCTAGCAGGAGGAACCATGGGAGGCGAAGCAGCAAGTCAGCAGAAGCAGATGGAGAGGGAGCTTGGTGATGGGCTGCCGCGTCTCACCGAAGACAACTGGGGAGAGATCCTCGTCCGCCTGCCCGCCATGGACGTTCTCCGCTGCCGCGCTGTCTGCAGGGCATGGCGCATCATCACCACTGGCCCGCGCTTCCTCACAGACCACGCACGTCGCCAGGAGCGCGAGATACTGCTGTACAAGTACGTGCTCTGCCAGCGGCCGCGTGAGGAGTTGCAGTCGAGACGCCCCGTCGTGGAGGAGGTGGTGCTAGAGGCATTCAACGTTTCCGGTAAAGAGAAGGGCAGGTGGAGCCTCGTCCAATACCGGAAACCCGATGATGGAGGCTGGCTCCTCCTCGCCGTTGTTGAAGGCGTCCTTCTATTCAAGAATTGGGACGGCCTGTACACTTTATGCAATCCAATTACTAGAAAGTGGGCAGACCTGCCACAACTTCTTCCACCCGGGCCTGCACATCCTTCTGTCGCCGGGGATGATAGAGAGTACGGCTTCTACTTTCATCAGCCATCTAGAGAATATCGTCTTTTGTGCAGTCATGATTCCACTGTCAATGGGAAATGGTGCATTCTCTCCACCGGACAAGCTGAACCAAGGTACATTGATGCAGCGGTAACCGTATCACTCCCTTACCTGTGCAAGGCTGTGACAACGCCATTCGCCCTCCACGGCAGTCTACACTGGCCACCTCACCAGGGATCAGTCAAGGACCAAACCAAGATACTGGTGTTTCACATGTTATCAGAGATGTTCACCGAAATGGAGGGTCCTCCCACGACCACAGGCCATCTTGTGAAGTTGTTTGACATGCAGGGGTTGCTTGTTGCTGCAGACTTTGGGCCCAAGATGGACATTAATCTCTGGTTCCTTGAGAATTATGGCAATGCTACTAGCTGGAAACTGCGTCACCGTGTTGCGGGACCATGGGGACCATACAATTATGGAAGGCCTTTGAAACCATTCTGTCTGTTGGGTGTGGCTGCAGCGGCTGACGGAGACGGGAACATCATGCTTGGCAACAGTCAATGTATAGAAGTGTACAACGTGAAGAAAAAGACGCTAAAAGCCATCGACTCTGTGGTTAAAGTTGTTGTGTCAAAGCATGTTTTCAAGGCAAACCTGGTGAACCACCCGCATTTCTCTATACGGCCAGCCGCCGACTTGTCTTTTGTGCATTTCTAGTGACAAGATCCTTAATCGAAATAACTACCTGCACTGTGTTTGGCTATCTAGATTACATTTGCCAAATTGGATATTGTTTATTTCAGTTGACTTGAATAGTGTTTTAATGCATTTACCTTTTTCAGTAATGGTTTTCAAATTTAATTCGACTTGTGATGTTTTGGTTTGCCTGTACCTTGATGAAGAATGCCATGAACTATATGAATACATATAATTTGTGTATCATATATTATGACCTCACTGTGTTCTTTTACATCAACTTTTCGCTGTCATTTTCAACAACAGGGCTTGCTGCGTGCTTTTAGTTTATGGGAAAGATGTATGACATAGAGTAAAAGTTGGGAAATTTGTATCCATATATATGTATGCAATAATGTTAAGGAAAGCTGGACACTGAAATGCATACCATTTGCTGAAAGTGACATGAAATTGTCAAAAATGCCGTTTAGTGACTTCACATGATAGCCTGCAGATGCTTTGCAAGAGTGTAATCGAAACTTATATTTCTTTTGCATTTTGTATATGTAGAAACTAAGGTATCAGTTTTTGTCTGCTTTGCCAGTAGTGTTAGTAAAAACAGTGCTACAGTCTGCATTCGAAGCACCAGGAAGGAGCAGAGGCGAAGTATTTAAACCTTTCGCTGCCAGTTTCAACAACGGGGCTTGTAAATCTTTTGCATCAATTTCATTGCTCCACTGACAATCAAAGTAGAAAAGACAAAAGAAGCCTTTACCTCTCATTTTAAACAAAAAGTCAGTCTCAATGCTCACAAACACATGTAAATAAAAAGGAAAGGTTGTTTTCCATTAGAAAAAAAAAAAGACACGGTGTTGCTATTAATCGTTTTTTAATGCTTTTGCCTTTATGAAGCATGTCACTAATTACACTGTCTGTGGTTGCACAAAAATATGCATATTTTAGGACTTTCCACCTTATTCTTGTGTAATACTCATGTGTTTCTCTTGAGGTAAAAAAAAGACACTGAAGGCATTATGTATTCCATATATATAATGATGAACTTTTATACATTTTTAATAAAAAATAAAAATATGCATTTTTAGGTTGTTTCACCATATACTAGAATGAAAACTCATGAACTGTATTGAGTCGAGATACACAGCGAATTAATTTAGTCCGCATTTGACAGAAAAAATATTAAATTTTCATGAATTATATCTCAGGGAACCATCACCATTGTGGTACAAAAGAACCAGATGTCAAGAAGGAAAAAAATTCTTACATAATATCAATATAATAAATTGATTTCTAATTCTAATAAGAAATGATTGTTGTACAGGGATAGTTCTATTTTTGGGTTTGCAGTGAAATATCAAAGAAACCAAATCATTTGTTTTAGGGAGGAAAATTAAACAAGACATGTGTCCTTCAGAGACCCATATATAAGACCTCATCTCTCTCATGCCATGCGTGTTTGTCACAACCTCAAATCCAATCCCGATACGTTTCCAGACCCATCTTGCATGTCTTCATCATTTTCATACTAGGTAATGACACACGGGAAAAGGTAACCATGTTCTCTCGTGCACAAAATGATATATCTACCATATCTTCGCTTGCTGGTGCGAAGGAAATAAACACGGGCAGGTTTCATCTTCATCTTCCTAATAGTACCACTCAACCTCAATGCACATCAACACATATATAAAGAAGACAGGTCGCTTTCCATAAATGAATACAGGATGCTAAATGCGAATGCCCGTGTGTTGTTATGGTCATGGCTTAAAAAAATTATTATCCATATAAATATAAACATGAAATATATCATATATTTAGAACACAGTGGTGATCAGTTCACGGATAATGCTACTTGGCTGATGTCTTTTTCAATGTTTGAATTCACTTTTATTTTAACATTGTTGTCAATTTACTACACATACTTTTGCTGATAATTTTTCGGTACTACTACTTCTTGAAAAATAACCTAAGTGGTGGGACTATAAGAGGACACTATGTTCCTGTTTGATTTTCAAAGCACGGACATCGACTTGATTTCCATAGAGAAAGCTGTACATGTATTGTGGTTAGCTTAGTATTTATCGCACGGTACAAAGATAGTTCAATGTCGGGGCTTGCAGGGATCAGTTTCAGTGCTAAAGCTAAAGCAAAAAAAAAAAAAAAAAAAAAACTATTGATCCACAGGTCACCACATGACAATGGAAAGAACCAGGTGTAAACCTTGAACCAAAGAGATGTAAATAAAAACGGTTGAACATCCTCTGTAATCACAGCATCTAAATAAGGATTGGTACTGTCCACTTGGAATGTCCATAGCTGCAGCTGCATCCTTTCAAGGTACGCGGCTCCTTGTTTGCATTACCTCCTTCCGGGAGAACTTGTGCATCTATCTTATAGTATATACTAATTGGAGGCTCCTTTTGAGGCCTCCACATTAATCGGAAGAAAATCCTAGAAATTCCCACAAAAAAGCAAAACATCCGGCCATTAGTTTAGATGACGATTAGTACATAACCATTGGATCCTTTGTTATCTTCCCCCACGTCTCCTCACATCAGGACTGCCTCACGTCTCCTCACGTAACCTCACGTAATCCTTCCTTCCCAGCTCTCCTGACGTAAGCTTCCATGCTATATCGTCTTGGCCAAAGCCCACCATGGAAAGAAATCATTGTGTGCCTTTGATCTTCCTCCCCTGTGTTGTCTTTCGTCCTTGCTCCCTCAGATTCAACTACACCTGGATTTCAACTTTCGCTGCTGCAAAGGCCATCAATCGGTTATATTCGATCTTCGAATTCCTCCTATCCTGGCCCTAACGAGTGTGTTTCTCCTCCATCCATTGCAGATCAATCTGGACGACTTGGAAATTGACTTTTGCCGGTAAGGAAGGCCTAGCATTGATTGACATCATGGAATCGTTTAACTAGTGGCTTGATTCTGTTAGGAATATAACAAAACGCGCACAGATCATTAGTGCCATCACCACTAATGCTAAAGAGTAAAGACACAGACCAAAGCAGTTTGCTTCAGCATATGAAGGCAAAGAGTTTGAGGTCCAAACAAATCTAGGTGAGGCCGGTGTCCATAACTATCATCCTGATGCCAAACCTCCAAGGTAGCAATTAGATGTGTTTATATTAAATCTGCAACATTATTGAGAACTGAATACAGATCCATTCTTCATCTCTGCAATCTTGTGAGCCACGAGGTGACCTGATCATTTGCAGAACAAATGACCTTTTAGCTGTGTGCCATGCAAATATATGCTACTGAGCCCTCGGCAATGAGTATCATGCTGTCTTCAAAGTAGATGGCGTCAATGACATCAGTCAGAACTCTATGGCTTAGTAGTCAATCTCACAATCTGATGCAGAAGGAATTGGGGTACATGGGTGCGGCAATGACTGATCAAAAGGTTGCTTCTGACCAGTCCATGACTTTAGCAGTTGCGTGAATTCATAACAAGTACTAACTGATTCATGAATGTAGGGACCATCAAAGGAGTTGATGACTGAGAAGATTGATCGTGTGTAGATGCCTGTGGGCACAATGCTTGCAACATCACATCAACGAATTACTGGATCTTTGGCTGACTCTGTTGCATGGAAGTGTAATTTTGTTGAGGTTGTAGTAAAAGGAATAAATTTGTCACACTTATCTAGACAGTTCATTGTTAGAGAACGCGTACGATAACTTGAGGTAGAAAGAGACATATTAGAGATCAATTCCAATTGAGTTCATAGATCTGGAAAGCACATGGTAGTCTTGATGTACATGCATCATGCATGTGATCCATAGACCAATAAGCATGTCTGAGATGCGACAGATATCGCTTGCAATGAGAACTCCACATTGGATACATTGGATAAGAATTTTTTTTTAAGAATACTGAGCATGCATAGCCTCTAGCAAATCAAGATATTGGAGCACAAACATTGAATAATCTGCGGTTGGAGTAGCATGTAGCGGGAGTTTGATGCCAACAATGCAGATAACATATCAATGTTACAGTTGGAGAATTAATAGAATGATAGAATTGAATGTCACTGATGTTTGACAGATTGAAACATTGTTCCAGGGCACGTGCCAGCTTATTTAAGACTGTTTCAAATGTTATATGTGATCAAGTGCCATCATTAGCTCTAATTGTTTGAATTAATTTCATAATAAAAGGTTTGTACAAACTATTCCGTTGACAACGACTGGTAAGATATATTTACCAATTATTTGGCCAACCGTTAAGATCTCCAGATAATAATAAGAAGATATAATTAAGCTCAAACTGCATTATAGAACATTAATTTGGTGTTGAATATATGATCTCAAATGCTCTTACTCAATTATATTATTCTAAAGAGCCTGTGCAGACGCACGGGTTGATGGGCTAGTTATATTAATAATAAGGTAATTACCACATATATGTCAGATCTATTTTAATGACCATACAAGGTCTATCTCTACAGTCATATCTTATCATATTATATTGAAGACCTGAGTTCAGGCTGGAAAGAAAAAATACAGTGTAACAGTCATGACATAATAAAATAAAGTGCAAAGCATTGCACAACATGCTGCTCACGATCGAAGTGGTAATCGTTCCATTTAGAAGCTCTGTAGCTGCAAGAGGAAACATTGCACGCTGTATGCTGCCAGGAGAATGGATGTTTGTGCAAGATCTTGATAATAAAGCCGACGTTCCACATAAATTGTGCGCGCCCCAAGCCAAAAATAATGATCAGTGTAAAATACTAATCGTCTGAGGCTCCTTAATTTTATGTATACCTTTGTAGGCTATTCAGCAAAATGCAACCTGAGGGAACAAGTGCCACAAGTTGGCTTAATAACCTTCTTCGAATCTGAGGTAACATTCGTCACTATATCATCACTACTGGTAACAATCATCACTATATCCTTGGCCATATAGGGATGGCGTTGTGTCCAACGTCGCTATAGAAAAACCCCGTCGCTATATCGCGAACTATTAGGGACAGAGATGAACAAGTCGTCCTGGTAACTTTTCTTTCAGACAATTTTCTTGCAACCCGTCACTACTGGCGCCCTTCCTCGAAATAGTAGCGATGGCTGTCTATGACGCCATCACTACCAACATGATAGTGACAGACCACTTTCACCCGTAATTAAACCACGCCGCTAAAGCCCGCTTCTGTGGTAGTGTTATAAATATAACTTTTCACATCAATGTTTTACATCACTTATTATGCTTATAACTTTTTTTGGAACTTATGAATAAGTTTTATATAGATCTTAGAAGTGATATGTAAACCACAACACGTCACGTGACTGCATAGTGCCAGCTCATAGAACGACAACGGAAAAAAGTACTTTGACATGGGCCCGCACGGTGGGAGAAGTATGCGACAGCAGCAGAAAACAAGTTGCCAACAGTAGAAGCGGGTCTGCATGCACTACCGGAAAGGAGATGTTTGCCAAGTTCCATAGGCACTAGACAAAGGCCAAATACACTCGGCATTGGGTTTGTTGAGTGTAACACTCAACAATGTCCACTCGGTAAAAAAAGTATCCGTAAAGACATCTTTACCAAGTCTGTTTGTCATCGTACAGTCGGCAAACCGTTTTGCCCAGTGTCTGTGTTGGTGCACTAAGCGACGAATGTAATGCGTGCTTAGCACACCGAACACAAAGAACTAAAATGTGAGGTAGATAAATAGAGTGGCGAGGTAACAACTCTTAGTATAAACGAGGTTAGGTCCAGATTACGTGTGTCTTTACAAGTGACTCTTGGGTCCCTTTATAATCCTAGGAAGCCACACTTTACAAGACCATTCTACCCCTCGCTGCCGTCCTCGGTTCTACTAGAAGGCGGTAACTCTTGAGCGCAATCCGAGAAAACTAGCCAAGCACGCGTGATTCGCGGCTTAGCTGGCCCTTGGCTGGCGAGCACTCCAGCTCGGCGCTTTGCTAGATCCCCGATGCTTTGCTTGGGTGCGGCTTCGCCCGGCTTGGCCTGATGGTCGCCCTGCAGGTCCCAAGCCTTCCTGTCGGGGGCTCTTCTCCTACGCTGGGCCCCCTCTACGCTCCGCCCGGAGGTGCCTCCTTCGCCTCCGCTTCTTCCATTCGTTGACCTACACGTTCGCCTGGAGACTTAGGGTTAGACAGGAGTTAGATGTGGGGGCCGTGACGTTTGCTCCGCGCCAGGCCCCCAACAGTAGGCCCTCGATGGATGAGCTCTTCTTGCTTCGCGGATTTGAGCGCGGTCGATCAGAGTTCCGCCCTGTGCCCGTGGGTGAGTGCGGGGAAACGCCACTCCCCGTGCTTCTTGACCTAGGTTTTCCTCTTCCTATAAAATGGGCGAGACGGTGAAAAGTTCTTCACCACGCCTTGCGAAGAATTTTCTCGTTTGGACCTTTCCTCACTTTTGACTTTCGCTGGTTGCTTCTGCTGAGCTATTTTCGCTACGCTTTTCTGTCTTCGCTTTGCTTACGTGAGTCGGTTTGCTTTGCTTCTATTTTTAGTTGGCGTCTTCGCCTTACTCTTGCTGAGCCTCTTTTCGTGACACTCTTGCAGATGGCTTCGCCTGCTCGCTCCGCCGGCTTGGAACATCAGGGTCCGTCCAAGCTTCGCTTGGAGGACTGAACTATGCGCTAGCCACTGCCTTCCTCGTCCGAGGAGAGCGAGAACGCCGCTGAGGGTGATGACGACCAGGACGGCGGCGAGGCTCCGGCCAATGCTTCTGCCATCGGCGTTGGTTCTGGCACGGATGCCTCACGCCGCCGACGCCCCATGGTCCTAAAGACCCCCAAGGCCCCGAACCCGAAGATGTTTTGTATCGAGTCGTTGAAGATGACCGACGCGCTCACGAAGGAGCTGGTCGATCTGGGCTACCTCGGGGGTACCGCCTCCTGGTTGGCAAGGTAGAGCTGTAGCCCGGGGCGGACGAGGTGGTGGTATTTCGCGAGTACTTCATCGCGAGGCTCGTCGTTCCCTGCCACCAGTTTGTGCTGGCTGTACTGGAATGATACCGGATCAAGCTGCATCAGCTGTCTCCAAGCGCCTTCGCTCACCTGAGCAAGTTCGACGTGTTTACCCGGCACTTCATGCTACACAATCAGAAGCACCACATTGAGATCAACGGCGTGCAGCACGACTGCAACTACGTGTCGTTCACCTGCACGCCCCGTCGGAACGAGAACGAGGAAGTCATGCACAAGAGCATGAACAAGTGGAGCCAGCACTGGCATCAGTACTGGTTCTACGCCAGGGTACCAGGCGAAGCGGTGACTGAGGCCGGGGAGACGAGGACGATCTACCCGCTTCCTTCGCCCTTGGTGCCTTCGAAGATGATCCGGGCGCCCGACTTCGAGCGGCGTGGGTAGGACGCTGGCGATATGTATGCAATAATGTTAAGGAAAACTGGACCCTGAAATGCATACCATTTGCACATCGCTCCTCGCATTGTTTATCCCGATGCTCAGAGCGAACAGATGCAATTTGTATTAAAACAAAGATCAGAGAAACGATTTTCTCTGATGCTTAATTACTTTTATACTACACTACCTCACAAACTAGCTTTACTGACGGTCTCAAAAGACCAATCACTAGATTGAAAGTGGTGACGGATTTATTTTTCCGCTTCGTTGTCGCTTTCCGTGCTTCTGTGCACGTCCTGCTGCCGGCTGCTGTAAGACTCCAGGGAAGCTTAGTTACGCGTATCCCAATTAATTATTTAACTGGAAGCTTGAGAACGGGAAAAAATCAGGTTTGCTGGCAGCTGGCGGTGCATGCGCAGGAGAAACAGAATGCCATTATATTGCTTTGTTTCCATGTGTACGCCATGCAATGGAAAATATTTCTAAACCTTGTATTTTTGAACTTTAGGCAATAGCTGGTTGTATATGGCCCTATATCACATTGTATCTCTCTAACATCATATCAATGGCAGGTGGACGCTCTAGAGTAGTCATCTAGTTACTTGCAATGAAATTATTAATTCAATTGGTTATACGAAATTTGCAGAGTCCTATATTTTGTTTCAGTAGTGCATTTGGAAACTCAACTATATTCCCAACGTTCTTTTCTGGGTTTTTTTTTTGCAACAAAATTCATAGGACAGTTTGTACCTTAATTACATTAAAAAAAACTCGACCTGCCAGGGGAAGCCCCCCGACGGCATTTGCTAAGGAGAAGACCTTCTCACGCAGGTCGAGAAAACCCCCGAACCCCACTCCCTGGTCATACACCGGGACTCAGCTGGCCTGTGAGCTGTGGCGCGAGCCTTTACCGCGTGCTTTGGCACAGAGAGGGCGAGGGATTTTTTTGTGAGAACGGGGGATCGAACCCGCCTGGCCAGGCTGCCAGCCGCAAGCCTTACCAGTGCGCTGAGCGCACGTTCTCACCTTAATTACATTAAGAAATATAACAGAACTAAAATGATGGTCAAGTATAAAAGGAAAAAAATACATACATGGTTTGGCTATAATCGGATAATGGCTGCTGCATGTTGCTCCCTCTCAACAATCACCACTTGAACCACGGGTGTGCTAAACAATTATCTTTCCAATAGGAAGAACTTACAAAAATACTCAATTTTGTTTCTAAAAATTCATCTCATGTTTAGTATAGTCTCCTACTTTAGGTTTACCCATGCAACACATCTGTATAAAGACACACTCGAGCTATTACTTGGTCCTTGCATGTTTATTGTGAATCTGTTTTACCATACAAATTAACAAAATGTAAGCTGTAAAAGACTTTGCTTACCTTACGACTTTATCAACATAAATCATATCCACAAATGTTAGCATACCCGCTGAGCATCTGAGATGTTGCATCTCAAACATATTCAGAAGACACATTGCATTAAATCACAGTACATTACACAACAATTAACTAAAACCGCAGCATCAACGCTTTTACATCACATGCAATATTAATCCAGCAACACTGAAGCTATATCGCTCCACATTACTTCAGTGTGTTTACATATCAGTATAGATCAGCACCTGTGTGATGGAAATGTCATATGGCATCAATGACCTCTTCTACCAAGCAGACTATTCATCCGGTCTTGAAGTCGCATCAATGTGTGTTGTAATAGGTAGATGTTGAGACTAGTTAAATACATCACGCAAACATCCCCGACGGGCTGCCATAAATGCTTTTTGACGTTATACTAAATAGCATCAATTAAATTATTCCTAGCAACGGCACGAGAGATAATTTAGAAGATGCTCTTTAGTGTCAAATAGTGAAATCCACAAGCGCACGAATTATACCGTTGTGTCCTTTCACCATTGAATTGCTCCAATGGCTATCATTTACAGTTCGCCCAACGAAGGCACCGTAAGAATAAAGTATTAATATGGACATCATAAATATAAAGATCTGTATTGTCAATCAGTGTATATGTAGGGGGGGGGGGGGGCAGATATGATGAAAAAGGGGGTAGTGCGACACACATCAGAATCATTCCCATAAATAAAGAAAGCATAAGCATCTAGTGGATTTCAGTCAGGAGAGCATATCTTACACTCTAATGTTAGTATAACTATATACCTGCATAGTGAAACAATTACAACGAAGTATTTAGTACTCATTTTTGTACTTTCAGGTGTTTGTAGATGGTCAAGCATCAAAAGGAAACAAATACTTCATAGATGGTTAAGTGAAAATAAAAACAACAACGCTCATTCTTTCTTCCTATCATAATCCATTTCTTAAAAAATAAACCAGGGTAGACACATAGTTGCTGCGCCGCAGGATCCCTGCCACTTCACCACAAATCGGTTCTCTATCAATCGTTGTTGGCTCACGTAGTGACAGCTCCCTCTGTCACAGTGAAGACCAAGATTGACTCATTTTCTTACCAATGGCCGACTATTGAGCACTCCAACCTCTCCGATGAATTAATCATCAATTCATGGAACATATGTCAGTGTAACTCGGTCTAGCCCTCCCAAGTTCTTCCTCCTTCTGTTTTTGCAGCTTCTCGTGATGTATGTGAGCTTTTCCCTTATGTAATTCATATAAGTGAGGCACCTCCAAGTCGAGCTCCTACTTTCGCACCTACCCATCAACGGCAAGCTCCGTGGTGATCTTCTAGACTTAGGTGAAGGTCCCAAACACCCTCAAATTTTCAAGTTCTGTGACAAGTGCAGAAAGGACGTACCTCGAATCAGCCTCGGGCATCACGCAACCATCACAAATCAACATTGGCCTGCCGTGAATAGGATGTGCTTGCAATGAATCGGCTTGGAGAGGCGTGGAGCAGGCCAACGTGGGGAAGGGAGGCAGGTTCTGCCAGCAAGGAAGGGACTTACCACCGAACGTCTAGTGTTCTGGCGTCTACGCCTATGGAGAGAGAGAGAGAGAGAGAGAGAGAGAGAGAGGCACGGTGCGGTGTCGCGGGGAGAGAGAGAGAGAGTGAGAGTTGATTAGGAGAGAATGACGAAGGACCTACGGTTTGGAGTGGAGAAACAAGTATATATAGTAACAGGCTAAACTGACTTGCAGTTGGGGTGGGGGCACAATAATATCGGGCCGAATTTGATGTCACTATGCCTAAAATTGTTTTAATATTGGGTCACAATGACATCACTAAGCTCGATATTGCTATCCATTTTCAATAGCGGGCAACGTTGAAGTCACCAACCAGCTGCTCATCCTCGTCCACGACTCCAGATGGGGCAACCTGCACTATAACAAAAACGTATTATAGCCATGGGAGCAAAAATACAATAAAAATGGAAAAAAATAGACCATGGCTACAAATGGAGGCTTATTGGTAGCGGCGGTACACATACATACAGACCAACATCAACTGAAAGCACTAGGACAGGAGGACGCACGGTGGCAGAAGCACTTTTTTTTTCTTTTGAACTCAGCTGCAGAAAACACGTTGCCAGCAATAGAAGCAGGTCATGGAGCGTATAGGTTTGTGGGGGATATTCTCGATTCCAGCAACAGAAGCTAATCCATCGGCTCCGGCCTTTGCTTCGCCGGGCAGCGCCCCGGCAGGATCTGAGGCTGGAAGGAGTAAACCATGTTTCGTGCAGACGAAAGCTTCAGGCGTTGCCGCGGCCGCCGTTGCCAATGAATCAACAACCGGCGGCACGGCTGGTCTGTTGTCTGTCTCGCGGGGTTCTATGTCGATTCAAGCGAGGACGTCATCTGGCCGCTGTTTGCCAATTATTAACTAATTATAATCTGCTGCTGCCCTTTTTATAATTTCGTGACGAAATCCATTCAACTTTCCGGCTCGCCCCAACCTCTTGCGTGCGGTGTGACACACCAAGCAACCCGATGCCAGCACGGTGAGCAAACTGCCAACACAGTCAGCGGGCACACATCACCCAGCCCGATGCACCTGGTCGCTGTCAGAAACACGAGAAGAGCAGGGCGCCCTAACCCCGTTCCCCATCTCCAAGCCTGGAAATCAGATTTCCTCTCCTCTCTCTCCACAACCCGGAGCTCCCCTCCTCCCTCCAGATCCGCCCGATTATTCCGTTCACTTCTTCTCTCTCACACCACCACAGGAGTCTGCCGGGGCTGCACGAGCTCGTGGAGCCAGCCAAGCTTCGAGAACCAGGTGTGTCCAGGTAAGCCCAAATCCCCAAACCTAACCTCGAGTATCCGATCTCCAGTTCTTCCAGATGCTGAACTGGATTTGGTCTTTCTACCCAGCAGCCAAGCAGGAGGACACGGCGTGGGAGCTTCAGGGCCTGTCTTCGGCCGGTTCGCCAGTTGTGGAGGCGCCACTGCTCTCGATCTCGCACATCTGCCGGCCAGGAAAAGGTTTCCCCAATCTCTAGTCCCTAATCTTGTGTTTTGGGCGTTAGTTCTCGTTCTCACTGCTCTATGTCAGAGAAGCTAACCCGGCAGTAAAATTTCTGATTGTTGTTCACCTTGCAGCACCAAGCAGATCGACCGGAGAAACCATGGGAGGCGAAGCAGCCAGTCAGCAGAAGAGGATGCAGATGGAGCTCGGTGACGAGCTGCCGCGTCTCACCGAGGACACCTGGAGCGATATCCTCGTCCGCCTGCCAGCCAAGGACGTCCTCCGCTGCCGTGCCGTCTGCACGGCCTGGCGCGTCATCGCCACTGGCCGGAGGTTCCTCATCGACAACGCACGTCGGCAGGAGCGCAAGGTCCTGCTGTACAGGTACGTCGTCGGCCAGCAGCTGCGTCAGGAGTTGGTGCTGGAGGCGCTCCCCATTTCTGGTGATGACAAGGGCAGGCAGAGCCTAATCCAGTACCGCAAACCTCATGATGGGGGCAGGCTCCTCCTCGCCGTCTTCGACGGTGTCCTGCAATTCAAGAGTTTGGACGGTCTTTACATACTGTGCAATCCAGTAACTAGGAAGTGGGTAGACCTGCCAAAACTTCTGCTCACTGGGTTTGTTCATCCTAGAACTGATAGAGAGAGCGCCTTCTACTTTCATCAGCCATCTGGGGAGTATCGTCTTTTGTGCCGTTATGATTCGACTGTCAATGGGAAATGGTGTGTTCTCTCCACCGGACAAGAGGAACCAAGGGACATTGATATGCAAGGTGCTGATGTCAATGAGATAACCGTATCACTGCCTTGTCTGCGCGTGACAGCGCCATTGGCCCTCCATGGCAGTCTGTACTGGCCACCTCGCCAGGGACCAGTCAAGGACCAGACCAAGATAGTGGTATTTGACATGTTATCAGAGATGTTCAATCAAATGGCGGGTCCTCCAACGACCAAATACCATCTTGTAAAGCTATTGGACATGGAGGGGCTGCTTGTTTCTGCAGACTTTGGGAAGAAGAAGGACATTGATCTGTGGTTCCTTGGGGATGATGGCAATGCTACTACCTGGGAACTGCGCCACCGTGTTGCGGCACCCTGGGGACCATACAGTTCTGACAGGCCACGGGGACCATTATGTATGATAGGTGTAGCTGCAGCGGCTGACGTAGATGGAAACATAATGCTTGGTAACTGTCATGGTTTACAGGTGTACAACGTCAAGAAAAATACGCTGAAAGCCATCGACTCTGCGGATGAAGTTGTTGTGTCCAAGCATGTTTTCAAGGCAAACCTGTTGAACCACCCACATTTCTCTATACGGCCAGCCGCCGAATTGCCTTTTGTGAATTTCTAGTGATAAGATCCTTGATCCAAATAACTACCTGTCTGTTTGATTGTCTATATGACATTTGCCAAACTGGTATTGTTGATTTCAGATGACTTTAATCATGTTTTAATGAATTTTGCTTTTTCACTAATGATTCTGTTGGTTATGGTTTTGCTCGCCTATATTTTGATGAAGAATGCTAGGAATTTTATGAATACAGATATTTTGTATATCATCCATCATGACTTAACCGTGTTCTTTGCATCAACCCCTCGCTGCCATTTTCGACAACAAGTCTTGTAAATCTTTTGCATCAATTTCCTGGCAGAAAAACAAAAGAAGCTCGCACCTGTCATTTTCAACTACAGAAAACCATTAGACAACAGAAAAGGACAGCCGCAGTGCACATCAATACATGTATACGTATTTTTCCGTACAAATCTAAACATAGAAAAAATGAAATATCTCATATAAGGAGAACTTAGCAATGGTGAGTTCCTGATTTTTTTTGGTACTACTGATTCATGAGAAATATCCAAAGTGCATGGTGGGAATATAAAAGGACGCTATGTCTTGTTTGATTTTCTAAGCATGGGCATAGACATGATTTCCCCACACAAAGCTGTACAAGTATTGCGGTCAGCTTAATATTTATCGGGCCATAAAAAGATTAGTTTCAATGCTAATAAAAAGCAATAAAAAACATTGATCCCCAGGTCACCACATGACAATGGAAAGAAACAGGCGCAAACCTTGAACCCAAAGAGATGTAAATATAAACGGTTGAATATCCTCTGGAATCACAGCATCTAATATGGATTGATATGGTCAATTAGGAATGACCAGTTCAGAGAGAACCTTTGTATCTATTATATTAGAAAATAAATAACCAGATATACGTCAGTTTTATTTTATTGCCCATTCAAGGTGTATCTCTGCGGCCCTCACAAAAAAAAAGTGGTGTATCTCTACGCACTACGGGAGAACCAGAGTTTGCCGAGTGCCACGTGGCCAGGCACTCGGCAAACATTTTTCCCTACAGTAAAGAAAAAAATTATAAATTACTTAACAAATTTAAAAAATGTCAAATTTTTGGCATGGCAATATTTCAATGTCATTTGACCTACATAAAATCACATGAAGTCAAATGCAATTTTTTATATTAAATTTACTCCAACCTTAATGACTCACTCTCAAAACTCTGTTTCCTATCCGGAGATTCTTGGATTTGTACACAATGTTCGTCACAATTTTTGCAAAATGTTGTATACTATTTACCATGATGTTTATATATGATATCAAGATTTCTTGAGAGTTCTCATTATTTTTCGCCTTTGTTTACTTTTTTATAAAATTAAAATATCGTTCAATCACACGCAAGTGGTAGCATTTCTTGTACAAACTCCATAAAATTTCCCCTGGTTTTTGGTATTTTACTTCATATTGGTTTCACTAACACGAACATCAAGTTTCCATTGACTTTATTTCATTTTTCGAAACGCCTCTAGTTCAAATTTGAATTTTCATAAAAGATGAAATTAATGAACAAAATTAATTGAATATAGCAAAAAGATGAATAATTGTACCAAATTTCACAATAATGAACTAGGAACTATCTATGGCCTACAGAAAAAAATTGTGGCCAAAAACCCAAGAAAAAATTACTTTGCCGAGTGCCGTGGTTTGGACACTCGGCAAAGATCTAACGCCGTCCGAGACATAACGGGAGATTTCCTTTGCCGAGTGTGGCGGTGTTAGCCACTCGGCAAAGGGCAATATTTGCCGAGTGCCTGTTGTTTGCCGAGTGCGTTCATCCCGACACTCGGCATATGTTCAGTATGCCGTGTGCTTGCTGTTTGCCGAGTGCCTTTCCGTTGGCACTCGGCAAACATTCTGTGTGCCGAGTGCTCGACATAAAGCGCTCGGCAAACCATTCGACACTCGGCGTTTAGCCATTTTCCCGTAGTGACAGTCATATCATATTATATTGAACACATGAGTCCAGGCTGGAAAGAAAAAATTACAATGTCACAAGAGAGAAGTCTTACCAACGGCGCAATGGGCCTGATTTCGTCGATGTATGATCGTCTCTTCAGGCGTCCAGTCTCATATAAAACAGATATTTTGTATATCACCCATCATGACTAAACCGTGTTCTCTGCATCAACTGCTCGCTGTCATTTTCTACAACAGGCGATGTAAATCTCTTGCATCAATTTCATGGCTCCACGGACAATGAAAACAGAAAAAATAAAAAAATCCTTTACCTCTCATTTTAAACTACACGAAGCATGCCTGCCCCAGCCAGGTGACAGTGGTGTGTGCACCATGTTTCGCGCAAACTTGAAGTCGCTTGGCGAAGCGCGCAACGGACCCGTAGAAGTCGATTGGCGAAGCACGACGGCTTCCTCACTCATCGGGACCTCCCTCGCAGGAGGAGCTAGCCCCGCAAGAAAGGAGACTAAACGATGAACAAAAGACCAATCCATACCACAAAGCAAACACTACAATAGAAAAGGTGCGAGCAAGCCTGGCGATCGTCGGCCAGCTTATATACACCAAGCAGCACGGACCGCGACAACAAAACAATCACAAGAAAACAGGAAACCACAAGATTCGGACAAAAGCCTTATCCAAATCAGTGCAAAGACACTGAAGTTACAGTCGCGACGTAAGAAGACAAAAGACAATAACTCATAACCCGCCAAAGCGCGAAACAAATGCTAGAGCCAGTGGGAATCTAAGGAGACATCTAAGTCTAGTCTACAGAAAGAGAAGCTAAGGCTGGAGGCGACGTCACTCCGCGCTGTCCGTAGTGGAGTCAGAGGTAGTCGAGTAGGCGCCCCGTGCGGACATCCCTTCGCTGGTGGCAACACTCCTTTCCGAGCGAGCAGCGTCACCTTCGCCAGCATCCTCACCCCTTGCCTCCAAGGACTAAAAATAAGGCAGCAGCCACGGGTAAGACAGCCGAAAAAGAAAGCCGAAAGTCGGCTAAGCAAGAAGCGCAAAGAGCAGGTACCTTTGAAACCCCCGATCGGGCGTGTAGCGTGCATCCTCATAGAGGTGGCAAACCCAGTACTCCGAAGCAATTCGCCTCGCGGTGAGCCTCGTAGCGCTGCTCGAGTCAGCTCGAGTGTCCGCCAGCAACTCGACGCGATACGCCAGCAACTCGACATGAGGGCAGCCCTTGCGCTCGAGCAAGTTCAGAGCAGCCTCCGCCGATTAGAGTGAACCATACCTGCTACGCTTCTCAATAACCACATGCACAACTGGGTGCTGCGCCTAGAGCCAATCATGAAACGCGACCTCTGGGTCTGCGTGCAATGCAGGATCGAAGGGAGCCATGTAAGCCCCAACATCAGTCAGCAAAGTCACGAAAGTAGAGCTTAAGCGTCCACTCCGCCGAAAAACCTCATCGCGACGCTTTCTCAAGGAGGTCGCCAAATCCTGGTTCCCCGCCCTCAATGCTTCGATTTGCGCCCTGACAGCAATCAACTCATCCCTCGCAACAACCACCACCCGTGTCTCATTTGCTGCGACCTCAACGAGGCGCTCAACTTCGCCCGGAGGCGCGTATTTTCGCGTTCCTTAAAAGACAATTGTTTCGCAAGCTGGGCCGAGCGCATCTCGTGCCTTGCAAGAATGCCGGTAGCTTCCTCTCCCTGACGAAGGAAGAGCCGCAGCTCCGCCACCAGGTCAGAATCCGCAAGCTCAGACAAAGCAATCTCGCGCATGCAAAGGGGAGACGACGCTCGTCCCTCTATAGCGGCCGCAGATATAGAATGGGGAGCTGCCGTCCAAAATCACAATTTGAAGTCAGCGACAGTTAAAAATATAAAATAAAAAAATAAAAAACATCCGGAGGGGAGAAACGGACTCACCCGAGTCAGTAAGGGCGTTCCCGGACTTCACCTCCAAGCCAAGCTCGCAAGTGCCTCCTCCCCTAGGAGCAAGAGCGTCAACCAAAACGTCCGGCATAAACACTGAACCCGCCCGTGCATTAGCAGCACGAAGTGACTGACGCCTCGCCACGTCGGACAAGGACGGACTGTCAGCGTTACCTCGTGCAGCAGCCCCCACAGCCAAAGATACCTCCAACGTTGAAGCTAGCCTGCACGAGTCTCCTCCGTAGGATCGAGAAATCTCTAGACAGGGGTCTAACACTAGCAACGCAGAGCTCCTCAACAACATCACCACTGCTCGAGTAGAAGTAGGCGTCACGAAATACACCTTCGTTTGCAATACGGCCTCGAGTTTTAAACTCCGGACAAGTGACCGGGTCTGGGTCGACGAGATGCGAAGCTAGTGGGAAAATCACCTTCGATTCACCATCGACTGCGCTACCTCGACACCTGGGACCTTGTAGTAGAACCAGTTGGTAACCCACCTAGGGCTCCAGTTATCATTGCTATAATGCATCACACTACGGTTCTCAACACAACAAGGCGAAAGGCTGTATAGCGCATCATTGCAGTAGTGCTCCACACCTCCCACCTTCGTCCGGTGAGGCTGACAGCACAAGACGAAGTGGCGAGCAAAAACCTCAATATCCGTAGAACCTCCGTAGCCAACCATAGCCCACACAAACTAGCTAAGGTGAGCGAAGGCGCTCGGAGCAAGCTCATGCAATTGAACTTGTGGCACGACACGACAAGACCGGTCGCGAAGCATTCAAAGAAACCAACAGCCTCGTCTTGACCCGGGAGGAGCTCCGTTTCCTCGCCCGGCATCCGATACTCCGAAACATACCCTTTCTCTACCAAAATCTTTGCGTTCCCCTCAGACATAGTCGAGCCATTGATGGCGAAGGTCTGCAAGTTCTGAACCTTTTTTTAATCCAGAAAGCGGGCGCCCTCTCAACGGGTCAATCATCTGATCGGCAGTGGTTTGAGGCCCCGCCCTACTCAGCGCTGCACCAGGGTTTCCACGGCGGTTCCCTTGCTTGAGCCCTCAATATCCATAATCGTGTCCCCAACGTCCCCATCGTTGCCAATATAGGAAGATCTGAGCTCGCTAGCAATGGCGCTGGCATCTCCGAGACACCTTGAGCTACATAAGCCCCCTCAGGTTCACAGGCACGTACGGACGAAGCATCAGAGCGGGCACCACCAAGGCACCCGGATCAGGAACCAGCTGTGCATGCACGAAATTAGGATTGGAGCGGGCTGTTCTCTTGATGCGAGCTATCTGAAAGTTAGACCTACGTGACGTAGGCAAGCGGTCAGAAAGAAGTAGCGGTAGGAAGAAACCAAGCTAAGGAAGATGCGGAGCAAACCTGAAGCCCAGCAGCGACCGGCAAAATGCAGCGAGTCAACCAAACGAAAACTTTCACGCGAAGGAACATGCGGCGGAGCTAGGGTAAAAGTGCAGGTCTCGCAATAAGGGTAGAAAATTTTTACGCAGGTCAGACGTTTATAGGCTGCAGTAAAGCAAAGGAACGAGAGGAAAAACGAATGCCTCACTGGATTTGCACCGGTGGCGATGGCCAAAAGGGAAAACCCTCAACCTCAACCAAAATGCTAACCGATGCTACCAATAGAAAGCCCAGCTCCACTGAAGCTAGTGCACCTAGCCCGGACCCAAAAAGGTCTTCGGAGCCACGCCAGCGATGAGATCTGTCGCGGCGGAAACCGGGCACTCCTTAATTCTGGTGAAAGCTTGAACCTTCCTCCACACTGAAGTGCGCATAAGCTACAGGATGACACGGCAGAGCTCTATGACCATCTACACCCCACGGGCGAGATCTGAATCAAGGACCTCACCACCGGCCATGGTGCACGGCGGCGGAAGCTCAACAGAAATAGGAAATTGGCAAGCGAACCAATGGGGGAAGAGAGGGGAAAGGTGCGCCAGCTCACTGTGGTTCTCCTGGAAGCCTTGGAGTCGACGGAAAGGTAGAGATAGGGACAGGCGACCGACGGTGGTTGGCGACGAATGACGCGCTCACAGCGGGTGGTGACCACGACGTCGGTGTCGTTGCGCGAAGAAGAAGAAACATCGATGCAGTTAGTGACCAAAGACAGGGCACACAACAAGGATTACGGAACATAGATCAAAAAGGGAAGAAACACACCGATGAGGATGAACGATGACAAAATCAATGGCGCTCAAAAATTCGATGGCAACGCTCGTCCTCCACCTTGCTCCGATTCTGACACGAACAACTTCAGCGGCTTCAGGACGGAGAGGAGAATGTTGTGATGGGGTCGGAGTTCACTGGCGTTGAGTTCTGACATAGCGGCTATGGCGGACAAGGCCGGGAGGCAAAAGGTTTTCTGGGTTTGGTGGCTCTAGCGACGCGAGGGAGGGATGCGGATGGGACTGGCGGCTCTAGGGGCTCTTGTAGGCACGATAAGGGGGTAGGTGGGCGAGGATTTGCAGGGTGGCAAGCGAAGATGGTGTCGTGTCACCTGTTTCGACGTCCGTGCCACGAACGAGCGGATGGTAGCGGTGAGGCGGGCAGGGGATGCACTGTAGCATGAGTCGGTGGGTCGACTAGGCTGCGGGGAGTGAAGAAAAGATGGCCGCGGAGGAAGAAGGTTTGGTGGGTTCGTTGTAAAAATTCGGTCAATTGCAGAAAAGATCTAGAAATGATTTGAGCAAATCTTTGAGATTGAATTGATATGCTTCCATTTAAATTACTCACACACACCAATATAAAGCTCAGGCTATTACATGTTTTCATATCCTTGATCCAACTTTTGTTTCATTCATGCAGAGTTCATATCCAACCATGAGGAATCTGTGCCCGGGTACCCGCCGCTCGGTGGTGCGAAGGCAATGGCATTAGAGTGAGAAAGAGGGAAGAAGGAAACAATTCATATTTCCTCTATATGGGTGGTCATTAGCTGTAACGGTACGTCTAACCATAAATTCTCTATGGACCGATTCCAAGGTGTATATAGGTTACCTCTATTAGAGCATATAAAGACCATTTTTCTTTTCACACATCGCGGTTCCACTTAGTCCGAGCGTGGTGAAGCAGTAGGCTTCATATTCACTCGCCATATAGCTTCATAAGTGCTTGACGGTAAGAGATTCCCCTTCAGAAGCATATCCTCTAAGAGCTTTAGCAAGGCGGTAAAGCTCCGATCTGACCAACAATTGCTTGCCTTCATCGAAGTTTCAGCACACTATCCAATAAGCTCAAGTTGCAGCCAATATACAAGGGCTTCTTGGAATCTCGCACAAGATCTTGAAACTTTTCAAACTCTTTTTAAGTGCACTCATCTTCATTGTTTGCCTCAACATCATTCATCATTTTTTCAATGTTGTCAACCAGATCAGCATAATCATCATCAATAGATAAGATCTGATCATCAACAATTTGTTCATTGTTGGTGCTTTAGGGCCCCTGACAACCAATGCCATCAACAAATCCCAAAGGAGGCTCACCAGGATTAACTCCTTCCTCACCATGTTTGTTCCAGATTTTGTAGTTGGCTTTGAATCCACGCATGATGAGGTGTGCATGTAGGTGCATTGACTGAGAAAACTTCTTTTCATTCTTGCAATCAATGCACGGACAATGCATAGCACTCTTCTTCATCCGTCTTATATCATCCTTGGCAACATCAATGGAAGACAAGAGACCATTCAAATAATCATCGCAAGTGCGATTCTCAAGATACATCTAAGCGCGATTACCCATCACTGCAAGTGCAAATATATAATTAATGATTCAATTTACCACAACACATAAAATCAACAAATTTTAACTATGACACTCTAGTTTTGATTCAGATCATTATCGACAATATTGATGTTTATTTTACTGCTAACATTGCATATTTCAAACTATATTATGGATAGGACATAAATATAGAAATTAATTCATGTTTTATTACTAACCTCACACCTTGAGCGCCAGCTGCAGCAGGCAGCTACCTAGGCAGCACCAGGACCATGCCAACGAGGGACTTTGCGCACGGCCCTGCGCACGAATTAGTGGAGGACAGGAATGGCCCTGCGCACAGAGTGGAGAGAGCCGGCTGCACACGACCGCCGAGGGACGCCACACGCGCAAGCGAAACGTACCGACATTGCCGCCGGCTGGAGAGGGATGACGACGGCGCACGACAACACCGAGTTGTGCCGCCAGCAGGGAGAGGGACGACGATGGCACGATCAGCGCAAAGGCCCGACAAGATGCCGCCGTCCCTCCCCTCCACGCCGAGCAAGATCGACGGCCGGCTAGAAGAAAGAGCACGACGACCGGAACTGTGTGGAGATCTGAGTCAAAGCAACCACTAGCGACGTGTTCATGTCAACCGTCCCTATAGCGGGTCACGTGTTCAAAAAATATGGGCGGGGCCAGAAGAACCGTCCCCATAGTTCCATAAATAGAGACGGGGCATGAAAATCCGTCCATAAATTCTTCACTAACTAGGACGGGACGTCAACAGCCATCCCTATATCCTTGATTTATAGGGACGGGGAACTGTAACCCGTCACTATAACCTAAGCCTGTCCCTAGATCCTAGCTTTATAGGGACGGTGACAAAATAACCGTCACGGTAAAGGAAACTCCGTCGCTATAGACTCACGATTTAGGGATGGTTTATGTTTAACCGTCACCATATGTCTTGATTCAGACGGCTTCCACTAAAACCGTCGCTACAACTGCCCTGACAGCGACTAGCGGTGACGGTGCTCTGTTTCGCCGTCGCTACCCTGTTCCTAGTGACGTTTGCTTTTCAGCCGTCGCTACTCACGCGTCGCTAAAGGCCGCTTCTGTGGTAGTGTCTTCTGCTAGGGACGGGAGGTACAACAGTGGTCGAGTCGACGATTTGTCCGGGAGCACGTGCCGAGCCATCCTCTCGTGAGGCGATGGCAACGTTCTCTCAGCTTCTTTAATGGCATTGATGTAGGATACTCAGGTTGACATAGCACCAAATAGACGACACTACTAATAGCTTTGTGGGTGCCCCAAGCAAGTCTACCTATGGCTAGATCAAGCGATAATAAGACCTCTAAACGTACGTGTCTGTCTGATACTTATTTAAACTAAAATTAACCATGCTTCATGCAGGTCTGAATGGACTGGGAAGAGCTGATGGCTGCGATGGTTCAACGAGCAGCCCAGACGTGAAGCGCGCCTCGCCACCAACGACAGCTACTCATCCTCGACCACCACTCTAGCTAGATGATAAACGGGTAACGCTTTGTTGAATTTATTAATTCTGTTGCTGTCATCATCTCTTGCACACAATTAGTGTCCTAATTAAATCACCCCAGCAATGTTGGATTAACTACCATCCCAGCACTTGCAGCAAAGCCTATCATGTGCGATATCCAATGATCATGAGAATCAAACTAGCATTATCGTGCCGACAGCAGATAAAAGCTATATGGAAACAACAGATCAGGAGAATATGGAAAGAACACATCTTTATTGCCTTGCTCAATTTCTTATTTCCTTACTAAGGTTTGGATTGCATGAATGATATCAACTCCCTCACACCTTATTTATTTTTTGATGCCACTATAGGCACAATTAATATTACTAGACTATGCTGCATGTTTAGAAAGTTTTACTTAGAAAGCTAATGTATATTTCGACTCTAAGAGCATCTCCAGCAGTCTAGGTAAAACAAATTCTAAATCTAGCTTTTTTTATCTAGGTTGTAAAATAGAAATATCTAAAAAAAGTGATGGAAACCAACAATCTAGGTAAACTGACTCTAACTCTATTTTTAAACTGGTGGGTCCTATTTTTTTTTTGTCGTGAGATTTATTCTTTCCATGCTTGTCGTCACCTGTCCATCAAAGCCTGCCGCAACTCTTCGTTCGGCGTGAACGAGTCGCTCGCCGCCACGATTGATCAGCCCTGCCGCAACTCCCGTTCTATCCTGCGTGAACGAGTTGCCAGCTTGCCGCAACGATCGCTCGATTCTTTTTGCACGACGTGCTGAGCTCCTGCCGCAAGTCCCGATCCTTCTTCCAGAACTAGTCGCCGCCGAGAGCTAGCCTCTTCCCAACGATCCACCAGAGCCCGCGAACCAAGTCCAACGGCGTCCAGTCAAGTGATCAGCTCCTCGCGTGGTATAGTATGATGGACACCGACCACTTGGCCACCTCGGGCACGGTGTCGGTGAACCCGATCTAGTGAACTGTGGCCAAAACGTCGTCCTTGTCGCTCCACAACGCGCGGCCCGTGGCGAGCTTGACGAGCGTGCAGCCCAGCGCCCAGACGTCGGCCGCCGGGCATTGCTCCTCCCCGCGCGTCACCTTGAGCGCCATGAACGCTAGCGTGCCGCCGATCATCCGCGACGATTCGACGCTCCTCACGCAGCCAAAATCCTTGAGCCCGGCGCGCCCGTCGGTGCCGGTCACCAAGTTCCTGGCCTTGACGTCGCCATGGACAAGGGATAGCCCGTCGAGGTACGCGAGCCCACGCGACACATCGCCGGCGTACGCCTCGATCTCGTGCTCCGCGAGGCGGCCACCGCTCGTGGTGGCCTCGTCGGTGAGGGAACCACCCCTCGTGAACTCGAGGAAGATCGCCCCCGGATGAGCCCTCCACAAACCTCGGCGTGAGAGAAATTACGGGGGAAGGCCTAACTTGCGCACGGGATCGGGCCGCGATAGCAGATTGGCGAGCCTGAGCGCCTTGCCATGGATAGCTAGCGATAAATATGGGAAGATGAAGAAGCTATTTTCGCTTTTCCTTTACCGATACTGTTGGAGGACTTTTTCTGGGAATAAAAGCTAAATTTAGAATAAAATAGGCCTTTTGCTAGGCTCTTGGAGGTGCTCTAAGGATATTTTTCTCTTAATAACTTACGTGGTTGCATGTTATATACCTGTTTCCCAAGGTTCATTTGTGTAGGAATATTACTTATTGTCACGCATGCACGAAAACATTGGAGGAGCCGGAGTTAAAACAAAACTTCATGGATGTCCATGATCGAACATACTTTGCCAGCACTACTACAGAAAGAGCCTACAATAGCATCTCGTATTTTCAGTAATAGCGGGCACCAAAATTTTCACTATTACAGGGTGATTTTGCTGACGTCATCGTCGATGACGCTATTGCAGTGTCCACTGTAATAGCGGGCGGAGATGACATCAGCGGCAACCAAAATTAAAAATACCCAGTAATAGCGGGCATATTGACGTCATCAGGATTCGATATTGAAAATGTTACAGCAATATCGGGCAAAATGACATCATCTCTGGCCCGATATTGTTGTGTCCCTCGGCCCAACTAAAAGTCCATACTAACCTATTTGTATATATATAGCAGCTAGGGTTTCCAAATTTTCTAAGTCCCACAACTCTCCACCCTCTTCCCTCTCTCCCACACGACGCCCTCTCTCTCCCCCTCATCTCTCCGTCGTTGCCACAACCGCCTCTCCCGCCGCATCGCCGCCGACCGGCCGCTCGTCCCCGGCTGCGCCACCCCACACCCGTCGCGTCGGGCCCCGGCCCTCCCCTCCGTCGCGGAGCGCCGCGTCGAGCCACGCCCCAGCCCTCCGCCGAGGAGCGCCGCTCCGACGGTGGATCCGGCCGCCACGTCGAGCCCCGCCCCTCCCCTCCGCCGCGGAGCGCCGTGCCGACGACGGATCTGGCCGCCACGTCGAGGCGCGCCCCAGCCCTTCGTATGCTATAGGCTTGCACGCGCGCGGCGGCGCAAGACGTCGGCGCGCGGTGGCGGCGCAAGGGCTGGCGACGGATCTGGGCTGACCGTAGCGGTGTCCCGGAGGCGGCGGATCTAGCCACCGGGCCTGGCGGCGGGCCGGGTCCGGACTGGGTCCGGTGCCACCGGTATTTTTTATTTTTTTAAACCCCTGTAATAATGGGCAGCTTGTCCGATGTTGAAAAGCATCGATTTTTAATAACGTTAGCGTAATAACGGCCCATTTGCCCGCTATTGCAGGGTACTTTTGCCCGATATTGCAAGGCTTTTTTCAAGTAGTGCAGATTGATGTTTTTATGTTCAACTGAAATTGGGCACATTCTTTATTTGCCATTAGGAATTACATCGTTCCCTTATTCGCCACCCTAATCATCCAATTTCCTTATTGGACTTGGATTTCAAATCGCAATAACTATAATATGCTAAATGTAAAGCCTATCTATCCCTAGGTCATACCGTGTACGGAGTAATAAACATACAAATATACGTGTCGTAATGGCTTCCGAGCCTTATCGACCATATTCTACGTAATTAACACAAGTCCGTAAGTAAACAATAAAAAGTTCTTCTTTCAAATCTCTCTAAATTCTATAGGCTATAAATTACGCATATAAAAAATCAAGAGGTAAACAATAAAAAGCATAGTAAATAGTCCAATTTATGTTACATACAGCGTGAGTTCTTGGACCATACCTAAATCTTATCTCTCTAGATTCTAGGATATAAATTAGGCGTAGACCAGATCAACCGAGTAAACAATAAAAAACACAGTAAATAATGAATTTTGTTTTACCTGTGTGGGAGTTCTTGCCCAGATCAAAATTTCGTTGATCGTGGACCTATAAGGTTGGAATTATATATACTGTGTGTATTTTCAATCAGCATGTAATACAGTAACTATAAATAGATTAAAGAATGTCCACCATCTTCAATAAATGATGCATTTAATTGTGATATTCAAGAAAAACCCATAATTTGAAACACATGTGTCCAAGGGAAATTCGGTTTCTACTCCTGTGCTACTCATCGCGTGCCGGCATGGTGGCTGCAGAAAACACGTTGCCAGCAATAGAAGCAGGTCATGGAGCGTATAGGTTTGCAGGGATATTCTCGATTCCAGCACTCAACAACAGAAGCTAATCCATCCGCTCCGGCCTTTGCTTCGCCGGGCAGCGCCCCAGCAGGATCTGAGGCTGGAAGCAGTAAACCATGTTTCTGCAGACGAAAGCTTCAGTCGTTGCCGCGGCCCGCAGTGCTAGTCTGTTGTCTGTCTCGCGGGGTTCTATGTCGATTCAAGCGAGGACGTCATCTGGCCGCTGTTCGCCAATTATTAACTAATTAATCTGTTCCTGCCCTTTTTATAATTTCGTGACGAAATCCATTCAACTTTCCGGCTCGCCCCAACCTCTTGCGTGCGGTGTGACACACCACCCAACCCGATGCCAGCACAGTGAGAAAACTGCCAACACAGTCAGCGGGTACACATCACCCAGCCCAATGCACCTGGTCGCTGTCAGAAACACGAGAAGGGCAGGGCGCCCTAACCCCGTTCCCCATCTCCAAGCCTGGAAATCAGATTTCCTCTCCTCTCTCTCCAGTCTCCACAACCCGGAGCTCCCCTCCTCCCTCCAGATCCGCCCGATTCTTGCTTCACTTCTCCTCTCTCCCACCACCACAGGAGTCTGCCGGGGCTGCACGAGCTCGTGAGTCAGCCAAGCTTCCAGAACCAGGTCAGCCCATCTGTCCAAGCCTAACCTCCATTTCATCGGGATCTCTTCCATAAGCTGAACTGGATTTGTTTTTTCTACCGAGCTTCAGGTCCACGCTTTGGCTGGCCCGCCACCTGTGGAGGCACCGCCACTCTCGATCTCGGCCGACCGGGAAAAGGTTTCCCCAATCTCTAACCCGAATCTTGTGTGTTGAGAGTCTCTTTCCCGTTTTCACTGCTCTCTATCGGAAGCTAACCCGGCAATGAATTTTGGTGTTTTTTCTTCACCTAGCAGCAGGAGGGAAATCCGACAGGGAAAACCATGGGCGGTGACGCAGCAAGGCAGCAGAAGCGCATGGAGATGGAGCTCGCTGACGGCCATCCGCGTCTCACCGAGGACAGCTGGAGCGAGATCCTCCTCCGCCTGCCCGCCAAGGACGTTCTCCGCTGCCGTGCCGTCTGCAAGGCCTGGCGCGACATCACCACTGGCCTGAGCTTCCTCACCGACCACGCACGTCAGCAGGAGCGTGAGGTCCTCCTGTACAGGTACGTGAACCGCGAGCGGCCACGTGTGGAGTGGCGCTCCGGAGACAACATCGTGCAGGAGCTGGTGCTGGAGGCGCTCAACGTTTCCGGCGATGAGAAGGTCAGGCGGAGCCTCATCCAATACCGTAAACCTCAAGATGAAGGCTGGCTCCTGCTCGCTGTCGTCGACGGTGTCCTCCTATTCAAGACATTGGGATGGCCAGTACACTCTGTGCAATCCAACGACTAGGAAGTGGGCAGACCTGCCACGGCTCCTTCCGCCCGGGCCTGCTCATCCTTCTTTCGTAATGGATGATTTAGAGTACGCATTCTATTTTCATGAGCCATCCGGAGAGTATCGTCTTTTGTGTCGTTATGATTCGACTGTCGATGGAAAATGGTGCATTCTCTCCACCGGAAAACTGAACCAAGGAACATTTATATGGAAGACATTGATAATGCAGTGGTAACCATATCACCCCCTTGGCTGCGCTTGGTGGTGACAGCGCCATTGGCCCTCCACGACAGTTTGCACTGGCCACCTTACGAGGGATCAGTCAAGGACCAAACCAAGATACTGGTATTTCACATGTTATCAGAGATGTTCACCCAAATGCCCACGACCACAGGTCATTTTGTGAAGCTGTTCGACATGGAGGGACTGCTTGTTGCTGCAGACTTTGGGCACAAGATGGACATTGATCTGTGGTTCCTTGAGGACTATGGCAATGCTACTAGCTGGGAACTGTGTCACCGAGTTGCGGCGCCATGGGGATCTTACAATTATGGAAGGCCGTTGCAACCATTATGTATGTTGAGGGTGGCTGCTACGACTTACGGAGACGGAAACATCATACTTGGTAACAATCGTGGTTTAGAAGTGTACAATGTGAAGAAAAAGACACCGGCAGCGATAGACTCTGAGGTGATGTCTGATGTTATTGTCTCGAAGCATGTTTTCAGGGAGAACATGGTGAACCACCCGCATTTCTCTACAAGTCCAGCCACCGACTTGCCTTTTGTGCATTTCCATTGATCAGATCCTTGAAAACATCTACCAGTCTATTTGGTTATCTAGATGATTGGGGAAACTCTGGACATTGTCACTCCTTCGTATTTGGCAAATTGGATATTGTTGATTTCAGTTGACTTGAATCGTGTTTTAATGTGTTTACCTTTTTCACAGTAATGGTGTCCAAATTTAATTCGAGTGGTGATGTTTTGGTTTGCCTGTACCTTAATGAAGAACTAGTAAGGTAGCCCGCGCTAATAGCGCAGCTAGAACAAATTCAATAATACCTATGATAAATTAGTTAACTACTGAACATGTATTCTCAAATTTTGCATTGAATGTCTTAATATGGAATTTTTGAACTTTTAAAATTCTACTATTGAGTTTGTAAGTTTTTATTACATAAATGAAATAAATAAATTAGTGTGACTCTATCAAGAGGTTATTTCTCTGCTTGAGAACAATTATGTTTGTTTTATTAAATAAAATGAACACACATTTTCCTAAGGATCAGCATATAAGAATAAATAATATTTTATATGAATATCATGCTTAAAACTTACTGTCTACATTATATTAATATTGTATGTTCATTCCTATGTGTTTGAAAATGAACACAACTCACTTATGAACAACACAAAAAACAATACAGTGGGCTAATTATGTCTCAAAATCCAAATGGTTAAGTATAAATGATATTTTACCTAAATGGATTGAGGGATTTATATCTAGTGGCAATTATGTTATTCTTACATTTTTCACTGCTCCCAAACATTCTTGTTATATAAAAATAATAAATTCAATGTCCATGCATTGTGATGCCATTTAAGTAGTAAGAGTTTATCCATTGATCTAGTGTGATTATTTTTTTGATACAAATATTTTTGCTCGTATCCTAAAGTCTCAGCACACATAGACCTATATTTGATCATCGTCATCAAAATCACCTCCTAACACATTGTTTGTCACTTTACAGTATTCATGACATACAAGAGTTGTCGAGTCGACCAATGATTTCCTCAGGATGGACAATAGTTCATCAACCATTGGATCTCATTGTCAATTTCATCTTTAATCAAGTGGCTATCAAACTTGCTAAAACATAATTAATCCTCAATGATCCTTCTCTCAAGCAATTCACATGTTTTACATCTTCGTGAAAAAAAGTGCTAAACTCTAATAACCTTGTGTGTTTTTGTGTCCGTGCTTTATTGTCCATTTGGGATTTGGATACATTCCTTCAAAGCTAGTAGTTGATCACGATCATCGTCATTATCTAGACCAAAGGTGACGCCTGCCGATGCGGGTACAAAGAATTTACAATTGACCATTGTAGCTAACACACCCATGCAGACAGCACTATTGAGTTGACCTCACTTGCTTCTGGTTACGTATTATGCAGATAAAACTATAAAGTATATGTATTCATAGAATTCACGGCATCTATCTATCTATTATCTTTATATTAGAAGGTTAAAAGGAGTCACCACGTTCGTTCTGATAGTCACGAAATTACCACATTAATCTAAAAAAGAAAAGATATCGACCGTCAGATTTTATGAAGATTTGACGCCCCGGATGAAACCAAATAGTATTTTGTATATCATATATTATGACCTCACTATGTTCTTTTACATCAACCTTTCGCTGCAATTTTCAACAAGAGGTCTTGTAAATCTAATGTAGTTGCATCAATTTTATGGCTCGGCTGCCAATCAAAACAGAAAAAGAAAGTAAACTTTTACCTGTCATTTAAAACTACAGAAAACCATAAAATGAAAATAAAAAAGGACACCCTTAATGAAGATGAACACATGTATATAAAGAAGAATGGAGTTATTTTGTACATCATCCATCATGACTTCTCTGTTTTTTTTCATCAACCATTTAGCTGCCATTTTTAACAACGATGCTTGTAAATCTATGCTAATTTTATAAATGCACTAACAATCAAAAAAGGAAACAAAAGAAGCTTTTACCTGTCATTGTGAACTACAGAAAACCATGAAATGACAACAACAACAACAAAAGAAAACAGGCTCAATGCACATCGACACATGTATATAAAGAAGAAAATTTGATAAATGCTGATGGCCGTGGCTTAAAATACATATTATTCGTACAAATATAAAAATTGAAACATCAATATATCATATGGAGAACTTAACAATGGTCAATTCTTGAATTCCAGACAGAAAGCTGCACAAATATTGTGGTTGGGTTAATATTTATCAGTCACAAAGATAATTGAATGTTGGTCTTGCAAAGTCAAAACAACTAAACGATCAGTTTAATGCTAAGCTAAAGCAAAAAAAGGGGTTTTTTGTTCTCTGGACACTTTAAAAATGTGATTTGGTCTCGTGGACATCATATTTCTTCTGTCGCGTGGACACTGAAAAACACGGCTTTTGTCTTGATGACACTATAGCAGGAAAAAGAATTATTTTCAAATTTTTTATCTCAAAGCTTAATATACATTACAACTTGAAATTTTGCACAAAGTTGCATTGCTGCATCTTCAGCCCATGTGATTTTTTATTATTTTTTGCCAACTATTTGTATAGTTTAATTTTGAAAATAAATATTTATTAGTTAAAAAATATGTAAGTGATCAACAAAAAATATGAAAAAATTTACATGTACAGGGAATACAATAACGTTTGCTTGTGTCAAATTTCAAGTTGCAATGTGTATTGTGCATTGAGATAAAAAGTTTGAAAATAGTCGTTTTTTCTGCTATAGTGTCATCAAGACAAAAGCCACGTTTTCTCAGTGTTCACGAGACCAAAAGAAGAAATATGATATCTAGGAGACCAAGCCACGTTTTTAGAGTGACCAAAAACCCAAAAAAAAAATTGATCCCCAGGTCACCACGTGACAATGGAAAGAAATAGGTGTAAACCTTGAACCTGAGAGATGAAAATACAAACGGTTGAACATCCTCGGGAATCACAGCATCTAATAAGGATTGGTACGTTCAACATGGGATGTCAATAGCTGCATCTGTGTGCTTTCACTGTACGCCTCCTTCCGCGAGAACTTGTGCATCTATTACATTGGAAGGAAAATTACCAGACTTATGTCAGTTTTTATTTTGAAGTGTATCCCGAAAGTCATATCTTATTATATTGAAGACCTACGTGCAAGTTTGAAAGAAAAAAATTATAGTGTAACAGTCATGGTACGATGAAACAAAATCGAAAGCACTGCACAACATGCTGCTCACATGGTGGTAATCATTCCACTACGAAGCTCTGTAGCCAGAAGAAAAAACATTTGCATCGTGTGGGATGGGTGATCTCATCGGCAAGCATCATATGTTGTCAGGGCAATGGTAGTTTGCATATGATCTTAAAGCTGATGTGAAATATAAATTATACTAGACCCAAGACAGAAATTAACGATCATCAACCAATTCCAGTAGTATTATTTACTCTTATTTTAGACCACACTTGAGACTGCACACACTGAACAAGAGAGAAGACTTACCAATGACGCCATGAGCCTACAGAGCAGGTTTGTAGTAGTGTGGGTTGCAACAACTTTAGGCCATGTATAAAAATACATGGAACCAAGAGATTCGAAAACATTTCAGCAATACTTGGAAAACAAGAAAGCAGAGGATCTTTCTTTCTTTTGTGCTGTGCAGTTGGATCTAGAGATGGGAAGGTCAATTTTGTAACTGTTATTGGAACAAATTATCACAGGCAAACTATTCCCTCCATCCCTTTTTCTTTGATGCTTTGGGGAATTGGGGAAGAACCAAGGAGAAAACCGACATAGCCTGCTAGTGTTGGTCAGTGCATGGAGTGTGCATTGGATGGGGAGAGAAGAACTGAAGGAGTAACTGTGACGTGTGGTTAATAGAGATGACGTTGGGACAAGCTACGACATGCCACGGCAGGCTACCACAGTTTCCCAGAACATCAAACAATCCAGGAAAAATCAACAACGCAAAAGTGTGAAACAACATGGGACAGAGGGATTTTTTTTTTTGAAGCTGCCCAATTACTCAATGAAAGTTATCAATCATTTGCACGAGTGACTAAAGCTTTTCTAAAAGCAATGTCTCAGAAGAAATGTGAAACGAATTTTACAGATGAATATGCACCTAAGCCATGTAATTGCCAATAATCTTGAGGATTTCAAAAAAAAAATGTGGTTGTGAAGACAAGTCAGTGCAATACATTAAGTCATTAACTTAAGATGGCAAGACTTTGTAGCTACTTACAACATTCATGAGAACGCCTGCATATGAAACTTGTATAAATTTGTGTGAACAATGGGCTACCGTATTTTGGAAGCAATCATTTTGTGCATACAGTACATCAACTCAAACGAGTGATGGTATGAACAATGTGTTCAAGAAAACAATCCATAGGAAACTTTCCATTTCTGAATCTTTGTACAATATGATTTGACGATTTCGATGAAGACATATCCTGAATCGCATACAAGCAAAATATATTCTTCTTTCCAAAATAAAATTCAGAGGCAGGTTCACTCTATTATCCAGTGAGGGGACAATCAGCCTGTACAAGGTCATGGATATGGGCAATGGTGAGGATGAGGCCAGGGTCATCTTTAATTCAACTGACATGAATTATATCATGTTCTTATAAGAAGCACATCACTTTTGGTCTGTGTATTTTCTCTAGTGCTCTCAGACAATCGTTAATGTTTTTTTATTCTGATAAACTATAAATACTGCAGGCATGTTATGGAAGCACGTGCTACCAGTATTGTACGAAAACAATATTTTGGATTTGCCCCTTATTACATACTCGTATTGAATATATGGACAAAGTATGCAAAAAGAGGCTATATACATCCAGGAAAGAAAGCCATAGTAGGAACTTGGCGTCAGAGTACAAATATTTGTCAGAAAATGATATCGGTTGCACCCAAATGTGCAGTTCTTTTAGCACCATAATGAGCGGAGCACTGGTGCGCGCTGCCCAGGAAATGGACAACGCCACCAACGTGTACGTGCTTCCTCATTGATGCCTATTTCGATTCTTTGGTCTTCTTCATCTCTGCAGCGGCACGTGCCTAATAGCCATCCATATCCATTCCACGAGCTAGCGTGGCCTTGGCGCGAGCTCGCCGTGTGCGTATGCCTGTGCCGGCCTTGGATGCTGGTACTACAGGCAAGGAATATGTCGTTTGGATGAACCAAGTGTAGTAAAACAGCATAGCATACACAAAACTTACATGACAACTTCACGGACAATGGATGTTCTTTTTCTATATTGTGGAAAAAAATTTGAATCCCTGAAAGGCTTACATATCGGATAGAGGGAATAGATGAATAAGAAAAGTGTGCCACTTTCATTAGAACATGCAAAATATAATGGTTATCTCGCGAGCGACCCACTTCACAGCACATCTAGGCATTTTACTTCAATCCCAAAGGGTGGTGGCATAAAAAAGTGGTGGGGCAACACATGTTGACCTACCACCATTAAAAAAACTATGCTGTTCTTAGCACAATGGAATTGATTTGCAAAAAAAGAATATGCTAGATAGAATTGATGAATTGTGCATCATAATGTAATTCTTGTATGCGTAAAAAGCTCACTATGTACTAACATGTAAGAACAAAAACATGCTTAGAAAAAAGAATAACTCTAATCTCACTTATCTGTAGGATGAGGCATGTTTGTTGCCTGGTGAATGGTGTTCCAATTAATCATATGTCCTGCTATTTGAAGTAGGTGGTGATTCGCTCACTGCATGTACATAACATTTTATTTTCTAGACTATACAATTAGACCATGGTGGGAGGAGGAGCATGGTATATTTTTTGAGACAGTTGAGTTTGGGTCAAAGGAGCTGGATCAGTAATTAGTTTATATTGATCAAATCATAAGAAAATTAAAGTGCATATGATTGGGTCTGGTGGACTTAAACAGAAGCTCCTTCCACTTTTTCGTCTACTGTGGCAGGAGGATGAATCATGAGGGTTATCTCTTTTTTGTCATATATGACCAATAATATGTCTGTCGTATAAAAATAAACCAATACTAGTTCATAACCCCGCTCGTTGTAGCGGGACTGAAAGATATTAACTTTAAAATTATAATCTTGAACTAATTGTGTTAATCTCGCATCCATTCTTTATCTAAATGATTGAAATTAATTATGATGATGTGGCGCAACGTGAATTGAGAGAAATGACCATTAAGACGTGTTAGTGGGTTGCATCTTTTATGTATAAGTAGAATATGTATGTGTCTAGGGGTGGTTATTAATGCAAATTTATACTCACTTCCAAGTTCCAAGCATGGGTAAAAGTATGGCATAGTATAGAATTCAAGGAAGATATACCTGATTAATAATGTTGAACCCCACAAAATAAAAAATATAATAAAATAAAAAACAATACATACCTGAACAGGTTTGTTTGCATGGCTGTCGTTGTTTTGTCCAGAAAATCCATGGCAAATCATGCAATCCCAGCAGCTCTTATTGTTATCTTGACTGTCTCAGCAATCCTCGTAATGCAGACACCATCACTGTTTGATGCAACCAACCATATAACTGATCAAATCTTCGGAGAAAAATAATGCTGCATGACAGTGCACCTGTCGTTCAATCCTTCATTACTGCAGCAAGGTCGAGCTCTTTGTGGCAGCTGTCAATTTTTATCTAGATTCCCCACCTCCTGAAGGAAGCAAATCGGGGAGGGAAGTTCCAAGAACTCAATGGGTGAGAGAAGTTCGAAGAAGCCAATGTCCTGGGGGCGTGGCCGTGCACACAGCAACCGTCGGCTTCGGATCTCACCCTGACGCCAATATCATGGACGTACATGCTGCTGTTGTCCAACCGGTCGTCGGGGTCATCGGAGGATGGCGTCGTTTCCTTTCCGACTCGTCAAGCAATGATGGTTCCAAACACACCACGTCGTTGGAGGAGTACTGGAGAAGGACGTCCTCTGTCATGCTGCCATCACATATAGACCGCCGCCGCCACGCCGCCAGAGTGTTTCAGCATCTTTTGTTTCTGGGATTGTTCGTGATCAAGATGAGGCGGAAGATATGCCTGGATTGCAGATCGATTATTTTGTTGACGCTACATGAAAGATTAGTCAAGGAGGAATCAAGGGCTAGATCTCCTTCTTTAGATACACCACAAACAGATGGAAGGTCGGATGTTTTTCTTTTTTGTGAGAATTTCTAGCCTATTTCTCTATTTTTTAGGAAATGTAGAGAAAAGTCCATCTCCTATTATTATTAATTAGATTGACCTGGTGGAGCCTAGCAGCGGTCCCAAGTAGGACAAATTTCTTTCTACTTGGAAATCTAAAAATTCTGTCAATCAGAGATGCACCAAGAAAGATTTTTCGTGATGGACCATTAATCTTATTGAACCAGAAAAGGGTGAATGATGCTCTAGCGGTAATCACGGGGTCAAGGCGTGAAGTTTGTACTTTAAGCCAGCGTTGCCACGATATGTGGGCATAAATTAGTTCTCTATCTTGGAGAGTAGAGCATGCTCAAGGAGGATACCGCCACCATGCACAACTCCAGGGAGCAGGAATATGATGTGAGTGGTATAAAAAAGAATAGGGAGAGGCGCCATCTTTCCTGGACCTTGGGAAATATCCATGAGCGCTCCTTTATCATCTATCCGCTTAGATTATCCTCACTCATCATATTTTAAAATCACCCTCTAAAAGAAATATTTCGTTGTGGTCAGCAAGATTCTCTTCCCAATATCTAGTTTTGCTGCACCCATTCATCCTCTATATCAACTACCTAATATTTTATTCAACTCTCTTCAACTACCACCTCATTTCATCTCTCCTCCTCTTTTCTTGTTTCAGTTATTTCCTTTTTACAATAGTTTAGTAATCCCATGTTTTAACTAAAAAATATTTTTTATTTTTCTTCATTTCTCTTTTTCTCTCGTTTTCTTTTTTTCTTTTGTCTTTATCCTTTTCCCTTTTCCCTTCTTCTCCTTCCTCTCTCCTTCTCCCCCCACCTCCCCCACGCGCAGACGCGTCCTTCCTCCGCCACCCAACCTCCTCCTCCCGCACGCCGCCACCCAGCCTCCTCCCCCGCGGGCCGCCACCGTAGGCTTCTCCCACGCACACGTCCGCCCGCCACCCAGCCTCCTCCTCCGGCCGGCCGCCCGGATCCCGCCGCTTCCTCCCCCGAGCACTTGCGCTACCGCCACCGGCTTCTCTCACGTGAGCCCGAGCCTCTTCCAAGCGGGATCCAGCGGCGGCGGCGAGATTGAGGCGGCAGGATCCAGGCGGCGGCAGCGAGATCGAGGCGGCGGGATCTAGGAGGGATTGAGGCGTGGCGGTGGGATCCAGGCGGCGACGTCCGATGGTGGCCCTCTCTCTCCCTCCCTCTCTCCCGGCGATTTCCTGCTCGTGGGTGGTGGGAGAAGCAGCATAGCCGCGGGGCCCACGCCACATAGGCGCGTTCCGGACGTCCGCTCGAGATTGGGCATGTGGAAAGGCGTCCAGGGAGATAGCGCAGCATTCCCAGTATGCCGGTGCAGCTAATTTTACCTGGAGGACCTTGTACCGGATATCGGTGCAAGGTAGTCTTACTACTTGCATTAATTATCATTCATACGTCTATCTACTGCTCACTACGGGAAAATGGCTGAATGCCGAGTGTCTTAAGGTTTGCCGAGTGTTAAAACACGGACACTCGGCAAACGTCAGTTTTGCCGAGTGTCAACTGCATGACACTCGGTAAACAAAGAACACTCGGCACAAGAACTATGTGCCGAGTGTCGAGGGAGACACTCGGCAAACAAAACCCACTCGTCAAACATTTTTCTTTACCGAGTGCCTAACGGCACCACCCTCGGCAAAGCAACCTCCCGTGAACTACTTCGCCAGGGTCAACTGTATGCCGAGTGTCCGTCCGGGGGCACTCGGCAAACGATCAATTGTGCCGAGTGTAAAAGCTGACACTCGGCACAATAATTTTTTTTCTTCACTTTTTGGCCACCATTTTTTTTTGGTGTAGCTCATAGATAGGTGCAGCTTAATCATGTTTAAGTTTGGTACAATTATTCATCTTTTTGCTATGTTTAACTAATTTTATTCCTTAATATCATTTTCTTATGAAAAGTCAAATGTGAACTAGAAGTGTTCCGAAAAATGGAATAAACTGAACAAACAATTGATGTTCGTGTTAGTGAAACCAAAGTGACGCTGTATCCAGGAAATAGAGGAACATTTCATTAATTTTATACATGAAATATCACTAGTTATGTATGATTGAAATATCCAGGAAACCAAAGCGCTTGTAGTATTGTTATTGTTTCTTATATATCTTGCTGTTTCAATTGATTGCTTGATTTGTCTTGGTCAGAATGACTGCGCTGCTGTTTCTGCAGTTTTCTTTACCACTTTCAAGTGCCATTGACCGTTAGAGTTGCTTATTACGTTTGATTGTGTATTGCTATTGAACGTTGTTAGTAAAGGTCATACTTGCAAGATCCTGATTCAACCCTTCAACTCTCGGTGGTTGTTACAATAAGTGGTCAGTACTCACGGGTGTATGAGTATCTTCAACTGCAATGCGTTTCACAAAACAAATAGCGTTCTATATAAGGGAAACAAATCTTGTCATTACTAAACACGCTTTTGGTTTGGATAGAATAAAAGAAAGGGATGAAGTCCATCTTACTCCCTCCACGTATAGCTAAACTCTGGCTAATCCAGACTTTGGCCATACTTGAGGGGAGTAATTTGGACTTTCTCCTAAATGAAACGGTATGCACTTACTGATTGAAAGGCAGGTTTATTGAACTTGCATCAAACATTTTGGTGCATTGCAGTGCCTAATTATGTCTACAACAACACTGATTATTTTCACAGTATGAACCTTCACTTGGAAAATCTGACTTTAGGCATTCCTTCTTGCAGACTTTGCGAGTGCATTTTTTCATCAAATCAAAACACCGATGTGATTCTGGCGGTGATGGTGGTGAGCAGTGGGCACCTTTTGAGCCTTCACAGGTAACACTATATTTATTCAACAAGTCAACAAAGTTTGTTTTATTTGCTCATGGTTATTACGAAGATTAAGCGACAAAAGGGTACTTACACATGCCCCCTGCTTGACCGGGTGGGAAGGTGGTGCAGATGATCGCTAGAATCAAGAAAACAGTGGTGGTCAAGTAGGTGATTCTTGTCCGTCTTCTCTTGAGAAGGGCCATGATTAAGGGAAAACCCACCTTTGGATACTTGTTTTTTCAATAATTGTATTATTCCTGTTACAGTGGGTGTTCTGGTGCTTATATAGAGGCGCAACAGTATATAAACTGACATTTATTAAAAGGTATATCTCTATCTCCATCTATCTTTTTATCTACATATCTATATGTGTGGCGGCATTTTTTCCATCATAAAGTTTTTTGTAATAATTTTTTTGGTCTAAAACTAAAATTGGATATTGTTTTGTATAAGAAGAGATACGGGCATTAGTTCTGAATCTGCGTTATTAATTAGACTGATCTGAAATAAAATATTGGATACTTCTATTTGTATTTGAAGGGATATGGACATTAATTAGTTGTCGATATACCCTTTAATAATAATTAATACTGTTTTGTGTATCCTGAGATACAATGCACTAATACTACAAATTACATGAGGGTGGATGTCTAGCTAGCTCAGCATGGCTTTGTCTAACTCGTTAACGTAACGAGTTGGCTTAGCTCGGATCGGCTCGTTAAGTTTGTGAGCTGGAGCCCTTACCTACTGAATTCTAAATACTGGATATTAATATGGCAAACCATTATCTACCAAGATATGATTCATTACCTGTCAACTCCATAGATTTTCTACCATTAGTGAGCAGCAATCAGTGATTGTACTAGATATGAAAATTAAGATTTCTGATCATATACCCTTAATTTCATGTCTTGGATTAGTATGGTATATATAAAACTCTTTTACAAGAATAAATTATATTTTCCAATGCAAATATATTCATATATGAATAGGTAATGGTAAACAGTACCTACATGCACCTTGCAATTGAAGTTCAAATCGTAGATTTAAAATTATCCGCTATAATAAAAACGTTGCATTCTTGATTTGGACTCTTAATGGTCCTTCGTTTCTCTCTCACATATACAAATATTTGAATTACTCTTTCCATTTTTTAATTGTTTTTATCATTGATTTTTTATTTAACTCTGACTAATCATCTTATTCCAAATATTTTTTTAATCTGTAATATTATAAGGGATGCTTCGATTTCCTATAGTGATAAGGAAAATCATAACAAAATTATGATAATTGTTTTCTGAAAAAAAGATAAATGGTCAAACATTACTCAAAAAGTCAATGGCGAGAAAATAACTAAGATCAGAGAGAGCACACACCACATGTATTAAAAAAATCTCTCTATCTTTATCTCTATCTATATCTATATCTCTATCTCTATCTCTACCCCTTAAATGCATGAGTCAAATCTTTCCTATGTCCACCCTGCTAATTAGCCACAATTAACCCTCTACAGTCACAGACTAATCTAAGTGCACCCCCATTAATTGTACATAAAAATTTCACTTATTACAAATCTAAAGCACTGCATCACATTTGATGATCAGAATCCTTGGTATCTCTCACCCCATCCCCACGCAGGAACACCCGTAAAGCCTACCCACCCATGCAACTCACGTGCCCCTTTCTCATCAACCGCTTCTCCTCATCCTTCCACTAATGAGTAGCAACGACCATTCACAATAGCAAACCCGCACTATAGAGGCGGGCAAAAGGGGCCTAGTAGCGGCAGAATCCTTTGTTCGCCGTTATAGAGCACGTTATAGCAGCGGGCTGCAGTCTTGTCTGCTACTATAGTGCTTCTAATAGCAGTGGACTGGGATGCCAACCGCCACTATTGCCGATCATAGTAACAGCAGTTGGCATCTTCAGCCGCCTGTATAATTTTACTGTAGAGGTGGCTTATGATGCTAGCAGCTCCTAATTTTTTTTCTATTTTAAAAAATGAATTATTGACGTCAAATAACATCCAACATGTACAACAAATATCACCATTTTCTCACATATTCACAAACACATCAGTATATATTCACAAAGACATCATAATCACATTCACTGTCTTCACATTGTCTCCCCACAAGTCATTGCCACAAATATATCAAAAATTCACAACTCGATCTGATATGAAGTCTAAGTCATATGTTTGAACTTGTGCAACAATGGGAGGCTCGTATGGGCGTTTCAAACCACCCCACTCACAAAGCCTCCTATGGTTCTTTGCCACATCACCGTCGGAGTCGAAAAACATACCAGGTGGATGGATAACTGTTAGAGTGAAGTGATAGAGGTGAGCCACAATAGAGTACATGTGATTTGTACTCAAGTGAGCACTATGAGGAAAGACGAGTCCCTTTCTAATCTCATCCCAGTTCTTTTTCGTTGCCGGCCATTGTTTTTCTCTCCTAACTTGTATCTACGTCGCAGATTGTAGAGTGTTAGTAATACAACGATTGCATCATGGACAAAATTATAAATTAAACATTAACATAATAAAAATACCTCTTCAGCAGTCTCCTCAACGATTGTTTCCAAGTAACTTGAAGTGCTTGTGATAGGCCCGATTTTCACAAGGTGAAAACCGTACTTTTGTACCTCATAGTCACTCCCAGGAGAATGACCTGTACATCCAACACAATTGAATACCAAAATACCACAAAATAATATGAAATAGGATAAGAAACAAGAGAAGATATTATTCCAAAGAGAATAACATCAACAATATCTGAGTACAAAGACATGGCACACATGCCAAGAAAACAACACATGAATACTAGCGGTAGCAAAACTCTAAGTACGGTAGTGGAAGCGAATCTTCAACGTGAACAGCAGCGGAAGTTTTCGTAGTGAATCCTATTCCACGGGCAAGTTGAGTGTAGGAAAAACCCTCCTTCATCTTCATTGTTGACCTAGCCGATTCGACAAAGTCTTGATGTTGTAACTTGATCCACTATCGACTGAAAAACAAAGTGGCAATGCCGTGAGTACGTGGAGTACATCGCAAGCCACACTACCTAGCAACAATGCAATGCATGCTTGCATATTTCAAGAATAGGCAAGGGCACAACACCTAAAGCAATTAACCTGAAGTCTAGGTGAGTCAATTTTTCTCATTAGTTAAATTTTATAAGTGGTCTCACAGGAGTCAACACCTTCCCGCAAGGGTCAAATTTTAAGTCCAGCACACCTCCACTGGAACCGCAGCTCAAAGCCGAAAGTAAAACACCTATCGGAGGAGAGAAGTGAAATGTAACTAGTCACTCGGGAAGCTCTCGGGTAGTGCCCGTATCCAAGGGCATGGCTATATGTATAGATTAACTCTGCAGAGTATATACACCTGTACCCACACGCAACAAGGCTTCACATCCAGGTTGAGGCCTCAACCCAAACACCAAGCCCACACTAGACCACTCAAAAAGATCGACAGGTGGTGCCCGCTCCTCTAGGTCTAGGATCCCTCCTAAGAAATGACAAATGGTCTTGAATGTGTGAAAGGTCTACCACTGCCGGTGGGGTATCCTCTACTCACGGGTCGAGACAACACTCCACCCACTAACACGCTCTTCGCTACTACGACAGGCCAACCAATCCTCCGCTAAGATCACGATCTAGAACAACCGTCCATATGGGGACGTGTGGTGTGCATGTAAAAGCATTGAGACATATGTCCCGTGACTCGATCCTTATGCTACCGGGGAGAACCACCATTCCCTATCCTCCAACCAAAGCCACCACAACAAGTATCACCACCAACATGACTTCATCAACCAGAAGCCCCTACACAATTGTGGTCCGCAATATGCACTCTCCGAATAGAAACACCTCAAAAGTCCCCCAACACCTAATCACCTACACTCGCCCCCGTAAAACAACCTATGGGGTTTGTAGTACAACTTAACACCTAAGAAGCACCTATAGTTATTTAACACAAAAACTTTTATATCAATTGTGGGTTTAATTAAGCAACTAAGCACGCTAGTAGGGCATCATTTGTAGAGCATTCTAGGATAATAGTTGCAAAGATAGCATGATATGGAATAGGTACGATTCTAAGCATCAATAACCATTTCATATGCATGAGTTCGTATTATGCAATTGCTAAAGTAGGAGCAAGAGTGATCAAGGATGCGACTTGCTTTAAAAACAGGTCCAAGAAAAGATCGATGTCGTCGTAGGGCTTCGTTAGGTAATCCATTGTGACATCCCTTCCGGGACAACCAGGAATCGATACAGAGGGATACTCGACGAAGCGAGTTACAACAATGCATTCATTCATACAGGCTAGAATATATGTACATCATGGTATAATAGAACCAGGTTTTTGAAATACAAATAGTTCTGCAGCAGAAATTTGTTACAACAAGAGAGTGAAACTAATGAATCTTACAACGGCAGTTATATTACAACAAAAGACATCTTAACTAACTAAAGTGTTGTACCGAGCCCAGGGAGGCCTCGTCTCAAAATAAACAAACACCACCAGCAAAGAAAGTTGGCTATGTCGAACCGGTGGGGAGTTAGGGTACATCAGCTTCATCGGGTCCATAAACACCTAGCATGTAGATCAGTACGTTCAATACTTGCTCAAGCACAACCAACAACGGTACGGTCCTTGATTGACACAGATGGGGCTACCACCTTGCAAGACCTAGTCTTTGTCCTTTCCCCTACGGGGCCCGTCCGGTCTCAACTTGATCACCATCTTCATTTTTCACTTTCAACTTCCTCTTCATTCCTCTTAACATCATCGAACACATCATTATCCTATATCTCGCGAGTAGTGTTCAGCACCACTCGACTTCTACCGTTGCCTATGATGGAAGCAAAACAACTATTGAGCTATCTCGTACCGGTATAAGGGTAACACTCACATAGTAGTCCTACTCATACATCTAGGGTGTCGACCAACTTTTATAACCTGATACACAACCATGACTCAACCGACTCGTTATAAAAGAAAAGACTTTAAAATATAGGCGATATGCACCGTGGCTTGCCTTTAACCGTAGCATTGTTAGGTTCTTTGGGTGCGGCGTTAGTGTTGACGATGTCACCTTCTTGCTTCACCTCGGTTGCTTGTCGGACGACTTCACGATCCATGGTCTTCGGTGTAGCTTACTTCCACGATCACCTCTTAGAGATCCTTGCCTTCTGCTGGATGATCTCGCGCTCTACGACGATTAACGATACATCGTGAGTTAATAACATGCATGCATGATTATGCAATATAAGACATGCGATGACGCTGCCGACGATCGATGATTAATAGCTAAGGTCTATGCTACGAGCAACATAAAAAACGACATGGAATGTTAACATAAAATAATGAAATGCATTCACATGAAATGGTGATATGAAACAGCGATGCGTGAATTCTCAACTATCGATGAATCACTACTCACATCTACGACATGAATCGGCATGAAGTGATCACATGAAATGATAACATGGAATGCCAAGATGCATTTACATGAAATGATAATCGCATTTGTTATTTTGTGAAGAGAGATCAATTAAATTTCGTCTGCAATATCTCTTTTATTAAAGAAAAATATTTATCAAAATTAATTCCTAATTAGCATACAATAGCTATTTAGTTTAAATAAATAAAGCAAGGAGATTAATTTTAGAAAAGCTACAAAATAAAGGAACAGGACAACACATTTTGAATCAACTATAAAATAGAGCATAATTTTATGAACTAAACAAAATGTATTTCACATTTTTTCTGAATTCGCATGAATATTCTATGAATATTTGAAGTTTGAAATAATTCTGAAAATAAATAAATTCGCAAAACAGTAAAAGTTGGAGTTTGGGCTGAAACAGAGCCGGCCCATGGGCGGGACGTCCCACGGTGCGTGCTCGGCCCAGCTCGAGCTCGGGCTGGCCAGCCATGGCGACAGAGCGGCCGGATGGCGAGTGGCGATCCGCTGGAGTTAGCCAATCGGCGGCTATCCCCGACAGGAGCAAGTATACAAGCTTAAACAAGCATGGGGAACAGGGTGGAGAGGTCACCGGCGGCAAGGCGGCCGGGAAGTCCGCCGGCGGTGAAAGGCGGCTTGAGGAGACGTTCGGCGGCGTCTAGAGCTCACCAAGGTCAATGAAATTTGGGGAGAAAACGTTTACGAGGATCAATGGAACATGAGGAGCAACGGCACGGTGAGGATTGACCTTGGAGATGGCCGCAAGCGGTGTTCATCATGGAGGTGAGATGCGGCGGCGGTCGGACTTGGGGACTTGGGGACAGAGACCTAAGCAAATGACTCGACCATTAGTCACCGAGAAGGGAGAGGTTGTTACATCCACAATCTTTTGGTCGTCCGAATCCACTATCATTGGCTCACTATGGACCGGGTCCATAGATCACGGAACAAAACGCGACCATGGACCCATCCCTCTTGGTGCGGCCCACCGGATGGCGTCCCCTACCTTATGCAGGCGGCACGGCCCCACGGACGTGGGGCGCGACCCGATTGCACCGATTTGCCGCTGCAGGGTGGCTCGGAGGGCACGAAGGCTTCCAGGAAGAAGAACCCCTCATTGCGAACCTCAAGGAAGCATCCACGCCGATGGGCACTCCATGACGGTGACGAGCAGGCTCGCCTCGGTGCCGAGCCACGGTAGCGCTCGATAGAAACTAGGCAAAACGCAGCCAAAACCCAAAATAAACTGCAGCTTAAGCTGCAACTCAGCCTAGCAAACCTCGCTGTAGAGGGACCCGACCAGGTCCATCATCGGAATCATGTTGGTGACGAGGCCCCGGGCGACGGGGAGGGGAAAACATGGGAACCAAGGATTTCGTGCACCATAATTGGCTGTGACGCGCACATGAGCAAGAGGGAAACTTTGCGAACCTCACCGAACTAACTGGACCATGTGTGAGCTTCCCGGGTAGGACTTCACGGCCGGCGATGGAGATGGTGGTGGAGCTTCGACGCTAGCGCACTAAATGTGGAGAAATCAAGGGAAGAAGGAGGGGATTCGACACATCGAAAGGGTCGTCATTGAGAGTTGGCCGGAGACGAGGAAGCGCGGCCGGAGGCAAGGAGGAAGACGAAGACGACGACACTTCTCGGGCGGAGACCACAAAGCCGGTGTTCCCAACCTGCAGTGAGGATTGGCGATCGCGGTCAGAAGCAAAAGGAGGGGATACCATGGTTGACAAGGAACAGAGGTTGAGCTCAACGGAAACTCACCGAGAGAGGAAGAACGACGGCAATGGAAGCAGCAGTTGAAAACTTTGATCGCTCTGTTCTCCCTCGACTATGCTCGAAAGATGACGGGATTGGTTCCAAAGTCTTCGGCATCGAACGAGGAGTGGTTGAGAAGATGGACAGCTCAAAGGCAACTACTTCTACTGCTGCGGCCATGGCGGAATGGCGCTGCTGCGGCTACGGTTTGGGGCAGCGCAAGTTGAGGGGTAAAAGGGTTGCGACGGTGGCCAGGGCACTTGTAGGGGGCGGCAGGAGGGCAGGTGGGGAGCTTCACCCGCTTTAACTGTGCCATCAAAATGTGTTACCATTTTTTGATACTTGTGATTTTGCATTAAGAATCGGTGATTTCTTGTGTACATCTGTCTTCTTGGACGATGGAAGGTACACACTCGATGTATCAATAATGCATACTACACATCTAGCATTTCCTTTCACCGGTCTTGAAAGTGCCCTTAGTGCTAGGGAATCACTTACGGTACAAAAAATGATGGCATTTAGATTGAAGTAATCTCTTCGATACTCATCCCACACACTGATGCCCTCCAACCATAGTTTTTGCATGTCTTCCGACAAAGGTTGCAAGAACACATCTATATCATTTCCAGGCTCCTTAGGTCTATATATATGTATTGTCGGGAGGAAGTACTTACGTTTGTGGCACAACCATGACGGAAGGTTGTACAGTGAAAGTATCACTAGCAAGGTGTTGTGTGGGTTCCTCATTTGACTGTAGGATTCATCCCATCTGTACAAATTGCAAACTATAAGTTCCTTTTCTCTCCAGATAACTCTAGATGATTCTCGTTGAATGTTTTCCACTGGGTTGTATCCCTGGATTGAGTAACACTTGTGGTTCAACGTGGCATAACAATTCCTCTGCGTCAAAATCAACTTCGTAATCCACATTGCTAGTGTTTGCTTCTACGTCAACATTAACTTCAACTTCAACATCAGGTGCTACTATGGGCTCATCAATCTCTTCAGCCTGTTGTGTCCATCGCCAATATTTCTCAACAAAACTCCTTCTGACCAAGTGGGATTTGATTAATTCTTTTTGTGTCCACAATTTCTCATTCTTACGGTCACAGCATGGACAATATATATATGTGTAATATGTTGACCCTTTACGCCAAGCATGTTGTGCGGCCGCTTGATTTAAAAAATTTCTGAGGTCTCGGAGCATCATACATCCTTCCATCTCAAACCTTAAAACGAAATTTAACAAACAAATAATCCAGGAATTATAAACAAACAAATAAAATTCATATTTAAATTTTTCTTTATTAGTTCAGGAATAAAATTCAAAAATAAAATTAAACTAATAATTGAACAAACACTAAATATTAATTATAACTACTAGTGTGCATGGCGTGTCGCCCATGCTATAATTTTCTCAAGTGGTTTATAAAACACCACACGGTTTGGATATAGTAATTCTCGTACCCATAAATCTTTCAACAACTAGATTGTATGTTTCAAACTTGCTATACTGAATGCTTCCATTTCCGCATAAGTTTAGAAAAATGTTCATTTCCTGTAAATTAGATAAATGATCTGCCTAGTATAACGGTCAAAATCATGTGTTTAAGACAAAAAAAAAACTAAATTTGGAAAACCATGTCAATAAAATAATTAGCTAATTTAATACCCTTAATGAAAACATTATTATTTGATGAGGACTGTACATACATGCATATAAATTATTAACGTCGAAACTGCAAAATAATAATTTGCAATGCCTGCTATCGAGGGCCTGTTGTCTTCGATTAGTGTGAAACCACCTCGCTCACTTTCAGGAGCATTTTCCCTCAGAATCTCCATAAAAAAGAAAAACAAAGTGATGCGCAAGTACGTTAGGACAGTTTGGACGGCGGTGTGGGTAGAGCTGGCAAGGTATTGCCTTGCTCAGTTTCGAATTTCCTTACTAAGGATTGGAATGCATGAATGATATCAACTCCCTCACACCTTATTTATTTTTTGATGCCACTATATGCACAATTAATATTGCTAGACTATGCTGCATGTCTAGAAAGTTTTATTTAGAAAGCTAAATGTATAATTAGACTCTAAGGATATTTTTCTCGGTAGTGTTTTTTGTTTCTTAACTTACGTGGTTGCATGTTACATACCTGGTTCCCAAGGTTCATTTGTGTAGGAATATTTCTTATTGTCACGCATGCACGAAAACGGGTCGTCATATTGGAAGCGACATAAAATGGCCAATGAAGGGGAATTTATGGAAAATTTGAACCTTAAGACTACATTGAAGTCTTATTAGTCCAATGATTTGTAAAAATGACTACAAATATTTTAAACCATGAGGTGAAATATTAAATTCTAAAGTCGTATTACATAAATGGTCATTGAGGAAATGACTAGAAATGTTCTTCATGAAATCTCTGTTTACTGCAGACTGTCACTCTAACCTGTTCTTCCTTTGTAGGATTTCCTCTATCAACATACAAATTCGGCGTATATATGATAGTTAATTTCACTCATTAAATCGAAATAACTAAATATGCTAAATCTAAAGCCTTTCCACCACTAGGTCATACCATGTACGGAGTAATAAACATACAAATGAGTAAGTCAACAACTATAAGTAAATAAATATACGTGCCGTAATGGCTTTCAAGCCTTATCGAACATAGTCTACGTAATTGACACAAGTCAGTAAGTGATGACATAGGAGTTGATTGTCATCAAGACAGATTGCCTATGGTCCTTCTGTCAAATCTCTCATAATTCTAGGCTATAAACTATGCATATAAAAAATCAAGAAGTAAACAATAAAAAGCATAGTAAATAGTCCAATTTATTTTACATACAGCGGGAGATCTTGGACCATACCTAAATCTTATCTCTCTAGATTCTAGGACATAAATTAGGCATAGACCAGATCAACCGAGTAAACAATAAAAAACACAGTAAATAATGAATTTTGTTTTACCAAGGTGTATGGCGGCGGCAGCTAAACAAAAACAGGAACTTGGCAAGCGAACCAAGCGGGGAAGGGAGGGGAAAGGTGCTCCAGCTCACCGCTGTTCTCCTGGAAGCCTTATAGTCGACGGGGAGGTAGAGATGGGGACAGGCGAGCGACGGCGGTTGGCGACGAACGGCGCGCTCACACAGGGCGGTGACCACGACGTCGGTGTCCTCACGCGAAGAAGAAGAAACAGCGATGCGGTTAGCGACCAAAGACGGGGCACACAACAAGGATTATGGAACATAGATCAGCAAGGGAAGAAACGCACCGATGAGGATGAACGACGACGAAAACAATGGCGGCCGGAAACTTCGATGGCATTGCTCGTCCTCCACCTTGTTCCGATTCTGACACGAACAACTTCAGCGGCTTCAAGACGGAGAGGAAACCGTCGGGGTGGGGTCGGAGTTCACTGTCGCTGAGTTCTACCACAGCGGTCATGGCAGACAAAGCTGGGGTACGGATGGGTTTTAGGGTTCGGTGGCTCTAGCGACACGGGGGAGGAATGCGGATGGTAGTGGCGGCTCTAGGGCCTCTTGTAGGCGCGGCAAGGGGTAGGTGGGCGAGGGTTTGCAGGGTGGCAAGCGGATATGGTGCCACATCTCCCCTTTCGATGTCCGTGCCACGGACGAGCAGACGGGAGGGGTGCGACCGGTAGGGGATGCACTGTAGCACAGGTTGGTGGGCCGACTAGGCTGCGGGGAGTGAAGAAAAGATGGCCGCGGAGGGAGAATGTTTGGTGAGTTTCCTTGTAAAAATTCGGTACATTGCAGAACAGATCCAGAAATGATTTGAACAAATCCTTGAGTTTGAATTTATATGCTTCCATTCAAATTACTCATACACACCACTATAAAGCTCAGGCTATTACATGTGTTCATATCCTTGATCTAACTTTTGTTTCATTCATGTAGAGTTTATATCCAGCCATGAGGAATCTGTTCCCGGCAACCCACTGCTCGGTGGCGCGAAGGCAATGGCATCAGAGAGAGAAAGGAGGAAGAAGGAAACAAATCATATTTCATCTATATGGGTGGACATTAGCTGTAACGGTACGTCAAACCAGCATCATCGTGTGACTCAGATAAAGAACCCTAGATCGTGCCGACAGCAGACAAAAGCTATATGGAAACAACAAACCACGACAATATGGAAAGAACACATCTTTATTGCCTTGCTCAATTTCGAATTTCCTTACTAAGGTTTGGAATGCATGAATGATCAACTCCCTCACACCTTATTTATTTTTTGATGCCACTATATGCACAATTAATATTGCTAGACTATGCTGCATGTTTAGAAAGTTTTATTTAGAAAGCTAAATGTATAATTAGACTCTAAGGATATTTTTCTCGGTAGTGTTTTTTGTTTCTTAACTTACGTGGTTGCATGTTACATACCTGGTTCCCAAGGTTCATTTGTGTAGGAATATTTCTTATTGTTACGTATGCACGAAAACATTGGAGGAGCCAGAGTTGAAACAAAATTTCATGGATGTCCACGATCGAACATACTTTGCCGGATAGATGTTTTTATGTTCAACTGAAAATGGGCACATTCTTTATTTGCCATTAGAAATTATACCGTTCCCACCCTAATCATCCAATTTCCTTATTGGACATTGGATTCCAAATTTGAATCCCTTATATAGCACTCTAGTAACTTTTGATGATCGAAAATTTTGCTTTTATTGCTAGAATGTTCGTACATATAGTAGCAAAATAGATCTGTCTAGTGTGTACTTTACGTCATTTTTTTCAAAACTTTTGGATGAAAATTAAGGGTAATTTTTCAGAAAAACAATATTTATCACTAATGTTCATCCAAAAAATTTGAAATTTGTTAACAGAAGGTATATACTAATACGGACCTATTTAGTACTAAAGCATAAACATTGTAGCGGCGCGAGCAAATATTTCTATCAACTAAAATGACTAGAGTGGTAGATAAGGAAATTGGAAATAAGGGAATGATATAATTTTTAATGGCAGATACGGAATTTTCCTATTGAAATTTACATGGAGAATGAATTATTCACATCGTATGTGTTTCAAAGATAGCTTGGCACACTTGCATGCAGCTATTGCAGAAATAAAACACTAAAGACGGGTCGTCATATTGGAAGCGACATAAAATGGCCAATGAAGGGGAATTTATGGAAAATTTGAACCTTAAGACTACATTGAAGTCTTATTAGTCCAATGATTTGTAAAAATGACTACAAATATTTTAAACCATGAGTTGAAATATTAAATTCTAAAGTCTTATTACATAAATGGTCATTAAGGAAATGACTAGAAATGTTATTCATGAAATCTCTGTTTACTGCAGACAGTTGTAGGATTTCCTCTATCAACATACAAATTCTGCCTATATATGATAGTTAATTGCACTCATTAAATCGAAATAACTAAATATGCTAAATCTAAAGCCTTTGCACCACTAGGTCATACCGTGTACGGAGTAATAAACATACAAATGAGTAAGTCAACAACTATAAGTAAATAAATATACGTGCCGTAATGGCTTTCAAGCCTTATCGAACATATTCTACGTAATTGACACAAGTCAGTAAGTGATGACATAGGAGTTGATTGCCATCAAGACAGATTGCCTATGGTCCTTCTGTCAAATCTCTCCTAATTCTAGGCTATAAATTTTGCATATAAAAAATCAAGAAGTAAACAATAAAAAGCATAGTAAATAGTCCAATTTATTTTACATACAGCGGGAGATCTTGGACCATACCTAAATCTTATCTCTCTAGGATATAAATTAGGCATAGACCAGGTCAACCGAGTAAACAATAAAAAACACAGTAAATAATGAATTTTGTTTTACCTGTGTGGGAGTACTTGCCCGGATCAAAATTTCGTTGATCGTGGATCAATAAGGTTGGAATTATATATACTGTAATCCCGCAAAAAAAATACAGGAAACTATTTCCAATCAGATGTGTGTATTTTCAATCAGCATGTAATACTGCAACTATTAATAGATTAAAGAATGTCCACTATCGTCAATAAATGATGCATTTAATTGTGATATTCAAGAAAAACCCATAATTTGAAACAAAAGTGTCCAAGGGAAATTCGGTTTCTACTCCTGTGCTACTCATCGTGTGCCTGCAGAGAACACTTCGCCAACAATAGAAGCAGGTCATGGAGCGGGGGTATTCTCGTTTCCAGCACTCAGCAACAGAAGCTAATCCATCCGCTCCGGCCTCTGCTGTGGTCTGGTCCGGGGTAAGGGGCTGGAAGCAGTAAACCATGTTTCGTGCCAATGAGTCAACAACCGGCGGCAGTGCTACTCTGTTGTCTGTCTCGCGGGGACGTCATCTGGCCGCTGTTCGCCAATTATTAACTAATTAATCTGTTGCTGCCCTTTTTATAATTTCGTGACGAAATTTTATAATTTCCTCTCTCCTCTCTCTCCACAACCCGGAGCTCCCCTCCTCCCTCCAGATCCGCCCGATTCTTGCTTCACTTCTCCTCTCTCCCACCACCACAGGAGTCTGCCGGGGCTGCACGAGCTCGTGAGTCAGCCAAGCTTCCAGAACCAGGTCAGCCCATCTGTCCAAGCCTAACCTCCATTTCATCGGGATCTCTTCCATAAGCTGAACTGGATTTGTTTTTTCTACCGAGCTTCAGGTCCACGCTTTGGCTGGCCCGCCACCTGTGGAGGCACCGCCACCGCCACTCTCGATCTCGGCCGACCGGGAAAAGGTTTCTCCAATCTCTAACCCGAATCTTGTGCGTTGAGAGTCTCTTTCCCGTTTTCACTGCTCTCTATCGGAAGCTAACCCGGCAATGAATTTTGTTGTTTTTTCTTCACCTAGCAGCAGGAGGGAAATCCGACAGGGAAAACCATGGGCGGTGACGCAGCAAGGCAGCAGAAGCGCATGGAGATGGAGCTCGCTGACGGCCATCCGCGTCTCACCAAGGACAGCTGGAGCGAGATCCTCCTCCGCCTGCCCGCCAAGGACGTTCTCCGCTGCCGTGCCGTCTGCAAGGCCTGGTGCGACATCACCACTGGCCTGAGCTTCCTCACCGACCACGCACGTCAGCAGGAGCGTGAGGTCCTGCTGTACAGGTACGTGAACCGCGAGCGGCCGCGTGTGGAGTGGCGCTCCGGAGACAACATCGTGCAGGAGCTGGTGCTGGAGGTGCTCAACGTTTCCGGCGATGAGAAGGTCAGGCGGAGCCTCATCCAATACCGTAAACCTCAAGATGAAGGCTGGCTCTTGCTCGCTGTCGTCGATGGTGTCCTCCTATTCAAGACTTGGGATGGCCAGTACACTCTGTGCAATCCAACGACTAGGAAGTGGGCAGACCTGCCACGGCTCCTTCCGTCCGGGCCTGCTCATCCTTCTTTCGTAATGGATGATTTAGAGTACGCATTCTATTTTCATGAGTCATCCGGCGAGTATCGTCTTTTGTGTCGTTATGATTCGACTGTCGATGGAAAATGGTGCATTCTCTCCACCGGACAAACTGAACCAAGGAACATTTATATGGAAGACATTGATAATGCAGTTGTAACCATATCACCCCCTTGGCTGCGCTTGGTGGTGACAGCGCCGTTGGCCCTCCACGGCAGTTTGCACTGGCCACCTTACGAGGGATCAGTCAAGGACCAAACCAAGATACTGGTATTTCACATGTTATCAGAGATGTTCACCCAAATGCAGGGTCCTCCCACTACCACAGGCGATTTTGTGAAGTTGTTCGACACGGAGGGGCTGCTTGTTGCTTCAGACTTTGGGCAGAAAATGGACATTGATCTGTGGTTCCTTGAGGACTATGGCAATGCTACTAGCTGGGAACTGCGTCACCGAGTTGCGTCGCCGTGGGGATCCTCTTACAATTCTGGAAGCCCGTGGCAACCATTATGTCTGTTGAGTGTGGCTGCTATGGCTTACGGAGACGGAAACATCATACTTGGTAACCATCATGGTTTACAAGTGTACAATGTGAAGAAAAAGACACAGGAAGCGATAGACTCTAAGATGATGTCACGAGTTGTTGTGTCGAGGCATGTTTTCAAGGAGAACATGGTGAACCACCCGCATTTCTTTACAAGGCCAGCCGCGGACTTGCCTTTTGTGCATTTCCATTGATCAGATCCTTGAAAACATCTACCTGTCTGTTTGGTTATCTAGATGATTGGGGAAACTCGAAAAATTCTCGTTCCTTCATATTTGGCAAATTGGATATTGTTGTTTTCAGTTGACTTATATTGTGTTTTAATGCATTTACCTTTTTCAGTAATGTTGTCCCCATTTTAATCATAGTGGTGATGTTTTCGTTTGCCTATATCTTGATGAAGCATGCCATGAATTTTCTTAATGTTGTACATCATCCATCGTGACTTCTCTGTTTTTTGTTCGTCAACCTTTCGCTGCCATTATGTAGAACTTAACAATGGTGAGTACCTGAATAATGCTACTGGCTAACGACTTTTCAATCTTTGTATTCACTCTTATTTCAGAATTGTTGTAAATTCATTACCATGGAAACCTTTTCTGATAATTTTTTAGTACAACTAGGTAGGACTATAACGGGATGACACTATGTCCTTTATGGTTTGATTTTCAAACCACGGACATGGTTATCTAGATGATTTGGGAAACTCAAAGATTCACCTTCATATTCGGAAAATTGGATATGGTTGACTTGTATCATGTTTTACTGAATTTATCTTTTTCAGTAATGTTGTCCCTATTTAGTCTCAGTGGTAATGTTACAGATATTTTGTATATCATCCATCATGACTTCGCTGTGTTTTTGCATCAACCTTTCACGGCCATTTTCAACAACAGGTCCTGTAAATCTAAAGTAATTCCATAAACTTCACGGTTCTACTGACAATCAAAACAGAAACCAAAATAGCTTTTACCTGTCAATTTGAACTACAGAAAACCAACGAATGGACAACAAAAAAGAAAGCAGCCTCAATGCACATCAACACATGTATATAAAGAAGACAGGTTGATAAACGCGGATTCCCGCGTGTTGCTGTGGCCAGGACATAAAATTTATATTATTCGTACAAATGTCAAAATAGAAACACGACATATATCATATGAAGGAGATTAACAGTGGCGAGTTCCTGAATAATGCTACTGACTGACGAGTTTTACAATCTTTGAATTCACTCTTATTTCGAAAGTGTTGTCAATTTACCGCAAAAACTTTTTCTGATAATTTGGTACTTCTGATTCATGAGAAATAACCAAAGTGGTGGGCATATAAAGGGATGACACTATGTCCTTCATTGTTTGATTTTCAAACCACGGACATAGACATGATTTCCATACAGAAACCTGTACAGATATTGTGGTTAGCTTTATATTTATCGTGCAGTAGAAAGATAATTCAATGTTGGGGCTTGTAAGTCAAAGAAACTAAATGATCAGTTTCGGTGCTAAGCTAAAGCAAAAATGAACATTTATCCCCAGGTCACCACACATGACAATGGAAAGAAATAGGTGTAAACCTTCAACCACAAAAATGTTAATACAAACGGTTGAACATCATCTGGAATCACAGCACCTACTAAGGATTGGTACGGTCATCATGGAATGTTCATAGCTGCATCTGCGTGCTTTCATGGTACGCTGCTCCTTGTTTGTATCGCCTCCTTCCGGGAGAACTTGTGCATCTATTACATTAGAAGGTAAATTAACAGATATATGCCAGTTTTATTTTGAAGTGTATCTCTAAAGTCATATCCTATATATTGAAGTCTTAAGTGCAGGCTGGAATGAAAAAATTATAGTGTATCAATCATGTGATATGATGAAATAAAATGGAAAGCATTGCCCAACATGCTGCTCACGTAGTGGTAATCATTCCATTACGAAGCTCTGTAGCTGCAAGAAAAAACATTGCAGGCTATACTTGTGGTGTGGGATGGGTGATCACATAGCCAAACATCATAATTCTGTCAGGACAATGGAAGTTTGCACATGATATTGATAATAAAGCTTATGTGCAATATGAGTTGTGCTAGACCCAAGACAGAAACGATGATCACAATCAAGTCAAGTAGTATTATAATTTACTCTTATTTTACACCACGCTTGGGACTGCATGGTATACGGCTCCACTGGAAACACTGAACAAGAGAGCAGTCCTACCAACGATGCCATCAGCCTGATTTTGTAGATAGGATCACCTCTTTAGGCCTCCACTCCCATGTACGGCACTAGAACACAGAGTACCCAGCAACACAGTAGCAGGTAGGCCCTTCCTTTCTTCCTTTTTCATTACAATATCTAACTGTCTGATGTATTACACTATTGCCATCGACTCTCTGTATCAAAGCATTCAGGGCAAACCTGGTGAACCACCAGTATTTCTCTTCACATCCAGGCTTGCCTTTAGTGAATTTCTAGTGATAAGATCCTTGATCCAACTAACTACATCTTTGTTTCGTTCTTTGGATGCTATATGTATATCTTGTAAAATTCACTTCCCTTCAAAATTTGCAAATCGGATAATTTTTAATTCTAGTTTACTTAAATGGTGTTTTAATGCATTTACCTAGATGAAGCATGGAAAAGAAAGTATAATGTCTGAGGTTGCAGAAAAATAGGCACTTGTAGGATGTTTCACCTTATACTTCTGTAATGTCCGTGCGTTGCTCTGGAGGTAAAAAAAAAAACACTGAAGGAATTGCGTATTTCATATATATAGAGATCAAATTTTATACATCCTTAATAAAAAAACACATAAGACAAAATATGATTTTTTTAGAACGTGTCACCTTATCCTAGTGAAAATTCCTGTGAAACAAAGGGTCACTTTGCTTTGTCTTGTTTGAATGTCAAAATCACAAACGTACATATGATTTCCGTACTGAGAGCAGTTCAATTATTGTGGTTAGCCTAATATAAATCATGTGGTATAGATGTGGTTCTTATGTTCTTAATTGCAGTGAAATATCAAACAAGCCAAATCGTTAGTTTCAGGAAAGGAAATTACACAGGACCCGTGTCCTTCACAGATCCATAAGACCGCATCTACCATCACGCCCTGTGAATGTCATCACCTCAAAGTAAACCTGATTTGTTTCCAGCCCCATATTGCATGTTCCCATTATCGTGACACACGGGGAAAAGATAACCACGTTCTCTCGGGTACATGACGATATCTACCACATCTTCGGTTGTCGGTGTGATGGAAACAAGCACAGGCAGGTTTCATCATCCTGAGGGTACAGCACAATCTACAAATCACTTTCAAAACCAGGTTGCTGGAGTCAATTGAAGTTTGATGTTCCCACAATCTAAACTCTCACGCTTTTGATAGCAGGATTAATCGCTGGTTTTTATTTATCAATTCCACTATTCATGCAGAGTTTATATCATCCAACCATGTGGAATGTGCACTACTTGATCCAACTGGTATGGAGGTGAGTGATATAAATGTCTTTTTTACATGTCATGTATAAGATTAGTAAAAGGAAGATGTAGGATATTGTTTCTCTCAAACTGATCATTTGAGACTCTTTAATTTTATGTAATCCTGCGAGCAAGTGCCAGAGGATGGCTTATCCTTATTCTAATCTAAGGTTTTCCTAACCTGGTATTTGGAAGATGCAGAAATTCGAATTCATAATCACCCTTTTGTAAGACCTAACAAGACTTATATGCTTAGATCACAACAATGTATATTGCCGTATGATAGGCGTATATTATCTGAAAATATTTGATATTTTTCAACTGTGGTCACGTGTTGCGAAATACGTGCAATTCTGACAAGTGGGTTGCAACAACTTTAGGCCATGAGTGTAAAATTACATGGAACCAGGAGATGCAAAAACGTTTCAGCAGAGGATCTTTCTTTCTTTTGTGCTGCGGAGTTGGATCTAGAGAAGGGAAGGTCAATTTTGTAAGTTTTTAGAAGCTTATGGCCGGGCTGTTGCAGATTATATTATGCTTTGTTCGATGATGTTCTCTGTTTTGACACCACCTCTAAAACAAATAAGCCTGAAATGCCATGGGCCCCTATTATTGGAACAAATTATCACAGGCAAGCTATTCCTTCCATCCCTTTTTCTTTGATGCTTTGGAGAATTGGGCAATAACCAAGGAAAAAACCGACATAGCCTGCTAGCGTTGGTCAGTGCATGGAGTCTGCATTGGATGGGGAGAGAAGAACTGACGGAGTAACTGTGACGCGTGGTTAATAGAGATGACGTTGGGACAAGCCGCGACGGCAGGCTACCACAGTTTCCCATAACATCAAACAATCCAGGAAAAATCAACAATGCAAAAGTGTGAAACAAAATGGGACGGAGGGATTTTTTTTTTGAAGCTGCCCAATTACTCAATGAAAGTTGTGAATCATTTGCATGAGTGACAAAAGCTTTTCTAAAAGCAATGTCTCAGAAGAAATGTGAAACGACTATTACAGATCAATATGCACCTAAGTCATGTAATTGCCAATAATCTTGAGGATTTCAAAAAAATGTGTTTGTGAAGACAAGTCAGTGCAATACATTAACTTAAGATGGCAAGACTTTGTAGCTACTTACAACACTCATGAGAATGCCTGCATACGAAACTTGTATAAATTTGTGTGAACAATGGGCTACCGTATTTTGGAAGCAATCATTTTGTGCATGGTATGAACAATGTGTTCAAGAAAACAATCCATAGGAAAAAATTCATTTCTGAAATCTTTGTACAATATGATTTGACGATTTCGATGAAGACATATTCTGAATCGCATACAAGCAAAATATATTCTTCTTTCCAAAATAAAATTCAGAGACAGGTTTATTATCCCGTGAGGGGACAATCAGCCTGTACAAGGTCATGGATATGGGCAATGGTGACGATGAAGCCAGGGTCATCTTTAATTCAACTGACATGAATTATATCATGTTCTTGCAAGAAGCACTCAATTGTGGTCTGTGTATTTTCTCTAGTGCTCTCAGACAATCGTTAATGTTTTTTTATTCTAATAAACTATAAATACTGCAGGCATGTTATGGAAGCACGTGCTACCAGTATTCTACCGAAACAATATTTTGGATTTGCCCCTTATTACATACTGGTATTGAATATATGGACAAAGTATGCAACAAGAGGCATATATACATCCAGGAAAGAAAGCCATAGTAGGAACTTGGCGTCAGAGTACAAATATTTGTCAGAAAATGATATCGGTTGATCCCAAATGTCACTACAGCAAAACCGCACTGTAGCGGCGGGGCCAAAATCGGCCTAGCGGCGCGGCCCAAAGCGGCCCGCCGCTACAGTGCTGGGCTGGCCACGGGCAAAGCCAACCGCCGCTATAGAGGCCTTATAGCGGCGGTTGGCTTTTCCAACCGCCGTTAAAATGGGCCAGGATTTATACCGACGGTCGCCATTACCAAAGGTGGCGGTTGACAATGCCAACCGCCGGTACATATTCCCGGGTATAAATAGTCGGGTTCGGACAGCACAATGAGCTTCTCCACTGTTGATGGCCCGAAAATTCGGGCAAAAATCGAAAAACAAGGGGGGAGGTTTTGAGTTCGTTTTTCTTGGATAGATTTGATCCCTAGGGTAAGGGGAATCTGTCCCGTGTATTATTTCTACCTATCATGTTGGAATCTAGTAGAATTTTGGCTTGGTAATTTACTTTGAATTTTATGCCTATTTGTCACAAATCTCTAGATTTATAGAGCTATGGTTGGTTTTTGTCCATCTATTTGTATCTTGAGTCTTTTACATGGAGAAAAGTTGTATCTCTAGGCTTCTCCATGGAGGAAAATTATATATCTAGGTTTCTCATGATAGATGGAGAGCTAGGTTAGGTAAAAGAGGAAATTTATATTTTTTCGTTAAAATAATTTACATATCTAGTTGGTCCTTCATTTGTAGCTCACAAAACCTAATCCTACGAGATATATTGTCCCATGTTTGTTGAAGTGATTATTATTTTTGATGTGTAGTGCTTGAGGTATGGATAAATCTTGGATGTATGAGGTGTCAAGAGCGGGAGGTTATTTTCGAGGACAAGTAAGCGCATTTGTCGCGAAGGCCGCACAACATGCTAAGCGAGAAGGAAGGGATGAAATACATTGTCCGTGTCGTGATTGTAAAAATGAGAAAATGTGGAAAGATACGGTTATAATCAATTGACACATAATAACGATAGGTTTTGTTAAGGACTACACCCGGTGGACAAAGCATGGTGAAGACGTGGTGGAGGCAATACCTAAACAATCTGTTGATGGTGATGCTGACGATGACCTTGATGTTCACGACCATGTCAATGTTGAAGATGAGAAGCCTGTTCGAGCTGAGGAAGTAACAGAACTGTCATGTGATTTTGATGTTGAGGAAATGTTGCAACACGTTGAACCGCAAGTTTTACTCAATGGAGGGACAACGAGAGGGTTGAGCAACTTTACATCGCTGGAGAAAGCATCGAAGGGTCCACTATACGAGGAATCTAAGAGATGTGAAAAATAGTGTACTTGTGCTACGTACGGTACTTGAGCTGATGAAATTAAAGGCCATCTATGGTTGGTCGGATGCTAGTTTCACGGATTTGCTGGAACTCCTTTCGGACATTCTACCTAAGCCCAACTTGTTGCCAAAAAGCACCTGTTTTGCTAAGAAGCTCATAACCCCACTTTCGTTGGGCGTGCAAATGATTCACGCGTGCCCAAATCATTGCATATTGTATTGGGGGGGGGGAATACAAGGGTGCCGTGAGATGCCCAAGATGCAAGCGTAGTCGATACAAGTGCAAGGACGACTATGATGCGGACACATCGGTTGTTTGTGGAAAGAAGAGCAACAGGAATGTGAGGAAGACGAAGAAAAGCATCATCGTCGATGACAGCGAACAAACGAAGATTCCTGCCTTGGTCATGTGGTACCTATCAGTTGTCGATCGGATAAGGCTCTTGTTTGCCAACCCCAAGGATCCTGAATTGATGACGTGGCATTCGCGCTCCGGGGACCCAAAGAAACTTAGTCATCCAGCTGATTGGACCCAGTGGAAAAAGTTTGAGTCGAACCATCCAGAATTCTCTAAAGAGACAAGGAACATACGGTTTGCTCCGAGTACGGACGGGATGAATCCTCATGGTTAATTGAGGAACCCGGACAGCACTTGGCCGGTTGTACTGTCAATATACAACCTTCAACCATGGTTGTGTCACAAGAGAAAGTACTTACTATTGACAATCCTTATATGTGGTGCGAAAGAACCAAGTAACGACATAGATGTGTTCTTGGAACCATTATTGGAAGACATGCGAAACTGTGGTTAGAAGGGGTTACTATATGGGATGAGCACCGTAGAACGCCCTTCGTGCTCAAAGCCATCATTTTTGTGACGATAAGTGATTCTCCAGCGCTAAGGGGACTATCAGGACAGGTCAAAGGAAAGTATGGTTGTTTTGTATGCGTTGATGATACATCCCATGTGTATCTTCCATCATCCTAGAAGATAGTGTACACGCGAAACCGTCGATTTCTAGCACGAAACCACAGGTTTTGCTTGTTGAAGAGACAGTTCGATGGCACTATTGAGGAAGGCAAAGAACCTCGACGTTGGACCCCTAGTGTTGTGTTCGAGACAGTAAAGAACATCAAAGTTGTGTTTGGCAAACCAGTGAAGGGAGTTCCAAAGTGCAAATCCCACACGCCCTTTAAGAAGCAATCTATTTTCTTCGGATACCTCAATTATCGGGCGGAACTTGAAGTGACTTATGCATTCGATCGGATGCACATTAGGAAGGGCGTATATGACAGCACTAGCGGACTTATTCTTGACCTACCCGGTAAGACAAAGGATGGACTCGGTGCACATAGAGATCTTGTGGCACTCGGACATTAGACCCGAGCTCCATCCGTAGGAAAGGGCGAACGGAAAATACTATCTTCCTCCCGCAATCTATAACCTTACGCGTGAGGAGAAAATAGCATTTTGCAAGTGTCTACACGGGATTAAGTGTCCCACCGGATTATCATCGAAAATGAAAAATCTCGTGAACATGGAAGAGCTAAAGATAAGTGGCTACAACACTCACGATCGTCACACAATGCTTTCGGTGTTCTTAGCCGTCGCCATTAGGGCTGTGAAACCCGAGTGGTTGAAGTTAATTATAACTCGCTTCGTGCTACTTCGGAACATAGTCTCGAAGAAGGTGATCGGTAAAGCGGAGTTGGATGACCTACGGACCCATATGAATGAAACAATGTGCATGCTTGAGATGTGCTTCCCTCCCTCCTATTTTGATACCATGGAACATATCGTTGACCAGATTGCTGCGTTGGGCCTAGACTGTAATTTAATTTTATTTTACGGTATTCAAATATTAACGGCGGTGGGTAATGAAATCCACCGTTACAAAGGCGTTATTAACTACGGCCTATATTGCTGGCCGCCGTTAATAATAATCTTATTAACGGCGGTTGGCATCTACGACCGCCGTTAATAAGGTTATTATTAACGACGGCTGGAACGACCAACCGCCGTTACAAAACCATTTTGTAACGACGGTTGGTGATGGGCCGCCGCTACAAACCTCCATTTATAACTGCGGAGGCGTAGCGGCTGCCCGGGCTAGCCGTCGCTACAGGCCCATTTGACCTGCCGCTACAGTGCGTCGGTGTGATAGTGTGTGCAGTTCTTTTAGCACCATAATGAGCGGGGCACTGGTGCGCGTTGCCCAGGAAATGGACGATGCCACCAACGTGTACGTGCTTCCTCATTGATGCCTATTTCGATTCTTTGGTCTTCTTCATCTCTGCAGCAGCACGTGCCTAATAGCCATCCATATCCATTCCACGAGCTAGCGTGGCCTTGGCGCGAGCTCGCCGTGTGCGTATGCCTGTGCCGGCCTTGGATGCTGGTACTACAGGCAAGGCCATTCGTTTGCTTGAGGATTAGGGCACGTACAACGCATGACTGTAAGCCGTCTCCATCTTGACATATTTGCAAAAAAAACCCTGCCTAGACGTGCAGACGGCACTCGCGTCGCCTCGCGAGGCGACGGTCTCGACCCGTTCTCCTAGGCCGACGAGACGAACACAGCAGCATTGTATCACCCGTCTTCCCATGGCGACGAAAAACCTGGATCTCGGGTGTGGCTGCGCGCGCTCGCCCTCCTCCCGCCCAAATCCTCCCTCCCGCCCTCCTGCTCGCCCAAATCCCGCCCAAACTGGAGTCACTCGGCGGCGCCGCAAGCTGGAGCCACCTGGCGGCGCGAGCGGTAGAGACCGAGCAGAAAGAGCGGCATCGACAGCAGCCAAGGAGGCGACGTCATCGAGGAAGATGAGGTCTGGGATCCGTGTCCAGACCGAGCGCCGAGGAAGACAAGTTTCTGGCGCCAAATCCATCTTTCTCCGCCCAATCCTCCAATGTTTGCTCGAAATCGACCAACCCCAATCTCACCCGCAACACTTTGCCGAGCCCGCGCGCCCTCCTCCTCGAGCTCAACAAATCGAAAGGGATGAAGGGACGTGCCATGAGCTCAACGAATCGATCGAAAGAGGGAAGCAATGACGGTACGGTGAGGAGATACGGGGAGGGGGCGACCATGACGCGCACCGAGAAGAGAGGGGAGAGGCCAGCTTGGCGCACACGATGAGCAGAGAGGTAAGGGGCCGGCCATGATGCAAGCAAGCAAATAAATCGATGGAGCTTCCATGGCAGCGATGGAGCTCTCTGCTCTCAGCTTTCATCTCCGCAAGAAGATAAGGCTCTCGGTTGGGTTCGTGATATTTTTGTTTCTATTTTTTATTTGGGTTGGGCATGGAAAGGCTGCCATGTGGGTGGGTCCTACTCACAAGTATTGATGCTGCTTGCCGATAGAAAGGATCGAGAGTTCGAGGCCGCATTAGTTTGCATGATTTTTTTTAAATCAGTGTTAGTATTTTTTCATAGAGCTAATGTGAAAGTGATCATGTTTCTCTTATTCATGCTTGATAATATTTTATCAAATAGCCACACAATGGTATATACGAATATGTTTCTAGTTGATCCTAGCTACATGCAAAGCATTTAAACAGTTTATAGACGGACTCTCTGTCTGTGGATTGTATAATCTGTCTTTATACTGTCTACATGATAACTTCGAGGTTATTGGAGACACAGCCCCGTCTGTGGGTTGTACATGCCCTTAGTCATAATGGAGAGGTACCAGAATGTCAATGCTCTGCTTGAGCAATTGTAAAAAACAGAGGATGTCAATGCTGGCGGTGTGTGTATGCGTGCGGCATGATTGTTTTTGATACAGCATTTATTTCCTCTTTTTTTTTTTTTTGTGAGCTTTGGGCGGTAGGTGATGGAAGGCGGGCCTTACTTCTTTGTTTGCCATCCTGTCAATGCCAGGTGGAGCCTATAGTGTAATCAAGTAATTAAGTGCAGTAAAAAATATTAGTCTCAATCGTTCTAAAAAATAAACTGGCAGAGTCCTATAGTAGTATTATTGCAGGGATGCGTTTGGAAACATATATAGCTACTTTTCCAAAGTTCCTTTTTTTTGGTAAAAAAAAACATCATAGAACATCATAGGACCCTTCATGTTGCTCCCCAGTCCCTATCGTCATTGATTTGTGAACAGAAAGCCCCAGATAGTTAACAATATTTCTATGAGGGTACCTGCAAAGAACCATTTAATTTGAAGATGGTAACAATCATCTATCCTAAAGTTGTTGGAGCATTGTGGTGCTAAAAGAAATTACTTTCCAATTGAAAAATAACTAAATCGTCAATATCGTTTCTAAAATTCATGTCATGCTTAATAAGGTTCCATTGCTTAACTTTATCGAATTGACTTTCCAATAGTGAAAATATCAAAATAGTTAATTTTGTTTCTAAAAATTCATGTCATGCTTAATAAGACCCCTTAGTCTCAGTTCATCCATGGAAGTCAGAATACTTTTATACTACTTGTAGTACTTTCAGCATTGTTAATAAAAACCAAAAAGCATACTTAGGCGGTATATTCTAAGTGCTTGAGGAATATGTCGTTTGGATGAACCAAGTGTAGTAAAACAGCATAGCATACACAAAACTCACAGAACAAGTTCACAGACAATAGATGTTCTTTTTCTATATTTTGATTCTATTTTAATTTTTTATATTATCATTTGAATTAGTTTAGATTTTTTTGAACTGTATCTATGTGTGGTGATGTTATCTGTGTTAAATTATTTTGTATTTCAGATTAAATTCTTTTATCGTTTTAGTTTTCTATATTATATGTCGACTTAGACTAGTCCCGGTCAGGAGTGGTTATCCGCTGATCCCCCGCCCCCTCCTCGCCCTCAACCCATCCACGTGGCCCATAACGGCCTACCCCACCCACATCTTCTTCTTCCTCGAGACGTCGATGGTAACAGCCGTCACCCCTGCCCCGCTGGACTGCGCCCCCCCCTGTGACTGCGACGCCGTTGTTACCTGTCGCAAAGCCCCAACACCCCCCCCGCGCAACCGTTCACACTATCGTGCGCCACAAACTCGTCAGCCATGAGATGCCACTGCCACCGAACCTGCCCACCACCCTCCTACCGCCCACGGCTATGACGGCGCCATCGCCACCATGCCCTGCCGGATCGCAACCAACCTCCGGTCGACTGCCATCTGAGAGTCTCCTCCATGTCCGGAGGTCACATAGCAACCCCAGCCACCCCCAAACCCAAACCACTAACTTGATTACATGGTGCCGCCTACAGTGTCACGTGAGCTAGGGAGCTCGGAAGGAGGGACAAGGGGATGGGCGCGGGCGCGTGTTCACAAAGAAGAATTAGAAGAAGAGAAAGAAATTTTTTTCCAAGTCATTAATTTTTACCCTCCAGATAAAAAGTTGAAAATCTCGACCAATAGAGGAATGATTGTTTTCATGATAATTTTTTCAGGAGGAGCTCAACCAGAGCCCTGCGAGGAAAGTTACGAAAGCAGGTCCATCCGTGTTGAGCCCAAGATTGTGACGTTGCTACTAAGAATCTTAACTATTAGGCAAAACCCCTTTTTCAATAGAAATGGTAAAGAAACATTTGGTAGCAAGTGTTGTCTTATAATTGAATTTACTTTAGAAAGCAAAAAAAAAACATAGATAGGTGGCTCAGCATATTCAAAATGGAAAAAGAAGGAAAATATAGTACCAGACGGATAAATGTTGGCAGTCCAAATATAAATGCTGAACAAACATTGAAAAAACATTGTCTTATTGTTGGATCCTAAAATAGAAAATGTTTAATAGAAAAGATAGATACCCTTTTACATAACGCATATTAGGCTAAATGTGTTATGTCACTATTTTTCAACAAATACATTACTCAAAAATTTTATAGTTAAATTAATCAAGAAATTAGAGGGCACTCCGTAACAATGTTTAAATGAAATAGTTAAATTAATCAACACTTTCTTAAATTAACCAGTGGGCGACAGGATAATTTCCCTTTTTCGGCCTTTATTGATTAACCTACCTAATAGTCAATTGAAAATACTATTACAACACAAAATGTAAGATCCATTGTTCTGGTGATATAGTATATATTGAAGCACCCATTTTAGCATCGAGCAGTCCCAAAGACGACAACATTTTTAAAACAACAATTGCTAAATTCAGGTACTTGTTAATAAATAATTAAAATTTTAAGTCATTTTAAACCTTCTTCAAAAAATGAAAAATTATCTAAATTATTAGTAGCAAAACATATTTTTGTTAGGGTTAGGTTTGATTTTAGTATATAAACTGACATTTATTAAAAGGTATATCTCTATCTCCATCTATCTTTTAATCTACATATCTATATGTGTGGTGGCATTTTTCCAGCATAAAGTTTTTTGTAATAATTTTTTGGTCTAAAACTAAAATTGGATATTGTTTTGTATAAGAAGATATACGGGCATTAGTTCTGAATCTGCCTTATTAATTAGACTGATCTGAAAAATAAAATATTGGATACTTCTTTGTATTAGAAGGGATATGGACATTAATTAGTAGTCGATATACCCTTTAATAATAATTAATACTGTTTTGTGTATCCTGAGATACAATGCACTAATACTACATATTACATGGGGGTGGATGTCTAGCTAGCTCAGCACGGCTTTGTCTAACTCGTTTACGTAACGAGTTGGCTTAGCTCGGATCGGCTCGTTAAGCTTGTGAGCTGGAGCCCTTACCTACTGAATTCTAAATACTGGATACTAATATGGCAAACCATTATCTACCAAGATATGATTCATTACCTGTCAACTCCATAGATTTTCGACCATTAGTGAGCAGCAATCATTGATTGTACTAGATATGAAAATTAAGATTTCTGATCATATACCCTTAATTTCATGTCTTGGATTAGTATGGTATATACAAAACTGTTTTACAAGCATAAATTATATTTTCCAATGCAATATATTCATATATGAATTGGTAATGGTCAAACCGTACCTACATGCACCTTGCAATTGAAGTACAAATCGTAGATTTAAAACTGTCCGCTATAATAGAAACGTTGCATTCTTGATTTGGATTGCTTGAGATAATTGTCCACGTCCAAAAAGACTCTTGATGGTCCTTCTTTTCTCTCTCACATATACAAATATTTGAATTACTCCTTCCATTTTTAATTGTTTTTATCATCGATTTTTTATTTAACTCTGACTAATCACTTATTCCAAATATTTTTTTAATCTGTAATATTATAAGTGATGCTTCGATTTCCTATAGTGATAAAGAAAATCATAACAAAATTGAGATAATTGTTTTCTGAAAAAAATAAGATAGATGGTCAAACATTACTCAAAAAGTCAATGGCGAGAAAAAACTAAGATCCGAGAGAGCACACACTACATGTATTAAAAAAATCTCTCTCTATCTCTATCTTTTCTCTATCTCTACCCCTTAAATGCATGAGTCAAATCTTTCCTATGTCCACCCTGCTAATTAGCCACAATTAACCCTCTACAGTCACAAACTAATCTAAGTGCACCCTCATTAATTGTACATAAAATTTCACTTATTACAAATCTAAAGCACAACATCACATTTGATGGTCAGAATCCTTGCTATCTCCGACCCCATCCCCACGCAAGAACACCCGTAAAGCCTACCCATCCCATGCAACTCACGTGCCCCTTTCTCATCAACCGCTTCTCCACATCCTTCCAGTAATGAGTAGCAACGACCATTCACAATAGCAAACCCGCACTGTAGAGGCAGGCAAAAGGGGCCTAGTAGCGGCGGAGTCCTTTGTCCGCCGTTATAGAGCACGCTATAGCGGCGGGCCGCAGTCTTGTCCGCTACTACAGTGCTTCTAATAGCAGTGGACTGGGATGCCAACCGCCTCTATTGCCGATCATAGTAACAACGGTTGACATCTTAAGCCGCCTCTATAATTTTACTGTAGAGGTGGCTTATGATGCCACCCGTTGCTAATGTTTTTTTATTTTAAAAAATGAATTATTGACATAAAATAACATCCAGCATGTACAACAAATATCACCATTTTCTCACAATATTCACAAACACATCAGAATATATTCACGGAGACATCATAATAACATTCACTGTCTCCACATTGTCTCCCCACAAGTCATTGCCACAAATTTGTCAAAAATTCACAACTCGATCTCATATGAAGGCTAAGTCATATGTTTGAACTTGTGCAGCAATAGGAGGCTCGTATGGGCGTTTCGAACCACCCCACTCACAAAATCCTCCTATGGTTCATTGCCACATCATCGTCGGGTCGAAAAACATACCAACTGGATGGATAACCTCTCTTAGAGTGAAGTGACAGAGGTGAGCCACAATAGGGTACATGTGATTTGTACTCAAGTGAGCTCTATGCGGAAAGACGAGTCCCTTTCTAATCTCATCCCACTTCTTGTTCGTTGCCGGCCATTGTTTTTCTCTCCTGACTTGTATCTACGTCATAGATTGTAGAGTGTTAGTAATACAACGATTGCATCATGTACAATACTATAAATTAAACATTAACATAATAAAAATACCTCTTCAGTAGTCTCCTGAACGATTGTTTCCAACTAACTTGAAGTGCTTGTGCCAGGCCCGATTTTCACCAAAGGTGAAAACCGTACTTTTGTACCTCATAGTCACTCCCAAGAGAATGACTTGTACATCCAACACAACTGAATACCAAAATACCACAAAGAATATGAAATAGGATAGGAAACAAGATACGATATTATTCCAAAGAGAATAACATAAACAATATCTGAGTACATTGACATGGCACGCATGCCAAGAAAATAACACATGAATACTAGCGGTAGCAAAACTCTAAGTACGGCAGTGGAAGCGAATCTTCAACGTGAACAGTAGCGGAAGCTTTCTTAGTCAATCTAATTCCACAAGCAACTTGAGTGTAGGCAAAACCCTCCTTCATCTTCATTGTTAACCTAGCCGATTCCACAAAGTCTTGATGTTGTAACTTGATCCACTAACGACTAAAAAACAAAGTGGCAATTCCGTGAGTACATGGAGTACTTCGCAAGCCACGGTACCTAACAACAGTGCGATGCATGCTTGGATATTTCAAGGATAGGCAAGGGCTCAACACCTAAAGCAATTAACCTGAAGTCTAGGCGAGTCAAGTTTTCTCATTACTCAAATTTTATAAGTGGCCTCACAGGAATCAACACCTTCCTACAAGGTCAATTTTTAAGTTCAGCACACCTCCACTGAAACCACAGCTCAAAGTCGGAGTAAAACAATTATTAGAGAGGAGAAGTGAAATGTAACTAATCACTTAGGAAGCTCTCAGTTAGTGCCCATATCCAAGGGCACGGTTATATGTATAGATTAACTCTGCAGAGTATGTACACCTGTACCCACGCGTAGCAGGCTTGACAGCCAGGTCGAGGCCTCAACCCAAACACCAAGCCCACACTAGACCACTCAAAAAGATCGACATGTGGTGCCCGCTCCTCTAGGTCTAGGATCCCTCCTAAGAAAAGGCAAATGGTCTTGAAGGTGTGAAAGGTCTACCACTGCCGGGTGGGGTATCCTCTACTCATGGGTCGAGACATCACTCAAGAACCCACTAACATTGTCTCTGCTACTACGGCAGGCCAACCAATCCTCCGCTAAGATCATGATCTAGCACAACCGCCATATGGGGACGTGTGGTGTTTATGTAAAAGCATTGAGACATATGTCCTATGACCCGGTGCTTATGCTACTGGGGCGAGTCACCATTCCCTATCTTCCAACCAAAGCCACCACAAAAAGTATCACCACCAACAGTACTTCATCAAGTAGAAGCCCCTACACAATTGTGCCCGCAACATGCACTTTCCCAATAGGAACTCCTCAAAAGTCCCACAGCTCCTAATCACCTACACTCGCCCACGTCGTCTTCTGCTAGGGATGGGAGGTACAACAGTGGTTGAGTCAGGAGGTACAACAGTGGTTGAGTCGACGATTTGTCTTGGAGCACGGGCCGGCGCCATCCTCTCGTGAGGTGATGGCAGCGTTCTCTCAGCTCCTTTAATTGCATTGATGTAGGATACTCAGGTTGACGTAGCACCAAGACGACACTATCAATAGCTTTGTGGGTGCCCTAAGCAAGTCTACCTATGGCTAGATCAAGCGGTAATAAGACCTCTAAACGTACATGTCCGTTTGTTACTTATTTAAACTCTAACCGTGCTTCATGCAGGTCTGAATAGGACTGGGAAGAGCTGACGGTTGCCATGGTTCAACGAGCAGCCTGGACGTGAAGTGCGCCTCACCGTCAACGACAGGTACTCATCCTCGACCACCACTCTAGATGACAAACGGGTAATTCTTCATCGAATTTATTAATTCTGTTGTTGTCATCATCTCTTGCACACAATTAGTGTCCTAATTAAATGACCCTAGCAATGATGGATTAACTACCATCCCAGCACTTGCAGCAAAGCCGGTCGCGTGAGATGTCCAATGATCATGAGAATCAAACCAGCATTGTCGTGTGACCTGGATAAAGAACCCTAGATCGTGTCGACAGCAGACAAAAGCTATATGGAAACAACAGACCACGACAATATGGAAAGAACACATCTTTATTGCCTTACTCAATTTCTTATTTCCTTACTAAGGTTTGGTTTGCATTAATGATATCAACTCCTTCACACCTTATTTATTTTTTGATGCCACTATATGCAAAATTAATATTGCTAGACTATGCTGCATGTTTAGAAAGTTTTATTTAGAAAGCTAAATGTATAATTAGACTCAGGATATTTTTCTAGGTAGTGTTTTTTGTTTCTTAACTTACGTGGTTCCATGTTATATAACTGGTCCCCAAGGTTGATTTGTGTAGGAATATTTCTTATTGTCAGGCATGCAAGAAAACATTGGAGGAGCCAGAGTTAAAACAAAATTTCATGGATGTCGGTGATCGAACATACTTTGCGAGATTGATGTTTTTATGTTCAACTGAAATTGGGCAGATTCTTTATTTGCCATTAGAAATTATATTGTTCCCTTATTCACCACCCTAATCATCCAATTTCCTTATTGGACATTGGATTTCAAATTTGAAAATCTTATATAGCACTCTAGTAACTTTTGTTGATAGAAAATTTTCTTTTATTGTTAGAATGTTCGTACTTATAGTAGCAAAATAGATCTGTCTAGTGTGTACTTTACGTCATTTTTTTTCAAAATTTTTGGATGAAAATTAAGGGTAATTTTTTGGAATAACAATATTTAGCACTAATATTCATCCAAAAATTTGAAATTTGTTAACAGAAGGTATATACTAATACGGACCTATTTAGTACTATGGCACAAACATTGTAGCGGCGCGAGCAAATATTTCTATCAACTAAAATGACTAGACTGGTAGATAAGCGAATTAGGAATTTTTTATTGGAAATAAGGGAATGATATAATTTTCAATAGGAAATACGGAATTTGCTTATTGAAATTTACAAGGAGAATGATTATTCACATTGTATATTTCAAAGATAGTCTGGCACACTTGCATGCAGCCATTGCAAATGAAATGGAAAATGATGGGTAATTTATGGAAAATTTGAACCTTAAGACTATATTGAAGTCTTATTAGTCCAATGATTTCTGAAAATGACTAGAAATATTTTGAACCACGAAGTAAAATATTAAATTCTAAAGTCTTATTACATAAATGGTCATTGAGGAAATGACTAGAAATGTTATTCATGAAATCTCTGTTTACTGCACACAGTCACTCTAACCTGTGCTTCCTTTGTAGGATTTCCTCTATCAACATACAAATTCTGCCTATATATGATAGTTAATTGCACTCATCAAATCGAAATAACTAAATATGCTAAATGTAAAGCCTTTCCATCCCTAGGTCATACCGTGTACGGAGTAATAAACATACAAATGAGTAAGTAAATAACTATAAGTAAATAAATATACGTGCCGTAATGGCTTCCGAGCCTTAGCGAACATATTCTACGTAATTGATACAAGTCCGTAAGTGATGACATAGGAGTTGATTGCCATCAAGACAGATTGCCTATGGTCCTTCTGTCAAATCCCTCTAAATTCTAGACTATAAATTATGCATAGAAACAATCAAGAAGTAAACAATAAAAAGCATAGTAAATAGTCCAATTTATTTTACATACAGCGGGAGATCTTGGACCATACCTAAATCTTATCTCTCTAGATTCTAGGATATAAATTAGGCAAAGACCAGATCAACCGAGTAATAAATAAGAAACACAGTAAATAATGAATTTTGTTGTACCTGTGTGGGAGTTCTTGCCCGGATCAAAATTTCGTTGATCGTGGATCTATAAGGTTGGAATTATATGTACTGTAACCCCGAAAAAAAAATTACAAGAAACTATTTCCAATCAGATGTGTGTTTTTTCAATCAGCATGTAATACAGCAACTATTAATAGATTAATGAATGTCCACTATCTTCAATAAATGATAATCCATAAAATTTGATGTTTGTTAACAGAAGGTATATAATAACACGGACCTATTTAGTACTATAGCATAAAAATTGTAGCGGCACCAGCAAATATTTCTATCAACTAAAATGACTAGAGTGGTAGATAAGGGAATTTGAAAATTTTTATTGCAAATAAGAGAATGATATAATTTTCACTGGCAAATACGGAATTCGCCTGTTGAAATTTACATGGAGAATGAATTATTCACATTGTATGTTTCAAAGATAGCTTGGCACACTAGCGTGCAGCTATTGCAAAAATACTAAGAGTGACTCCAACAAGAGGAGGCAATTTTGAGAGCTATTTCGATATTTGCCCACCATGAACAGTGATTTGCATCTGTTCGGAAGACACCGTCTCCAACAGCGCAAATGCAAAGGCATCGCGCCGCTCGCCCGCGCCGCGCGACGTCCTCCTCCGCCGCCCCTGCTGCTCGCCACGCATGGGCGATTCGCGCGCTGGATGCCATCTGCCCCACGCGCTGCCGTTCGGCGCGCCGTCGTCATCGCCAGGCCCGCTCGCAGTTCATTCTGCGCGTCGGCGCTCCCCGGTCCGCACCCCGGCCGCCGCCGCTGCTCTCGGCGCGCCTCCGCCCGGCGTTCCTCCTCCACCCCGGGACGCCTGCGACTGCTCGCCCCAGTCGCCATGACCGCCCGGCCCTGCGCGCGCCGCCGCGGCCGCTTGCTGCGCGCCTCCGCCCGACGCACCTCCTCCGCGCTTGCGTCCGACGCGACCGCTCGAGCCTCCGCTGCCCGGCCCTGTGCGCGTCCCGGCCGCTCGCTCCGAGTGCACCGCCGCCGCAACCTCTTGGCCCCGCCGCCGCTCGCCTGCGTCCGCCCCGCCCGGCCACGCGTCGCCGCCTCGTCTCCTGTCTCGTATGCATCGGAGGAGAGAGGAGATGTAAAATTACCTCTCCTCTCTCCTCAAAGCCAAAAATGGCTGCGCCGATGCCTCCTCTGTTGGAGGCGTTTTTGAGAGGCACGAGTGTCGGAGGAGAGGCATAAATGGATTTGCCTCTCCCTGTTGGAGTCAGTCTAAAGAAGGGTCGTCATATTGGAAGCGACATAAAATGAAAAATGAAGGGGAATTTATGGAAAATATGAACCTTAAGACTATATTGAAGTCTTATTAGTCCAATCATTTGTGAAAATGACTAGAAATATTTTAAACCATGAAGTAAAATATTAACTTCTAAAGTCTTATTACATAAATGGTCATTGAGGATATGACTAGAAATGTTATTTATGAAATCTCTGTTTACTGCAGACGGTCACTCTAACCTAAATCTCTGTTTACTGTAGACGGTCACTCTAACCTACGCTTCCTTTGTAGGATTTCCTCTATCAACATACAAATTCTGCCTATATATGATAGTTAATTGCACTCATTAAATTGAAATAACTAAATATGCTAAATGTAAATCCATTCCATCCCTAGGTCATACCATGTACGGAGTAATAAACATAAAAATGAGTAACTAAACAACAATAAGTATGTAAATATACGTGCCGTAATGGCTTCCGAGCCTAATCGAACATATTCTACGAAATTGACACAAGTCGGTAAGTGATGACATAGGAGTTGATTGCCATCAAGACAGATTGCCTATGGTCCTTCTGTCAAATCTCTCTAAATTCTAGGCTATAAATTATGCATATAAAAAATCAAGAAGTAAACAATAAAAAGCATAGTAAATAGTCCAATTTATTTTACATACAGCGGGAGTTCTTGGACCATACCTATATCCTATCTCTCTAGATTCTAGGATATGGATTAGGCCGGCATAGACCAGATCAACAGAGTAAACAATAAAATATACAGTTTTTGTTTTACCTGTGTGGGAGTTCTTGCCCAGATCAAAATATCATTGATCGTGGATCTATAAGGTTGAAATTAAATATACTGTAATCCCAAAAAACATCATTACAAGAAACTATTTCCAACCAGATGTGTGTATTACTGTATTTTCAATCAGCATGTAATACAGCAACTATTAATAGATTAAAGAATGTCCACTATCTTCAATAAATGATGCATTTAATTGTGATATTCAAGAAAAAACCCATAATTTGAAACAAAAGTGTCCAAGGGAAATTCGGTTTCTACTCATCTGCTACTCATCGTGTGCCGGCATGGTAGCTGAAGCATACAGAACGACATCAACTGAAAGCACTTGGACCGGAGGACGCACGGTGGCAGAAGCGCTTTTTTTTTTAACTCAGCTGCAGAAAACAAGTTGCCAGCAATAGAAGCCGGTCATGGAGCGTATAGGTTTGCGGGGATATTCTCGATTCCAGCACTCAGCAACAGAAGCTAATCCATCCGCTCCGGCCTTTCCTTCGCCGGGCAGCGCCCCAGCAGGATCTGAGGCTGGAAAGAGTAAACCATGGTTCGTGCAGACGAAAGCTTCAGGCGTTGCCGCGGCCGCCGTTGCCAATGAATCAACAACCAGCGGCAGCGCTGTTGTCTGTCTCGCGGGGTTCTATATATGTCGATTCAAGCGAGGACGTCATCTGGCCGCTGTCTGCCAATTATTAACTAATTATAATCTGTTGCTGCCCTTTTTATAATTTCGTGACGAAATCCATTCAACTTTCCGGCTCCCCCAACCTTGCGTGCGGTGTGACACACCACCCAACCCGATGCCAGCACGGTGAGCAAACTGCCAACACAGTCAGCGGGTACACATCACCCAGCCCGATGCACCTGGTCGCTGTCAGAGACACAGGAAGGGCAGGGCGCCCTAACCCCGTTCCCCATCTCCAAGCCTGGAAATCAGATTTCCTCTCTCCTCTCTCTCCACAACCCGGAGCTCCCTCCTCCCTCCAGATCCGCCCGATTCTTGCTTCACTTCTCCTCTCTCCCACCACCACAGGAGTCTGCCGGGGCTGCACGGGCTCGTGAGTCAGCCAAGCTTCCAGAACCAGGTCAGCCCATCTGTCCAAGCCTAACCTCCATTTCATCGGGATCTCTTCCATAAGCTGAACTGGATTTGTTTTTTCTACCGAGCTTCAGGTCCACGCTTTGGCTGGCCCGCCACCTGTGGAGGCACCGCCACTCTCGATCTCGGCCGACCGGGAAAAGGTTTCTCCAATCTCTAACCCGAATCTTGTGTGTTGAGAGTCTCTTTCCCGTTTTCACTGCTCTCTATCGGAAGCTAACCCGGCAATGAATTTTGGTGTTTTTTCTTCACCTAGCAGCAGGAGGGAAATCCGACAGGGAAAACCATGGGCGGTGACGCAGCAAGGCAGCAGAAGCGCATGGAGATGGAGCTCGCTGACGGCCATCCGCGTCTCACCGAGGACAGCTGGAGCGAGATCCTCCTCCGCCTGCCCGCCAAGGACGTTCTCCGCTGCCGTGCCGTCTGCAAGGCCTGGCGCGACATCACCACTGGCCTGAGCTTCCTCACCGACCACGCACGTCAGCAGGAGCGTGAGGTCCTCCTGTACAGGTACGTGAACCGCGAGCGGCCACGTGTGGAGTGGCGCTCCGGAGACAACATCGTGCAGGAGCTGGTGCTGGAGGCGCTCAACGTTTCCGGCGATGAGAAGGTCAGGCGGAGCCTCATCCAATACCGTAAACCTCAAGATGAAGGCTGGCTCCTGCTCGCTGTCGTCGACGGTGTCCTCCTATTCAAGACTTGGGATGGCCAGTACACTCTGTGCAATCCAACGACTAGGAAGTGGGCAGACCTGCCACGGCTCCTTCCGCCCGGGCCTGCTCATCCTTCTTTCGTAATGGATGATTTAGAGTACGCATTCTATTTTCATGAGCCATCCGGAGAGTATCGTCTTTTGTGTCGTTATGATTCGACTGTCGATGGAAAATGGTGCATTCTCTCCACCGGAAAACTGAACCAAGGAACATTTATATGGAAGACATTGATAATGCAGTGGTAACCATATCACCCCCTTGGCTGCGCTTGGTGGTGACAGCGCCATTGGCCCTCCACGACAGTTTGCACTGGCCACCTTACGAGGGATCAGTCAAGGACCAAACCAAGATACTGGTATTTCACATGTTATCAGAGATGTTCACCCAAATGCCCACGACCACAGGTCATTTTGTGAAGCTGTTCGACATGGAGGGACTGCTTGTTGCTGCAGACTTTGGGCACAAGATGGACATTGATCTGTGGTTCCTTGAGGACTATGGCAATGCTACTAGCTGGGAACTGTGTCACCGAGTTGCGGCACCATGGGGATCTTACAATTATGGAAGGCCGTTGCAACCATTATGTATGTTGAGGGTGGCTGCTACGACTTACGGAGACGGAAACATCATACTTGGTAACAATCGTGGTTTAGAAGTGTACAATGTGAAGAAAAAGACACCGGCAGCGATAGACTCTGAGGTGATGTCTGATGTTATTGTCTCGAAGCATGTTTTCAGGGAGAACATGGTGAACCACCCGCATTTCTCTACAAGTCCAGCCACCGACTTGCCTTTTGTGCATTTCCATTGATCAGATCCTTGAAAACATCTACCAGTCTATTTGGTTATCTAGATGATTGGGGAAACTCTGGACATTGTCACTCCTTCGTATTTGGCAAATTGGATATTGTTGATTTCAGTTGACTTGAATCGTGTTTTAATGTGTTTACCTTTTTCACAGTAATGGTGTCCAAATTTAATTCGAGTGGTGATGTTTTGGTTTGCCTGTACCTTAATGAAGAACTAGTAAGGTAGCCCGCGCTAATAGCGCAGCTAGAACAAATTCAATAATACCTATGATAAATTAGTTAACTACTGAACATGTATTCTCAAATTTTGCATTGAATGTCTTAATATGGAATTTTTGAACTTTTAAAATTCTACTATTGAGTTTGTAAGTTTTTATTACATAAATGAAATAAATAAATTAGTGTGACTCTATCAAGAGGTTATTTCTCTGCTTGAGAACAATTATGTTTGTTTTATTAAATAAAATGAACACACATTTTCCTAAGGATCAGCATATAAGAATAAATAATATTTTATATGAATATCATGCTTAAAACTTAGTGTCTACATTATATTAATATTGTATGTTCATTCCTATGTGTTTGAAAATGAACACAACTCACTTATGAACAACACAAAAAACAATACAGTGGGCTAATTATGTCTCAAAATCCAAATGGTTAAGTATAAATGATATTTTACCTAAATGGATTGAGGGATTTATATCTAGTGGCAATTATGTTATTCTTACATTTTTCACTGCTCCCAAACATTCTTGTTATATAAAAATAATAAATTCAATGTCCATGCATTATGATGCCATTTAAGTAGTAAGAGTTTATCCATTGATCTAGTGTGATTAATTTTTTGATACAAATATTTTTGCTCGTATCCTAAAGTCTCGAGCACACATAGACCTATATTTGATCATCGTCATCAAAATCACCTCCTAACACATTGTTTGTCACTTTACAGTATTCATGACATACAAGAGTTGTCGAGTCGACCAATGATTTCCTCAGGATGGACAATAGTTCATCAACCATTGGATCTCATTGTCAATTTCATCTTTAATCAAGTGGCTATCAAACTTGCTAAAACATAATTAATCCTCAATGATCCTTCTCTCAAGCAATTCACATGTTTTACATCTTCGTGAAAAAAAGTGCTAAACTCTAATAACCTTGTGTGTTTTTGTGTCCGTGCTTTATTGTCCATTTGGGATTTGGATACATTCCTTCAAAGCTAGTAGTTGATCACGATCATCGTCATTATCTAGACCAAAGGTGACGCCTGCCGATGCGGGTACAAAGAATTTACAATTGACCATTGTAGCTAACACACCCATGCAGACAGCACTATTGAGTTGACCTCACTTGCTTCTGGTTACGTATTATGCAGATAACACTATAAAGTATATGTATTCATAGAATTCACGGCATCTATCTATCTATTATCTTTATATTAGAAGGTTAAAAGGAGTCACCACGTTCGTTCTGATAGTCACGAAATTACCACATTAATCTAAAAAAGAAAAGATATCGACCGTCAGATTTTATGAAGATTTGATGCCCCGGATGAAACCAAATAGTATTTTGTATATCATATATTATGACCTCACTATGTTCTTTTACATCAACCTTTCGCTGCAATTTTCAACAAGAGGTCTTGTAAATCTAATGTAGTTGCATCAATTTTATGGCTCGGCTGCCAATCAAAACAGAAAAAGAAAGTAAACTTTTACCTGTCATTTAAAACTACAGAAAACCATAAAATGAAAATAAAAAAGGACACCCTTAATGAAGATGAACACATGTATATAAAGAAGAATGGAGTTATTTTGTACATCATCCATCATGACTTCTCTGTTTTTTTTCATCAACCATTTAGCTGCCATTTTTAACAACGATGCTTGTAAATCTATGCTAATTTTATAAATGCACTAACAATCAAAAAAGGAAACAAAAGAAGCTTTTACCTGTCATTGTGAACTACAGAAAACCATGAAATGACAACAACAACAACAAAAGAAAACAGGCTCAATGCACATCGACACATGTATATAAAGAAGAAAATTTGATAAATGCTGATGGCCATGTGGCTTAAAATACATATTATTCGTACAAATATAAAAATTGAAACATCAATATATCATATGGAGAACATAACAATGGTCAATTCTTGAATTCCAGACAGAAAGCTGCACAAATATTGTGGTTGGGTTAATGTTTATCAGTCACAAAGATAATTGAATGTTGGTCTTGCAAAGTCAAAACAACTAAACGATCAGTTTAATGCTAAGCTAAAGCAAAAAAAGGGGGTTTTTGTTCTCTGGACACTTTTAAAATGTGATTTGGTCTCGTGGACATCATATTTCTTCTGTCGCGTGGACACTGAAAAACACGGCTTTTGTCTTGATGACACTATAGCAGGAAAAAGAATTATTTTCAAATTTTTTATCTCAAAGCTTAATATACATTACAACTTGAAATTTTGCACAAAGTTGCATTGTTGCATCTTCAGCCCATGTGATTTTTTATTATTTTTTGCCAACTATTTGTATAGTTTAATTTTGAAAATAAATATTTATTAGTTAAAAAATATGTAAGTGATCAACAAAAAATATGAAAAAATTTACATGTACAGGGAATACAATAACGTTTGCTTGTGTCAAATTTCAAGTTGCAATGTGTATTGTGCATTGAGATAAAAAGTTTGAAAATAGTCGTTTTTTCTGCTATAGTGTCATCAAGACAAAAGCCACGTTTTCTCAGTGTTCACGAGACCAAAAGAAGAAATATGATATCTAGGAGACCAAGCCACGTTTTTAGAGTGACCAAAAACCCAAAAAAAAATTGATCCCCAGGTCACCACGTGACAATGGAAAGAAATAGGTGTAAACCTTGAACCTGAGAGATGAAAATACAAACGGTTGAACATCCTCGGGAATCACAGCATCTAATAAGGATTGGTACGTTCAACATGGGATGTCAATAGCTGCATCTGTGTGCTTTCACTGTACGCCTCCTTCCGCGAGAACTTGTGCATCTATTACATTGGAAGGAAAATTACCAGATTTATGTCAGTTTTTATTTTGAAGTGTATCCCGAAAGTCATATCTTATTATATTGAAGACCTACGTGCAAGTTTGAAAGAAAAAAATTATAGTGTAACAGTCATGGTACGATGAAACAAAATCGAAAGCACTGCACAACATGCTGCTCACATGGTGGTAATCATTCCACTACGAAGCTCTGTAGCCAGAAGAAAAAACATTTGCATCGTGTGGGATGGGTGATCTCATCGGCAAGCATCATATGTTGTCAGGGCAATGGTAGTTTGCATATGATCTTAAAGCTGATGTGAAATATAAATTATACTAGACCCAAGACAGAAATTAACGATCATCAACCAATTCCAGTAGTATTATTTACTCTTATTTTAGACCACACTTGAGACTGCACACACTGAACAAGAGAGAAGACTTACCAATGACGCCATGAGCCTACAGAGCAG